>CM023095.1:39824777-40096854 GCA_013103745.1 Gardenia jasminoides | reverse complement strand
GGGATTGTGACTGGTTCACTGAAAAATTATTCACTGTTTTGCATCTTCTAAGCAGGTGTTGTGTGACAAGGATCGATCTACTAAAAAGGTGAATTTTGTACCCTTGTTCTGTCAAAACCAATGCATGTGGTCCTGTTAAACAAGGTGGAGAAGGGATGAACTTGATGTCTTATCATCTTTAGTTTTCAATGTTGCAGGATCCTGGTCTTGGAAATTTGGAGAGAAGAATTTTGGAAGTCAATAGGAAGAGAGTCAAGGTCGGAAGCCAGGTTCTAAAACTTCATTTCCAGCTACTGAAGTTCGGGTAGTTTTGCCCCACCTTCCATGTAAGTCTTATGTAGTGACTCTAGAGGTTTCACATCTCCAGACTGGTTTTCTTTTGCAAATGTCTCTCATCACTTTAGTAATCTCTATTGTTGTGGGATATCTCTTGTTCTAAATATGAGTGCCACGTAGCATAGGCCAATTTGATGCAACATTTGCCAAATGTGATTTTTCACCCCAAGATTAGCTAAATAGTTTTTCATAGGACCTCACGCTGATGAGTGCTTGTAGACGTGAATTTTCGCATCTCTCATATCTTATCTGAAATTCATTTCTGGATTATCTAGCTGCAAATGGCAAAATGATTATGTTTGCACCCAAACACTTCCAGTGTGGTTTCTCATGTATAATATCTTGTAGAGTTTTTATGTTTGAAAATGCGCACTTTTACATAAAGAAGTAAAAGTTAAAATAAAAAAAGCTTTTCAGTAGGAAAATGAGGAAAAGATTTAAAATCTTGTCTTGAAGTATTTCTTACCTCTCCAATTGTTGGATCGGAATAGTCATTTCTTTCATGCTGGCTTTAATGTTTTTCACAATGAGGAGACAACAAAGCTGATTCTACTTTGAACAATCATATTCTGTTTCTTATGTGATACTACAATTTATATAGTCTATAACATGATGATGACTGACAAGGCCTCTTATATTAATATATGCAAATATAAGGTACATTTGCAACCCTTGTATGGGTTGCAAAGGTAGTCCAACTTTGGCATGACAGAAATTAATATAATCTGTATTTATGCTAAAAGAATGGGAAAAATAAAAAAAGGAGTGAGTAAAATAAGTTGATATCAAATTGGGATTTCCTGTTTTGCAGGTGGAGCTATTCAGAAACGATCAGCATAGACTCAAAATTGTTGTAGACAGTGAGAAGTAGACCTGATGGTGCAGACTCGACATTTGCGAGATGTTATCGTTCTTGTCATCAGAGGCCTGGCCCAGCGATTTAATAGTACATCTCTTTATTCTCTCTAAAAAATAGACAATTAATTTTTCACATGAATGTAAATCATTTGGATAGTTGTAAAAGGATCAATTTTACTTTCCTATACGTCGTTTCTACGACTCTGTGTGAATGTTTGAGGACTCGTTTGTTGTACAAAACACTTTGTTCATCACTGTATTTGTACATTTTCGTGTAAGATATACTTTTCTTTAGTGGTGCATTTCCTCATGGTTTTGCCCCTTTGTATCATTTTCTCGAGTTCGATTTCAAAGTGTTCAGCAACTATTTAGGAAATGTGAATAAATGAAATTCACTTTGATCTGGAGATAACTGGTTTGGAGGTTAAGGACCTTATCGTAAGGTTGAATTACATTTGGATGGGCTGCGTTCTCAAGTGTAAGACTTGTATAACTATAACTGCTAGAAGTTTGATAGATGTATCTCTGGACTGTTTGATATTTGTCCTTGAGATTTTAGGACAGAAGTGCTGGTTTGAAGGAGAAAAAATGGTACATAACAATGAATTTTAAATCTTATGGGTGCCTGCCACAACCCTCCCTCTAACAGGCTTGCTCATGGTGGTGATTTTAGTCTCTACTTGTGTAAGCGGTGGATGGGGAAGAGCTTTCCCACTCTGTTGCCATTTCTATATAAACTTATGATCCACCATCTCTTTCCCTTCCTCACAAGCAGGGGGACGGGGAATCCCCCACCACACCAACCCTGCAGATTTTACAAATTTTCACGTAACCCTTCAAAATTTTATTTGTATCCATGCAGTCCACCTCCCCTCGAAAACCAAAGATTTAGAAATCCTTGTATATTTCCTTCAAACACTGGATGTCTTCTTATATATCTTTGACTAATTTGACTTTATGTTGATGCAGAATTGAATTTGCAACCTTCCAACAAAAAAAAAAAAAAAAACACTCTTCCTTTCAAACTGAAGATTTTAGAAATCCATATATATTTCCTTCGACTAGTAACTGTCTTCTTATGTGTCTTTGACAAGTTAGACTCGGTCTTCCAAACATTTTACAAAATGCTAAAAGTACTACTTCTAAGCGTACATTTTTATTAATTTTGCCACTTCAAATCTCAACTTGTATTTACGTCGGTGCCCGTCCTAAACCTCAAGCCCCCTGTCCCTCCGGAGCTGTAATTGTAGAACACAACAAAAATGAAAGAATCAACCATTGCACATGATAAACTAATCACCATTTGGAGATTCCCTATATGGATTTCAATCTTCATTGAAACAAACGATTGGCCAAGCTTGCAAGCATGCAAGCACTAATTCCCATTGTCGCAAAGAAATAATCCCTCTATACCAAAATGTTTGTCACACTAGGAAGGTGCGCTTTTTGTCAACTGTGTCAAATTGGAGTAATATCTGAATCTATTTTACATTTGCTATAATACATAATTACTCTTATTGATGTGATGTAAACAAAAAGCGTGGGGTTGGATAGCACTATTGTTTTCTTATTCAAAATTTTGAATAATCAATTTTTATAAGGCATTTTATATTAGTATAATATATAGAAGTATAAACTATCTAGACATTTATAACCGTAGTATAAGTGCACTTCCTCATGGTTTTAGCCATTTTGTATTATCTATTTGGTCCTTCTGTACTAGCGACTACCTAGGAATTTATGAATAATTTAATTTGGGCATTTCATCTAGCGTAATTGGCTTGAAAGAGACAAGGTTGAATTACATTTGGTTGATTTTTTTTCAAGTGCAAGATTTTTTATAAATGTATATTTCAAGGGACACTTTTTTTAAACTATATTCTTAAGATTTTAGGATGCAAATGATTGTTTAAAAAAGTAAGTAACGGGAAAATGAATTATCAATCATCTCACATTATAAAATCACCATCATTACTTCAATCTTTCAATGGATCTCGCTCGTCAATCAAACAACACCAAGCATGCAACTTGCAAGGACAAGCAATAATTTAATTTCACATTCTTGAGCTGTTGAGCACATTACTGCAAAGAAATACCAATCAAGTAAAGAGGGTAAAGAGCCTGTCTCAAAGTTGAACTGGTGTTGAGTGTCCAAGATTATTCTTAGAGTTAATCTTGTATATATTGACACTGTATACACTATCACTGTATGGATGTATAACATAAATGTAAATTTTAAATTTCAAAATCAAACTCAGATTAATTGTCATGCATGGAATGGTGGTGAGCAAGATAAAAGTAAGGTGTATATATAAAATTAATTCTTATTCTTAATTTTTTTAAATTTCTAGTTACATGTGCATAACACTAGTTCAGAGAAAGGAAGAATTATATGTGCCTACTAACATCTTTCTTTACCTTGTTTGGATGGATAGATCTGGAAATTGAAATAATAAAAGAGAATGGAAGGGACCAATCTTCCATTTGTTTGGGAGTTCCTAAGCGGAAGGAAAAGGAGAGAGCAGGAAAGAAATGGAGGAATGAATATTTTTTTTTTTTGAGACTTTCCCTCCAAATATGGAGAGAACTGGAAGGAAGTAGAACCAAAGCTGACAAACTTCTTCTAATGTCAAATTTGTCCATAAAAAATCAATAAACAAAATTACTCATACTCAACATGTTCAAAATCATTTCATTTCTTTCTTTAGCTCCAAACAACTTGAACATCTATTCTCTTCATTTTTCTTCTTTTCTTTCTATTCAAAAGTCAACAACCCAAAACTGGCATAAGAGTGCTAATTTAATTACTTGAGGAGGGAAAGCAGAAAAACTCAATCATATAATTTCATGTTACAATACACCGGGAGCTTAGCAGGAGTAAATTCTATTTTTTATTTATTTATTAAATCAGAGAACGTTAAATGTTGAGTGGTTAAGAGAAGGCTGAAATTGTACCAAAAAAATATTGAAAAGAAAATGTTAAACGCTCCAAGGCACTCTAATACTAATAAATCTTAATCTAAGATATGGAGATTGGAGTTATAATTATGTATTAATTGCTACCAATGAACCAACCATTTGATCGAGATAGATAAAATAATCGTTTCTCATAGTGTTAATGGTTGAAAACTTGTGTAACAGCCATCTAATTCAACATTCACTTCCATTCTCGTAAAGGGGTGTAGAAAAAAAAGAAAACAATTTACCAATTTCCCTTGAAACCATAAAAATGATATGGGCACAATAAATATACGAACCCCTATTCCTGAAATTTAATACTGAAGTCAGGCTTGTTACACGTTCTCATGTTCGTTTTATTTGATGCTTTTGCCACAAAGAAGAATTAATTGTGTATAACAAGAATTATCTAGGGCAATTTCAGAAATATTGCAGCCTAAAAAATCCAATATATGAAATTCCAAGTGACAAAATTTATCACCTAAATTACTTCGAAATACTTGATTCATGGCCCAAGAATTTTTTTTTGGGTCACTATCACTTTCAAGAATTCTCAATGTCACCGACAAGGTTATACTATTAAGGTAAGGGAATATACCCTGCACACATATATTGTGTTTTTTTTGCACAAAGGCGTATTTCGAAAAGTCTGCATGAATTAAATTTTATGAGGGATGAAAAGCAGTTATTTTCTTGGTGTTTTGTTAGTTAATCACTTAATTCAACTTAAAGGGGTAAGTCTTGAACTACTTCCCATTTCACATACCTAATTTGCATTTACACAAGCTAAGGGAATTCTTACCAGCACAAAATTGACCAGTACTATCAAGGAGATTACCAATTTATTTAAATTCCGAAAATATTGGAATTATTAACCTTATCTGACTGCACATACCATGAATGTCAGGAATCTATCACTGTCTATGCTAACAACTAGCAAGCTTAACAAATAGAGAATATATAGATTCCTAAAGTTAATATAAGAACTAAGATTTTAATAATTACTTAATTAGTAAAGATACATTGCTAAATCAAATGGTTAGATACTCTCTATTTTTTTTTTTTTTCTTTTCCTTCAAATGGTTAGATACATTGAAACAAATATTGTTTATATACACACCAAAGGTGCAGGGATGCTTGACCCATTTTCTCCCACAGCAAGCTATTAATTTCTGTGGCAGAAAATTCAGCACTGTGGAGTTCTTGGTTTTGTTCAGGATGGGTTGCTGTTTTCTCCGAGGTATGTATTTTACCTTTTAAATTAGTGGCATATCTTTAAGTTCCTTTTCTTCAAAAAAAGGACTTTAATAGAAAGGGGAAGGAAATGTGAATTAAGAGAAGGTTTGAATCATTTTAATGAACTAATGTCAATGGCCATATAACAAAGTTCATGTTTATTTATTTATTTCTTCCACGACGTCCCCAAGTCTTTGTGAAAATATCACAGTCCTAGAACGTGATAAACTCTTTCAATATTTTGGTTTATGATTTAAACTCCTTCGGTTTGATTTTTTTCTTTGGTCTTCTTCTTTATATATTCTGTCACTACTGTTATTACAAGGGTTATTTGTAATTTTTTTTAATTCAGATGCATTAAATATACTCTTGAGTAATAGCACAGATAAGGGGATTTGATTAGCGGCTAATGTAGAACTGTAAATATTGTTATATTCCAAAACTAAAATTCATGGACTTGGAACTTTTCCCATGCTCAAATAACTCAATACCTACAACCAACCTTAAAGCAAAGATTAAGATAGAAGTAATACTATAGATTGCATTGTTTAGTTTGTATATGAATGTAACGTTTGAAGCGAGAATACAAGCACTATTTATTGTTACCACAATTCAATATTAAAATATTAAAGATTAAAATTCAAGGGTTGAAATTTTGTTATTCCTTTA
The DNA here is from genome assembly GCA_013103745.1 of Gardenia jasminoides. Lineage (NCBI taxonomy): Eukaryota > Viridiplantae > Streptophyta > Magnoliopsida > Gentianales > Rubiaceae > Gardenia > Gardenia jasminoides. The sequence continues at coordinate 40,090,797 of CM023095.1, read as the reverse complement.
CAGTTTGAATGAAGAATATCTTGGATTTTTGTTAAATCCTTACTATATTGCTTTTTTTATGATAGTGTGAAATAAAAGGTTAATAAAACGTGTTTTGTGAATAGTAGAAACACAGTCCAATGAGTCCAGATGCTACAATCCTTTTTAAACTGCGTTGATGAAATGTTTAGTGCAATTAGTTTTTGTTTGCATGAAAAGCACTAATGCTCTTTCTTGTATGACGGAAATTGAACCAAAGAGTGAGAAGTCAAAACCGGCTCCTCCAGCTCCGGCCACACCAGCACCAGCTCCAGCGGCCCCAACAACAGCCCCATCCCCAGCTCCAGCACCATCCTCATCCCCAACCGGCCATGAAGTAACTTATTACCAAGTACCCTCGCCACCACGAGGTCCACCAAGGCCCCAGAACCTACATCCATGCGAGACACTTTTCAGTGATGAAGATCCTAATGCTTGCAATATTTTCTAAGTAATTCTTGATTAGCTACCACTTTTTGTGTCTTGCTTTAGTCAAGAGGTTCTAGTTTAATTATATCAATTTTCAGATGATAAGTTATTATATGTAGTTGAGTAAATTACTTTAAGATTTTCATCTATGGCCAATTTTGAGAATGCTACAAGATTCTTATGTTTGCTTCAGAGTTAAAAAATTGTTTTACTTTTTGGGTGCCCTAATATATATATCGTATTATTCAAAAAGTGTAGATTTGTTGCTCTAAACTCCCAAAGCACACGATAAACACATAAAAGAAACGGTTGGCCCAGTATTAGAACTTTAGAAGTACCACCTTCTAACACTTTAGCCAAAAAAATTTATCACTTAAAAAAAACGCTGAGTTTGCTTGTTATTGTATGTCAAAGGTACCAAATATATGAACTCTTGCGGTTACAAGGTATAATTGGCACAACAGAATTTCTAGAAATATATTGCCAGGTGGAAGGTTTTTCAAAATTTGCTAATCAGTTGCGCTAATTCGAATTTTTTCAGCTTTATTTCAATATATTATCAGGATGCATCAGCAGTTAAAAATTTTAAGCTATATGTAATATACAATGAACGACTAACTACTATCTAGACACCCAATGATCTAATCAAACAATAATTGTCGTCACACTACTAATGTCCCCAAAAAATGAAAAAAAAAAAGTACTTAAAAAGGTTACTTAAAATAATATGGGAAATTTTTGAAGAAAATTAAGAATTATTAACTAACATGCATTCATTGCCGCATATAATCTAGTCTCTAATGGGGATTGTCATAAATTGAAACTGAAATTTAAGTCGTGGAAATATTAGAATTAGGCAATTTGTTTCTCTTTCTTTAGTGCTTCCGGAATACTATTACCTTCAGCAAAACACAAACACAGTACGGGGAAAAGACTTAAGTAGTTGATTTTCATGTCTAAAAAAATAAGTTACTTGAAATGCCAATTTTCTCAATAAAGAAATTTTAAATACACTGCCCGAATGAAAGGTAATGAAAGGTTCAATCTTGTATCTAATAAACACTAGTGCTGATAAAACTGAAATCTAAAAAAATAAATCAACAAGCTGAATTAGGTGATTGAATGTTGTAATCTAATACATTAAGTGATTACATCAATGATAAGTGAATAGCTTATCACTTATTTTTGAAGAAGTTTTGCTCAGAATTAAAGGAATTTATTCAGATATTTATTTTGCTTATCAATGTTGGAATGTTAGATCCTAATCATTAATAAGGTAATCTTATCAAACACCAGGTAAGATGGACGTAGGTGTTAGATTTTTTTTAGGGAATGAAATTTATACCAGAAAAAGGAGGACAATTCTCTTTGTATATACATTAAATATTGAATTGAGTACCTGTTAGAAGTATGTAGAAATATTGCATTAAGAATTTTAACATGCCTAAAATTTTAGGTACTTCTTCAATGTACACACAAACAGCTATTGGGGCATGGTTATAAAAATTCCAGAAAAAGAAAAAGGAAGGAGAGGAAAAAGAAAGACTCCTCATTAAATTGCCTACCTTTATACTGTTTAAGAAGTATGTTGAAATATTGCATTGGGGACCATATAAGAATCACTTTAATATGACAAGAAATTGTTACCTAATTGTGAAGTCCTAGATTAGGAAGGGGAAAGTAAGATAATATTGACTAATGATGTTTACATATAATCACCATCTTAATTTTAGAATGTTTTACAAAATAAGAATAACATGCCTAAATATTTTCCAATAAAAGCTACCAAGATTTTCTACTACTAATTAGTAAATATTTCTTTCTAAATCAATTCTCAAGAATATATTAGATGATTGAACAATGTCCACGTTCTACTCTTCTGCCTTTGCTGCGATTTTCTAAGTTGGAGATCGGTTTTTTGAGGGCTTGTTGCCCTCATCAAGAGTTTCTCCAGAGTCTCCATTCATAAAGCAACAAGGATCTAAGTATGTTTGGCCTGTTCAGGCATAAGGTACGTGCAACATCAATTTTTTCAACTTTTCACATCTCCAATATTTGAAATTAATCAAGGTAGTATTATTTTTTTCTTTCATTATAATTAGTGGATCCAATGTGGTTTGATTAGTTTGATTGCTAGCTTTTTTTACTCTAATTGTGGGTTTTATGGTTTTATTGTTAAGAGAACAAAATTCTTACAAATACTCTCGGACAAAGGCTAAGCATCAAATTTTAGGACTGCCTATCAGGATAATGTTTAAATAAAGTTCAAACCAATTATCTATGCTTCGTGCCCTGGTTTATACTTTCATAAGCCTGTGACTTTGGGAGAAAATAAATAGTTCTTGCTATATGTAGAAAAACCTTTTAATGGTTAAGGTTGAGACATCAGGAATTAGAAGTCTTGGATTAATCCCCCCATCCCTGTTTTGCTTCTTAAATTTATTCCTCTCCTACAGATACACACACAGAGACACACTTACATATATATAATTCTTACTATATGTGTTGTAATATCAATGCATGAAACTGGGTAATTGGATGATTATATATATTTGGTCAATGTTTGTATTAAGATGAATATACAAAGGCTTGTTTTTGTACACGTTTTTCGTACTTCTGCTTTTTTGTCATTAATTTGGCTTCAAGTTGTACTTTCTTCTTCATCTGGTGCTTCACGACTTTTTAAAGCCAAACTAAGAAGTCTTACTAGTTATGTGGTAAATTAATTAAACTGGTTAAATCCGTCCTGAAAGAATAGTAGAATGAGGGTATAAAAGTCTCAAAATTTTGTCTTTTGGCCCTAAGTAACATAGAATTAAAAAAAAAAAAACCATAGTAAACTCCTGAAAAGCACATATATTACTATCACGAAAAAATACTAGAAATAACTGTGTCGCATAGCATTGGACTTTGAAGAGACCCTATTACCAAAGGACTGAGTAACAGGTTGTCTATTATAAGGTGTAGATAATTAATTAGTACTAATGTATCTTCTAGCTATTATTTTCTAATATAATCATGTATTCTATTTTCCATGCATTATACTAAACTAAACTTTAATTATAATGCCATTTGCTTAAATCAGGGCTAGTGCTAGAAGTTAGAAAACACAAATAAGGTTTTCTTGTTTACTCTTCATGAGCGTTTGCAAAACAGGGTCATTAAACAAATCTTTAGCACTTGACAAAAAGAAAAGAAAAAGGGAAACATGGTTTGTACTTTTTTCTTTTTTCTTGAGACTTTTTTCTTAAGCTAAACTCGCTTGTGAGGTGCAATCATGAATTTGTGCAAGACTTGCTATGAAGGCTGAAATTGTGTATGGCTTTGCTTGCTTGTTTATGTACGAAACACCGTGCTTGTAATTGTATTGTGTATAATTTTGTAATTCATAGCAATATTTGATGTAAGTACATACAGCATTATGGTGTTCTTGAATTTATTTTTGCATTCCAACTCAATAGGGGAAACACCAAATCTTGTAAGGAGTTCCCAAAATGAGACTCTGTAAAGGTAAACTTGCATGTCCAATAGAAAATTCTTACAAGATTTGAAATTTGGTGTCAATGTGTGCGAATTTTAGTTGCTTGTTTATGAACAAAAAAGTGAAAAAAAAATACATTTGTAATTGTTGTTGTGTCTAATTTTGTTACTCATAACAAGATTTGGTGTAAATCCATACATTTTGAGTAGTGTTAAATTTACTTGTCTGCATCAACTGGAACATACAGAAAGTCTTGTAAGGAATTCTCCAAATCATCATGTAATTACACTGATATGATCAGATAAAACTCATAGATCTGCCTGTTTCTGGCAAAGACTTTATTATATACTAATGCTATGATTCCTTTTGAGATATTACTATGTTTTTGGTCTATACAATTTTTTGTTTTGGTGGCCTTCAATGTTTGTTTTTCTTTTAATTATATCTAATATTTCTCAAACTAGAGCTAAAAGTTTAGTATAAATTTGTCCATAGTGTAATGGGACTTTGCCCCCCAATTAAAAGCAATTTTTTTGCTCATAATTTCCTTAGCAATATTAAAATGTTAAAGTGTCGATTATCAATCCTTCATCATGCATGTGTGCTAATATTTTCCTTGTATTCAAAACTTTTGACCAAAGAAAAGAAAAGGGTACCACAAAACAGGGTTCTCCAGCTCCAGCTCCGGCTCCACCTCCACCACCACCCCTCTCTACACTGCGACCATCTCCACCACCATCGCTCTGGTTCTCATTCTCATGGACCATCTCGACCACCGTCACGTTCTCGCTCTCATGCTCCCACCACCGTCACGCTCTTCTCATGTACCATCTCCACTCCACCTCCACCTCCACTACCACGTTCTTTCTTATTCTCATTCTCATTCTCATTCTCATTCTATGCACCATCTCCACCACCAGGTTCTTCTTTTCTTTGTCGTTCTCATGCACCATCTCCACCGCCACATTCTCTTGGAGGAGCTGCTCGTCGGTTTGAACCACCACCTTGGCCTCATCCACATCATGGCCCCAAAGATGGTCCCTATGGATATGGACGATACATGCATGAGCTGGATGAAATGTCAAGAACTGGCTAAGAAGCTTTGAAGCATCCACAACCAGGACTTACAGGTGGAATTTTGGAGATGATACCATGGATGAGAGCTTCCACCACTGTCATGGACCACACATAGGCACACGGGGCCACCACCGCCGCCGCATTACCATTTCGGGCCCCATCACGAAAGCTACTACCGCCGTCATCATCTACCTTCATATAGGCACGGGTCGCCAACGCATTATCCGTGCCTCCAACATGACCACAGTCCTCCACACCTGTCATACCACACCCCTCCGGAATCGCCACCGCATGACCACATGCCTGGAAATTACCACACGCTTCCACCACCGCGCGGCCAGCACTCGTATGAGGGCTTTTCAGTGACGAGAATCCTAATGGTTGCGTAATCACCTGATTATGAGCCTTTATCACTGTTGAGGACTTTGGTTGCTGTAGACTTTTCTAGGATATTCCTCGTTTCTCTTTGATTTTCCCATGGCCAGGTGGCATTTTTGGATTTTAGTACATTAATTTATCGTTTGTAGACATGAATTATATTTGCATTACATGCCTGTGATTTGAGAACACACACACTACAAGAATCTATACTCTAAATTGTTATTTTCTAGCGCATGAGATCTTAAGATGAGTGCTTTTTCTTTATTATTTTTATTTTTCTAGCAGGAGAGACGTGGCATTCAAAAAAAGAATTTAGTACCTCAACCTTAACTATTTATTGGGAGTGTTTTGTTTTAGTTATTTTTTCTAGCATGAGTGGGGTGGGATTTAAAAAAAGAGAAGAAAAGATTTTAATTCAGGATTTCTGAATTCTAGTACCTCAACCTTAGCTATTTATTGGTTGAAAATGTAAAAAATTAATTAAATTGTTAAGAGACTTGCAAGAATAATGAAATGCAGATTTATCTTTAATGTTTAGAAGTATCCCATTAAAACACACTTTTTGATGCCAATATAACTACCATTAAAAATGAAATGCACTAACAAATTTTTGCCTCTTAGTGACGATCCAACGCTAGATCCACAAGTGCACAAAACTGAATCCACGGCCGGATCTAGTTCAGTGACACAAGGATCCGGCCGGATCAAGATCCGTTTGGACTTTGTCCATTTTGGACATCTCTGATCATAATCCGGTTCAGAGGCACTCCAAAAGCCGGGGCCGGATCGTAATATTCCACGGGTTTTCATGTCACACAGTCTCATTTATAGACTACTACTTCACCATAAAATTCATGATAAAATAAAATAAAAACACTACAATCTTGCTGCAATACGAGATTAACTTGAAACATGAACCTTCATATAGCACAAGGAAACACTAGTCTATCCAAAAAGGTAAACACTAATTCACCCTGCTTCTTCCAACGATTGCCAGATGCTCAGGCTATGTGGTGGTTTCAACCTCATTATTTCTTATTATACCAGCTTCAATGTTTGCCTGGGAGGATGTTCCGCCTTTGCCTTCAAACTCCTTGGCTGCATCATATGAAGCATGCAATCCAACAAACAAATAGTACACAAACAAAACCACTGTCCAAATGGAAAATCTGATGAATGATGGACCATCAATTGAACTGATGACGAAAACATTGAGTGCAACACTAGCTGATGGCACCCATGGAACTAATGGCACTCCCCAAACCTTTGGTTTTCTTGCCTGCTTAACCATCAGATTTAGCCCCAGTGTGGCAAAAAACCACATCCCTATCGTAATTATGTAAGCAAACCAGCGAGTGACACTTAGACCCCAGCAAAGAGAAGTGGCAATAGAGGATGAAAGGATCAACACCAAGAAGAATATGAGTCTGTTCCTATCAGGATTTGTTGTATCCCCTGAAACATAGTGCCGTCTAACTATAAACGCAATGGAAACTAGAGTGAACAAGAACAAGGTAGAAATAGACAGAAGGTTTGCCAGGACATCAAGGCTTGTGAAAAGTGCAACAATGCAGTTTGCAACGGTCATGACCACTGTGGCATTCACTGGTGTGCCTGTTTTTTGGCTGATGATAGAAAGAATTGGAGGAGCCATGTGTGTTCGAGCGATATGAGTGAAATACCTTGCTTGTCCAATGAGATTTGCAAGTAAAACTGTGGTCATGCCTTTTAGTGCACCAAGTGCAACAATATACTTAGCCCATTCCAATCCTACAGCTTGGAATGCAATTGTGAAAGGTGCATCAACATCAACTTGAGAATATGGCTGCATGAGGCATAATGTTACTGCTAGGAGGCAGTAAGTTGTAATCACAATCAGCATTGATCCAATTAGGCCAATAGGGATATCTTTACCTGGATTTCTAATTTCCTCCCAGAGTTGCCACCCATCGAATCCAACAAATGAAGAAAAGTGTTGCTGCTGCTGTGAAAATTCCATGAACACCAAAAGGCGCAAAATCGTTATAATTAGCTGGATTCGCCTTAGTTAGGCCAGTAACAAGCATGAACACCATCACCAAGATATGAGCTATAGTCAACAATGAATTAAACCGGGAGGACCCTTTGATGCTCAGAGCTGCTGCAACACAAATAATAGAAATACCAACTGCAATTGGATCTAAATGGTTGTAGCCCTCACTAAGAGATGAGACATTTATGCGGAAATCATTAGGATTATGATTGCACAGAGTGGCAAATATGAAGTCCAAGAGCGTGCCACACTAGCCCCGGCTACAGTGTACTCGAAAAGAATGTTTCCTGCAGCAATAAAAGCAATAAAGTCTCCAAGTTCCACTCTTAAATAGGCAAATGATCCTCCAGCAACAGGAAGTTCAATAGTGAACTCTGTGTAGCACAGGACAGAAAGCAGAGCAGCAATGCCTGCTATGAGGAAAGATAGGAGGACAGCAGGGCCAGCAACATCTCTAGTGGCTTGTCCGGTGAGGACAAATACACCAGCTCCCACACCCCTACACCAAACCAGAGTAGATCAAACCATTTAAGGTCTTTTTCATCTCATTCTGGCTACGAGCTCGCACTTCATGAAGCTCCATTGGTGAATCGATCGTGCCAGGAGACGATCTTTTCCGTTTTTTGTTTCGCGCAATGCTCTGGTGTAATTTTCCCAACTTTTGAATGACTCCTCTGGGAAAAAATCATCTTTGCTGCATCCAAAAAATCTCTTCTTCAATTTGTTGGCTTGCTCACACCATTAGTACCCACCATCTCTTTCCTGGGAGAAAAATGGACAGGAGTTGATCATTGACAAACAACTAACAAGTTGCAAATTATGATCAAGTCCTTGACTGAATCACAAACAGTATCCTTATTTAAGGGTGGTAATCAACTTCCAGTGAGACTTATCTTCCTGCTATTCAGAATTTATAAGTTGCCTAAATCTATATATCAGACTATCAGAGGTAAAATAGAAATTAGAAAAGAAGTCGAGAAGCTTTTGGAATTTAGTGGTTACTAATTTGTGTAATCGGTAGTCTAGCTAACAACAACTCCAAGCAAAATTTGAAATTTCGCTATACATAATGCAGAAAATTGAAATAAAGTACCAGAAAAATTTTACACAGCATTCATACAAACAACGATGGAAAAAGTTATTTTTTCTCATACAGGTTTAATTTCTGTTATTCAACTAATTAGCAAAAAAATCTACTATCTTCTTGTTCAAATAATACCTCAAAGTCGCCGAGATAAATAGCAAATGCTGGGATTGTGTCAGAGCCTTCTTATTAGTCTCTGGGCTAGCATGGCAAATAATATTTATACAGAAGCAAGAATACATAAGGGCAGAGCCAAGTTTGGCCTTGTACTAAAAAATTCTGAATTCATGTAGACCAAGACAGAATGTGAATCAATGTAGAGGAGAAAAAGATCCACAAAGCCTTATAGGAATTATATCAAAATCAATTCAGGACTATAGAGAGCAGGATATGAATTAGATACCCAATAATTTATCATATTCTATGCTTTATCTCTCTAGCATTTAGCATATATGCCAATCATTACTACCATTAAATCCAGAAGAATAGCATTTTACTTTTATATAAATTTTTCAAATAAAATAGCAATGTTTTTGGTAATATATAATCTTATTCATTAACCTTTAGCCAAGGGTTTGTTTGATATTTGCTTTATTGGCAAAATCCTTTTTCTTTACTTCTTGGCCTCCCTTTTCTTGACCTGCATTGACGTAGTAGTTAAAACTTAAAAAGATAATATCCATACAAGGGAGAGAGCCAAAAGCGAATATATGCATTGTCCATTGTGCAAATGATCACTCAATTAACACGAGTAAGATGCATTTGCTTTATATTTCAGTGATTATTTGCTATTCACAAGGTAATGTAGATTAATAATGTCATAATAAAAGGGAAAATAAATGAGATCTTGCTTTTCCAAACTCTGCTCGGCTTAAGTTCTATGCATGAACTATATGAATAGACAACTCTCTTTGTCCTTCCGACAACTTGATTGGTAAAAAACAACTTTTTAGTCAATTTATGCCCAAAATGTACACACTGAAAATAAGATGAAAAACATAACAAATTTTCTCTCACATTGAATTTGTGTCCAAAATTTGTTGTGTTTTTACATATTATTGTTAGTACCTACATCTATTGTTTTAGTACCTATGTTTGTTCTAGTAATGTTTCGACTATATTGTGCTGGCGGAAGCCCCAGGTCCACACATGAGAGGGAAGAAATTATATAACCCAAAATCTCATAATGAGATCTTTTGATATTTTGCTGTGAATAAATCCGCTTAAACATAACATACCTTAGTGTTGTACTGTAAAGCACAAGGGGAGCTTAGTCATGTATCACTTCCTAAGTTTTCCTAATTACCGTTTGTCTAATATCTTGTCATCATATCCCAACATAAAACAAAGAATGCGTCAAAATTGCTTGATTAAACCAACAGAAAAGCCTATCATGAAAATTAATGTCATTAAACAACTCTTCTGAAGCAGGCCAAGCATAAAATACAAAGATATATCAATAGTTCAATGGAATATAGAAATAGTTAATGTGTACTGATTTCCCATCAAGTGAAAAGAAGCAAAGGAACAACTTTTTTTTTTTTTTATTAAGCATAATTTAGACGTACTAACTAGTGCCTACTAGATACCCTTCATTTATTAGGAGAAATTAAAATTTAATTGAGATGTTTCCTTGATATTCTAAATTTTATTGTACTAATGAGGGGGATGGATTTGTTTTTTCAACATTTCCAGTCTCCGAACAACTTGGTCAATGTATCTACCTTCCGAACAATTTGCAATTCAGTAGTTCGGCAGATTTTACAGCAGAAATAGTAACAAATTTTTGCCAATTGATACTGCCATACTCAGCATCTTGCTGCTTTGAAAGAAAAATAGAAAAAGAAAAATTGAACCAAGACAATTTTCCTTTCACTTCCCTTGTGTTAAAATAAAATTTAGACAATAAAATCAATTCAAAACTAAGGTAACTAAAGTCTAATTGATTCTTAATCTCAAATACCTAGTCCTTTCCTTTCCCCTTACATCTAATCTTGGGATGTCAATTGTTCTAAATCACTAAATTTCAAATTCCAAACACGCCTTGACTGAATGAATAAACTTTCTCAAGTATCCATTAGATTTACCCTTTGTGACATTTTTGCAGTCAATCTTTCTTAGTTTCTCTTTATTTTATATTTCGCTACAGAATCCCCTATGGAAAAGGCAAGTGCATCATGGCAATTTAAGCTAAATAACAAAATATTCCCCTATGTTTTAAAGAGTACTTATGTATCTATTAATTCAACGCTGGATTCTCAAGCCCCCTTGAATAAAATTTAGAAATTATAAAGTGACATAAATTATTGAAGGGGTTACCTTCAAACTCAAACACGATAGAGAAGCAGCAGCAAGACACACTGGCACCACCTTTGTTCTTCTGATTTGTGCCTGATAAATTAGATGACTGAGTCTAGTGAATTTTAGGTGTGAATTAGGAAATAAATCAGAGTGAAAGAAATGCGTGTACCTCTTCTGTTGGTTTTCTTGTTAATGTTAATGTTATTGCTGAACCATTGCTTCATTCATTACTTGTTTGTCGACTTGCGTAACAACCTTTTGAATGGGTCGAGTATATCTATATACTATTGGCCGATTGATACTTTGAATGGGTATTCACCCATTGATATTTTGAATGGGTCTAGTGTATCTGTAATATATACTATTCACCAATTGATATCTTTTAGAACATCTCACATATATCATTTGTAATATTCATAATGTTTAATGCTTATCTATTAGTTTAGTGTTTGTCTATTAGTTTAGTTCAAATATTTAAAGTAGTGTTTGTTTATTAGTTTAATTCAAATGTTTAAATTTGATAGGAAAAGTAGTGTTTGTCTATTAGTTTAGTTCAAATGTTTAAATTTAATTGAAAAAGTTTGGTTAAATTAACTTAGTGTTAATTATATTTACTTCCCTTGAAATTTGATCGTATTACTAATTACTTCCCTTAAAGTTTGACCATATTACTAAATAAATTGACCATGTGGTTTAGTCAAATAACAGTCAACTGCCTTAAATATCCTAACATGTATCTAACTAACTCCCTACCGCTAAAAGAACGTCGTAACTTTGCTCACATCAGCAAGAACTAGACATCATAGCCCTAGTGCACCCTTTTCTAGTTCCATAAAAAATAGCTGCCCTCCGCCCCCCAAAAAAAAAAAACACAAAACTTCCAAGTCTGGCACCATGTTCGTAAAAGTTGGACTAGGGGCCGAAACGGTTGTCAGTGAAAATATTTGCTAACGTTTTGTGCAAATGTAACAATGCCGTAATTTTATGCGACACGGTAGAATCACTTTAAGAACGCCGAACTATAACAAAAATTTTGCAACCCACATATAATGTGAAAAATAATGTACAAGATAAAATTTGAACCTTACATTTTTTTTTTTGCCAAATCTTGGCCATGAACCTTCAGGAACCATTGATTCTTGCAACCGCTCTGCCCTTTCCCTAAAGTTGTTGCAATGATACCTGCCCTTTGATTTTCACCAATCACACCACCCTAAAAATTGCTCTCATAATACATTCTGCCAAACTATAATTCGCTCTTAACCTTGGCAATGGAAATTTTAAAACGAAAACAAAAATTTACAAGCAGGTAATGGGTGTTAATGGCCACAGAATTGAAGGTTGAGAGTGATACTAACTTTTGATTTTGCCAACTTTGGTTTATGCTAAAATTTCATAGTGTCTGCGATGGAGAGATTGCATGCAGCAGTGAAGGAAGGCAAATCGCCACAAATAGTAGGGCAGAAGAATGCACTTGTTATTAAAAGAAGTGCTACTGTGATTCTCTCAAGACAACATCTGTTCCAGGCGAAAATTGCTGCAGATTGGCTATCTATGGTAGCAGAGATGCATGCTGTCTTGAGTGGAGAAGATGTTGTAGGAGCACAAAGGTGCCAGGGCGGTGAGTGTCGTAATGAACACGGCAGTTTGAATGGTCGCGAGGAGAACCAGTGATTCGGGCTCGCTCGACTGGCTAAGAAGACCCGAAGTCAAGCCAGTGTGCCGTGAGTCCATGCATAACCAGTTTCACTGTTAAGAGTAGTAACATTTCTTAGGAATTAAATGATTTTCTCTTTTGCCGATGCTGGGATATACATCATTTTGTGGCAATCTTGACTTTTCAGTGGTTCTCTTAAACTAAATTAACAGAAGTTAATGCAAGGGGGAGATTGGTTATTTTGCCAAATCACAGGGTTTATCTGGTGGTATAGTCACACCTCAAGGGAGGTGAATATAATTAACCCATTAACTTATCAAAAGATTTGTTTATATGTTAGTTTCGGTCAAATGTTTAAATCGGCAGGGTAAAACTAACTTGGTAAAAAAATTGTCTAAGTAAAATACTCAACGTTTCCTATAGGTAGTAAAGCCGATTAAATTTAAGGGCTGACATATAAAGCTCAAATCTAAAATCAAGTTTTCAAATTTGAAATTGAAATCAATTCATTAAGCTTGATAAAATTGAAATCAAAACCAAGTCCCAAATCTAAAATCAAATCTAAATTTCATTAAGTGATTGAATTGTTAAGTATTATATCTAATACATTTAAATGTATATCACATTCGATAAGTGAAAAGCTTATCACTTATTTTTGAGAGCAAGTTTTGCCTAAAAGATTCAATGCCACTTAATTAATCAGATGTTCTATTTTTTGTTATCAAACGCGTTTAAATGGTTAAGATCCAATCCATTAAGTTTAAGTGCTAAATTGAGTTATCAAACAGGCCTAAGTGATTGAATTGTTAAGTATTAGATCTAATGCATTTAAATGTATATCACATTCAGTGATTAGTGAAAACCTTATCACTTATTTGGGAGCAAGTTTTGCCTAAAAGATTCTAATTAATTCGATGTTCTATTTTGGTTATCAAACGCATCTAAACAATTAAGATCCAATCTATTAACTTTAAGTGTTGAATTAAGTTATCAAACGGGGCTAACTCACTAATCTACCTAATCTACCTATTAATAGTTGAGATATTCTAGAAGTTTTCTAATACTAAGGGCGCTTTGATAAAATTGAAGTCCAAACTCAAGTTTGAAATCAAATCAATTTATTAAGTGATTGAATTGTTAAGTACTAAATCTAATTAATTTGAATGTATATCACATTCAGTGATAAGTGATTAATTTATCACTTATTTTAAGGAGCAAGTTTTGCCTAAAAATTGAGTGCCACTTAATTCATTCAGATATTCTATTTTCGGTTATCAAATGGTCTGAATATATTAAGATCTGAATCTATTAAGTTTAAGTGCTGAATTGAATTATCAAATGAGGCCTAAAAGTTTAGTTTGGTATGTGTATCATAATCTTTTCTAAATGCTCTAAAAATTTTAAACTTATCATTTAACAAACGCCAATACTAAACAGTTATGTTATACAAGGCTAATATGTCAAATTTTTTGTATAATTCCACTTTTTAAATTCTAGTCTGATAATATCCACTATCCAGTTTTCTTGTACAATTCCAGTTCTGAATTCTAATATAATAATTTCCTCTATCCAAATTCTATGCTTTGAAGACACGGAATAAAAACCCCTTATTAATAATTAGTTTACTTATAATGAATAAATTGTTGACACAGTTAAATAAAAAATCAAAAGCTTTTACGATAGAAACAACCGTACCATAGAGTAAATGAAAAAAAATGTTTATAGAAAATGAAGGTTTGTTCTCAATTGACTATTTTAGCTGATTATATATTACGATTTTGAATAATCACTTTTTTGATGTTCTAAATAGTTTTTATATTTAGATTATAGATTTTTCAATAGTTAAAAAAGCTAAAATCTGTACCCCAACAAAAGAATAGCTTTTTTAGTGATTCTGATTATTCTCTATAATCATCATCATTAGTTACATTTTGCAAAATCTAAAGTACCCGAGAGTAAGACTAGAAGATTGCTAGTGTGTGCTTCTAGTAATGTTCTTGGTTTTCTATTTGGTATATCTTCATTCACACCTTGACGTGATCATGAATGTTGTGCGACTGTCTTTGGACAAACTACTCCCAGGAAAAAAATTACTCTAAGGACAAAGCGCAAATTAAAATGAAAATCGTGAAATGCTGCACTAAGTTTACCCGGAGGGAACAAAATTCCAAATGATAGCAAGACAAAAATGGTGCATGGAAAGGCAAGAAAACTAAAAGAAAAGAGGCAAATGAACCTGTGCAGTTAGTATTCAAGATTTGAAGGTTATGAATATTATTCTGTTATTGTAATTATTAACTACATCAAAATACGATATTGCTGCCCGATGTCCTTCAAATGTACAACTTCTTGCAAGAAACTGCTATTGGCTGTTTATTGACAGAGTGGAATGAAATCGGTTTGAAGTAGCGATAGCAATTTTCTCAGACTAGGTTGAATTCGATGCACCATCACTTTTCTAATTATTTTCACAGTCACGTTGCATTACACTAAACTCCCTCTCTATAAAATTAAACTCTTCTCATTCTCTGTAACCTTTTCTTTTCTAGCAAACATAACATTTTTTTCCTTTCCTAGCAAATAGAACATCTTCCTCCCTTGGTCTCCCTCCCCTACATGTTTTTATTTTTAAATTTTATTTTTATATTTGTAATAAAGTCTCTCCTACAATGGGTTTTTTTAATAGGAGTTTCTTCTCTCTCTAGGATGCATTAGAGTTTTCTTCTCTCCTAAAATTCCTACTACAAGGTTTTATAGTTTTTATATTTCTTTTATTAGATCTTTTTTTTTTTCAGATTTAGTTATCAGATTTGGAATTCCTTAGATCTATCTTGTCAGAACTCACCTAAACATTTGGAATTGAATCAATTCCTTAACAAATTTGGAAGAAAGCAAGCGGTGTGATTGGAAGCATACACACATGATCTTAGCGCTATAAGTGTTTTATCTTTTGATATTTTTTAAATTTCACAATGTAATATTTTATAAATTTTTCAAACCTATAGTATCTAGTATTTATTCTTAAGATATTCTTTTGTCTATGTATAGTTGATATAATTTCTATCACTAGTGCATATTTAATGAAATGATCATGGTTTTATTCCAAAAAAAAAAAAAACCATATTTTATAGAAATAGGATGAAAATGAAAAATATTATCCAACTGATTTGTCTTAGGGACCAAGTGTTGGGCCATTAGAATAAGGTACTGGGCTCTAGATGGGCTTTATTTGGGAGATCAACAACAAGCCCAAGTGCGTCAACCGGTTTAGATAGATAAGGTTGGTCATAAAATCTATTAATGACAAAAGTTATGAATTAATCTTTGCGAGGCTGCAAGCGGTACCAAACTAGTAATTAGCTGTTTAAACCAATTAGCCATAAGCAGTACTAACTCTCAAATAAAATCAATTTACTGATAATTGGATATAGGATGAGAAATGAATTGACTTGCTCGATGCAACTAAAGTTATTTACATAAAAGTTTGATCAGGCTATGAGACCCCAATAAGCACTCGCTATCATCACCTCTACATTTTTTTTTTTTTTTTTTTTTACAAGACTAGCATTGGAAAAAAAAAATGGTTTGATTGCAGAAAGATAATAAAAAACGCATATGAGGTCCAAGCATCCAACGGTGACTGATTATGCCCTCTCAGTAAGATTCTATTCCTATAGTGGTTTCAAAAAATGCAGAGACACGAAAAATTGGCCTTAAAACTGGTTTACATTGCCAAGAAAACCTGGCTGTGTCAATACATTGCCATCCATGTTGAGGGCCACCAAGGAAGGGAGAGCAAGGAATGCTTCTAAACCAGGACTGAGATATGGTATCTGAGAAGTCAGCATGAGGTTCATTGACTTGCAACTTTAGCCAATGCTTAATAATTCCTGTTTTTAACGTCTCACCTTTCCCCTGTTAGAAATTTTAAAAAAAAAAAGAAGATAAATCGCAATGATGATATTAGATAAAGTAATAACAAGGATGCAGTATCTAAGCTAATTCCGCTCTATATAGGGTGAACAAGAATACAAAATTAGGATTGGGGTTTTGTGCAGTTTTAGGTGCACCGCTGAGAACAATTAACGGCTAAGATTGGCCGATTTAATCTCAAATGAACTGCCGATATCAATTCGAGCTCTTCTCAGCTGATCTCGACTATTAATGGCATGGTGTGATTACCAGTGCAACCGTCCCAATTCCAAACCCACAAATTCAAAACCATGTTTCAATATCATAATTGCAGGCAACGCTGTTCCACATCATTTCAACATGTGGGCATAATATCAGGCTACAAGCATTTTCGTTTAGCTGGAGAGTTCTGAAGAATAATACCCAAAAAAAAAAAAAAAGAATAACCAACCATTTCACATGATAAACCAAAAAAGAAAAAAAAAAGTAGGAAACAACTTACTAATAGTGATGTAGAAGTGGTAAGAGTGAAGAAAAGAAAAATATTATGCAAAAGATCCCGGAACAAATGCTATAAAAATCTCAAGAAAATGAAAACAATTGTAAAATAGGAAAGATGTAGGAGGAACATAAGGTGGGAATGGAAGGGGAAGTGAGAGAAAGAAAAAGTGAGTAATCGGAGGACAATGACCCTAAACAAATCAATGGAAATATATGAATTTGACCAATTTATGGTAATGTCAGAATTTGAAAAAAATTGTAAAATAGGAAAGTTGTAGAAGGGACGTAAGGTGGGAATGGAAGGGGAAGTGAGAGAAAGAAAACGTGAGTAATCAGAGGACAATGACCCTAAACAAATCAATGGAAATATAAGGTTTTGACCAATTTATGGTAATGTCAGAATTTGAATAAAAATCGCTCTGCCAGAATGATTATTGCTTTGTCAGTATCGTTAGTCTATATGCCAATCAAAAATACAACCAATCACACGATTTTATCCATTTTTTGTCATTCGCGAATTTGGTAAGCTTACTCAATATTTAGTTAGTTAGCACCTATGTAATTACATGCATTCAGGCAAATTATTCATCTATATAGCACTATAGCGGCAGTTTTGGGACAAAAATATTTGTCTCGGGGTTTTCAGAAATATTAGTAGCATAGAAGGTCTAATATGGTTTGCTTTCACAACATAATTTATAACTTCCGAAATACTCCATGTCATAACTCGTGAAAATTTTGCTCTTTTCATTGCTTTATTATTGGTTTAGAATTTTGATTTTATCAGCAAAATTTTGAGTTATTCAAACTTTGAAAAGAGGACAAATAAAAAGAAAAATACTGTCGATTTATCATGTTTCTAAACAAAAAACAAAAAAGAAAAGGAGTATTTAGAATAAAATTACACCAATTTAAACCTTATAAGCGGAATAAAATCAGACTTTCTTTCACTGTTTTTATTAGCCATTTAATTCAAATTAAGAGGGGTAAGCCTTTGCTACTTCCTGTCTCGCATGCTTAATTTTACAATTACTACACAAAGGAAAGGAAAATTTCCTAACTCCAGCACAATAATATCAATTTTAACGAGGTCACCAAATTAATTGAAATCCCAAGAATATTGGAGATTGAAAATAATTATGGATTTTATTTTACTGCACATACCATGAAATCACAAAAAAGATTTTGTCCCTCCTATATAAATAAAAAGATCAACATGCTTGACCCATAGGCTTTAGTTTGTTTGTTTTCTTTTTGCAGTAGAAAATTCAATACTTTTGTGGGAGTTCTTAGTTTGTTCAGCATGGGTCTCTTTTTCTCTAAGGTATGTAGTTTACCTTTGTCTATGACACAATCTGTAAAGTTCCTTTTCTTAATTAAAATTTGATTTTCTAATGGCAGCAAGTGGAATTAGGTTCAAGTTTATTCATTGTGTTTTTCCCCCCAAAAGCCATCATATTGTTCATGCATATTAATTTACGAATCTCCACAAGTTTATACTTAATATAGTTTCTATTCCACGAAGGCATAATGTTCAAGTTTGTACCTTTAGGAATTTGACTTTTAATATCAGCCTCTTTGGTGTATCATTCTATTATGCTATCGATAAACTGAAATTTGAAAGTATTTCTACTTCTAAATCAGAGCACAACGGCGCAAGGCTCTAATGAGTGACTAATATTGAATTAAGAGACATTACAATGATTTTGACTGTGGTGTTCTTAATGACTTCACTAGATTTACCACCATTTGTGTAGGTTTTTTTAAAGATATTTATGCAATCAAAAACTAACAGTTCCACAGGACTTTAGCCCTAATGAAAGGACTCAGCTAAGAAATTGAAAATTATGTAAGTAATGCTCTACATTGCATTATTCACTGTGTATCTCAATATTGCGTCGAAGAACTAATTATCTGAAGGTATCAACTGAGCATGCAGATAGTATTATTATTGCTAAATTCCCTATTCAAAAGAGTAAAGGTTGAAATTAAAAGTATATTATGTTGTTCCTTTACCATATAGCTTCAAGAATGTTTGGAATTATTTTTTATATTTTATTAGCAGATTCTGTGCTATGATACATGTCAAAGAAAAAGATTTTAAATTTATGCAAAGTACAAAACAAAACCAATTATTTACAAATAACAAAGAATTAAAATACACATTATTTCTTTTTTTTTTCTCTGAACATAATTTCTCTTTTTTTAAATTCTGTTTCACTTATTCTTTGTTAAATGTCACTCTTTTTTAAAATCGTTTCAATCAAATTATGTTTTAAGTCGACACCATTTCTGGCCCCTCTACTGCATCCAGCACCAAGTCCAAGTCCAGCTACCCCGTTTCCGGCAGCACCCGTGGGTCTGGTTCTGGCTCCAGCAGCTCGTTTAAATCCCCCTGACGGCGGATTTAGTGTGGTGGCAATATGAGCACCCTTAAAAATATTATTATTACTTATGTAATTCCAATAAAGTACTAGTTTTACCTCCATTGAACTTTTGGAAAGGTAATAATTATATCTCTAGTTTTATTGTTTGATAAGAATGGAGTATTTCATAAAGCAAAAGTCTCTTAATTAGTCGTTTAGTTCTTTTGAAACTTGTTGCACTTTGTTATTGATTAATTAAATGTCTTGTATGGGGAATTCTTTTGAGAAAATATACAAAAGGTCATACTTCAACATGATAGTTATGATAGTTAATTTGACATTTTGTACTTTTAAATAAAAATATGTAGATTGATCATCAAAAGTAGGTCAAATACTATTATTCTTTGTTATTCCTATTCTTTCATTCTTTGCCTTTTTTTTCCTTAAAGCATAGGGCTACAACTTTTTTTATGTGAAATTTTGCAGTTGATGTAGTGATGAATGAATGGGTCATGAAATGTTTGTTCAATGATGATTATTTTGATTATTTTGTTATTTAGGTTAAGAAAAATATACTTTTTGAAGTTATCAATATATCAAAAGCAATTGCAAAAGGGATAATGTAGATTATGGAAAGGGACACAGGGACACATCACTCCTCGACAAAGAATCCTTTTCAATCTTTTTAGCAATAGTCGAGTTTGCTAGTTTGAGTCATTTAGGACTTTTTTCTATAGACAGGTATTTTGCTATTTGATAAATCAATTCAACATTTAAATTTAATAAATCTAGATCTTAATTTAGAAGTGTTTGAGAACTAAAAATAGAACATCTTAAATAGCATTTAATTTTTTAAACAAAACTTGCTTCTGAAAATTAGTGATAAATTATTCATTTATCATTTTAATAGAATATACACTCAAATGTATCAGTTTTTTTAGGTACAAAAATAGACTTTATTTATCATATAGTAATCTGCTTACATAAGCAGGGAATTCCACACTATATAATGTTCAACACTATAAATTCTTTACAATAGTAAGGCTCAATTAGCTCTAAGAAAAAAATATCACGTGTGAAGTTCCAATCCATGCTCAGCTCCCAATTAGCTTGTGTCCTTGGTATCTTCTGTTAGTAAAAGTAGGCTGGTACAATATAGAAAAGAATAAATACAAACTGGAAAAATAGAAATAGGCGGAGATTGGAAATAACAATCCGAGGCTTGTAAGCACAATTTCCTTAAAACAGATTCGCCCCCTCCAGGTAGAGTGCTTGAGGTTGAGTAGGCGTCTGTCTCCCAGGATACAACGGATTAAGGTGAATATGTTAGCACCAAACTTCTTTACCACAGCGAACTTGAACTAGAGCAATATAGAACACTATAAAAGATGATGATGCAAAGAAGGAAATGAGAGAGATATCCAAAACAAAAGGAGAGTTATCTATTTATAGATGCTGGCCAAGGGTGATTGTAGAAATTAGCAACAAGTGTTAAATTCCATTTAATTATCTTCACATTTATCAAAGTACCACATTCATGTACATACATGTATTTGTATTTGGAATACTTTTGATTATACATGTATTCTCAATAAGACAACTCCAAATTCATGTATTAATAATTAAGTACATGAATACTTAATTCCTAAGTACATGAATCCTAGGTACATGAAGATCCAAATTCATGTATTAATAATTAAGTACATGAATACTTAATTCCTAAGTACATGAATTTCCAGGTACATGAATGATAGATAATTATTCTTGGATTCTATCAAGAGTGCCATTATGAGAACAATTTTCTCATTCACTCTACAATGAATTTTCCCATTTTTCCAACATCTTCTTCCATCCAGCTACTATGCTTCTCATTGTCTGAACAATCCCTTTGATCACTGCTTCTACTATAGATGCTTTTTCTTTAAAGATCCTGTTGTTCCTCTCCCTCCATATCATGCATGTAGCCACTGCCATTGCATGTTTTCTAACTTTGTTCAAAAAAAGGTCAGTGGTAATGTTTTGTATCCACCATTCAAGCTCCTGATTCCATCCACATATACCTCGATATAATAAGCATGTTTGTTGAATCCTACTCCATATGTATACCGAGAAAGTACACGAGAAATACAAATTGTCTACTGGTTCACAAGCACAGGCACAAAGTGAGCACCGATTTTCTGATTAACTCCGCATTTCTTTAGTTTGTCTTTTATAGCTAACCTATTCTTGCAAATCAACCACATTATGGAAGCATACCTAGGAATAAATTTCTTGATCCATATCCATACAATCCCAGACCATGGCACAACTGAGCTCCTACTCCTCATAAGTTCTACTGCGGATTTAGTTGTGTAATTACCTGACTTATAAGCTTTCCATCTAAATGTATCATCTTCCTGGGGCATTGGAATGCATTCTCTAGGTAGTGTCTGAATCAGTTCCTCCACTTTTTGATCTTTTCTCCTACCTTTTGGCCAGTTCCAACCTCCATCCTTTATAATAGTCCCCAATTTCGCATTGCTAGTGCTACCAAATTGGTGAATAATCTCCACTTCGTAGTGTCTACCCAATGGGCTGTGCGGGATGCCCGTTATCATGCCATAAGTGGATAGATTTTCCATTGCTCACTATTGCTTGTATTTGTTGTCTCGCAATCTCCCTTAGTTGCAGCAGCTTCCTGCAGAACGACGAGCAGTCAACTGGAAGAGGAATTTGCCATATTGATTTATGCTTTAATTTTGTTTGATACACCTAAGCAATTCATAGACTCTCCTTCATATTAAAAATATGCCAAATATGCCTCAATAACATTGCTTTGTTCCATACTTGAAGTCTAATTAGCCCCAGTCCACCTTCATTAAGAGGCCTACATATTTCATCCCATTTTACCTTCTAATAACTCTATCAGCTCTACTCCATAGAAACCTGGCCATCATTTGTTCCAACACCTTTCAAATACCTTAGTGTTAGTTCTCCTTCCTGCGTTCCCATAACGTCACAGATATCATGCTTCAAATGTAAATTAGCTCCAACAAATTTTATCTCACTTTTAGACTGATTTGGCCTCAACCCATACATTCTTCCAAAGTCATCCATAGCAGCTTTTAGACATTATACATCTTGCATTTTAGCTACAGATAATAAAAATAATTCATCAGCAAAAATAATGTAAGTCAAGTTTACCTCCTTACATTTGGGATGGAAGCTGAATTCTCTTTGTGCCACCCTATGATCAATTAAGCGTTATAACATTTCCATAACAATCAGGAAAAGGTAGGGAGAAATAGGATCTCCCTGCCTCAACCCCTTTCATTTGAGAAATAACCCACCAAAGCACCATTCAAATTAAGGGAGAATTTTGCAGTAAAAATGCCATTCTTAACCCAATGGATGAATCTATCAGGAAACTTCATATAAAATTCCAGTTCACTGTATCATAAGCCTTCATCAAGTCCGTCTTTATAGCATATCTAGCTTTTCCTTCATTCCTATGGTATCCCCTTACAATATCATGCATACGCAATATGTTGTCAGTTATTTCTCTGCCTTTCAGAAAAGCATTCTGTCTATTACTAATCAAGCCAGGAATCAAGCCAGGCATCACACTTTTCAATGTTTCTGTTAAGATACTGGAGAATAACATTTATATGTCACATTGCAACAAGAAATAGGTCTAAACCCCTTCATCATATTAGGATTTGGAACCTTTGAGATTAAAGTGATAATGGTAGTGTTCAAAGGATAATACATGTATCCTTCCTTAAAGCAGTAGGAAATAGCATTAACAACATCCTCCTTAACCACATCATAATTCTTACTGAAGAATTCCACTGAAAATCCATCAGGTCCAGGTGAATTTCCAACTTTCATTGAAAAGAGATTCTCCTTAGTTTCCTTTTCTAAAACATCCTTTGCCAACATACAGCTTTGCTCCATAATGATACTTCTGCATTAAATTTCTAATAATTCCTCAAAATTTGTTCAGCACATATAGCCTGCCATTTGAAAAGATTTTTAAAATATTTCACAGCAACCTCTTTGATTCTTTCATAGTCTTCCACGTTTTAACCCAAGTCATCTTGAATAGCAAGTATTCTATTTATTGATTGATGGCCTTTTACTCTCCTGTGGAAAAATCCTTTGTTTTTATCACCCTCCCTCAACCAAGCACTATTGGAAAAATGGCAAACAATGTTAAAACTTGAATGAAGGAATTCTAAGAAAACAAAGAACCTTGAATCATCCTTGTAAGCACTATCCGAATAAACTATTTTAGGGTGTTGAAACATTTCCCGAGATTAAACAAGCCATCCTCTTATAATAAGAGGGAAGTAGAACCAGCAAATTTTAATCCAGTAGTAGAGGTAGAGAGGAAGGAGAAGGATTTTAGAAAATGTATTGAAGTGTAGCATCTCAAATGAAACTAAAGACTGCTATTTATAGACTTAAGAAAGTAAGGTTAGAAAATTATAATGTTATAGTTAGGAAACAACGTGCTCCATTATAGACTTAAGAAAGTAATATTAGAAAATTATTATAATGTTATAAGGATAAAACTATTAGTCTTATCTGGTTAGGAAACAACGTGCGCCAGAAAATGGGCCAAAACCCAAGTCAATCAAGTTTAACCCACGTGCATGGGGGTGCAAATGCACCAGTTTGAACTAGAATGATCCAATTCAACTTCCCTTTCATGCGCATGATCTTACAATAGTTTCCAATTTATCACAAATCCAATAGAGAGTTAGATAATATAAAGTGATTGAAGGTCACTTTGGTTTCAATGTAGATATTATCTACAACAACCTCCCACATATTTCAAAAGATTTTGGTCAAAAGAGTAAAAATCTGCTGGACTTGTTTGGGCTTAATGCAACCAATTTGGTGCCGTTTGCACTATGAATCAAACTTAGATTGATAAAATATGTCTTATAGAGTTATTGATGACATATGAATTTCTATAAACCAAAAATTCTTGTTGTAAAACAGAGACCTTATCAATCACATTGTAACCCACAATTTGCTGTTCAATGCGATTGTGCACTTTTGGGCCGTGCACCTATATGGTTATTTATAAAAGTTCTAAAGATCCGGTCATAAAAAATCTTATAGGATCAGCTCCAATCCACTCTCATATAGGTGAATTCATCAAGTGTATACTGTCTTAGATACGCCTCTCTAAAGGGATATGAATTCATTAAGAGCTCAACCTGACAATTACTAGCTGTCAAACCACTTATCTTAGAAGAGAATTAAATTGGAAGTGTTTTACAGTCAATATTGACTTGTTATCACTCATACGAACATATTTCATGGGATCACCAATCATATAGATTGGGTTGCCGTCTCTATTGACGACTGTTGACCTCAGTCCCGTTTCTCTTATAGTTTGAAGAATTAATTTTCTTCATATAGGTTTTCAGAGGATTGGCCAAATTCAACTTTGACTTCACAAAATCAATAGAAATTATTCCATCTTTAAGCAGCTGCTTTACAACATCATGTCTCAATTTCATGTGTCTACT
This sequence comes from Gardenia jasminoides, assembly GCA_013103745.1. Taxonomy (NCBI): domain Eukaryota; kingdom Viridiplantae; phylum Streptophyta; class Magnoliopsida; order Gentianales; family Rubiaceae; genus Gardenia; species Gardenia jasminoides. Next base: position 40,066,033 of record CM023095.1, on the reverse strand, counting down.
CTTACAATTATAGGATTTATATTTAGCAATAGCAATCGCCACTTGACAATCACAGTGTATGGACACAGAAGGCAACAGATCCTTAGTTGAAGGAATATTGGCTTAGAAATTTCTCAATCAATCAGCTTCAGTCCCAGTCGGTTCTAGAGTTATAAACTCTGACTCCATAGTCTCATTTGAATCGAAAATCTAATTAGTATCACTGTAACTCTCTAATACAGTGGAAAATACACTATACAGGATACCATAATTCATGGTACCTCTTAAATATTTAATTAGTTTGACTAATGCAAACCAATGCTCATGATTGGGATTGTGAGTATATCTACTCAATTTACACACAGCATAAGCTATGTTCATTAGATGCATCAGACTCTCAGTAATCTGAGCATACTTAGATTGAGCAATTAGTTCACCATTATTTTTCTTTAATTGAGTGTTAGCATCATAAGGAGTGCTCACAGGTGTCACATCATACTTTTCAAACTTCCTAAGAAGTCTTCTAGTGTAATGTTCTTGTGACAACATCATACCATCATCTCTCCTCATGATCTTAACACCCCATATGATTTTTGCTTCACTCAAATCTTTCATATCAAAATTAGAAGACAAAAAATACTTAGTACTATCAACAATATTTAAACTAGTACCAAATATAAGCATGTCATCTACATATAAGCTAAATTATCATATATTGATCATTTACAACTTTAGTGTATACACATTTATCCACTTCTACAGACAAAGATCCATCTCTTACTAAAACTTGATCAAATTTCTCATGCCACTGTTTAGGAGCTTGTTTTAGGTCGTAAAGAGATTTAACTAATTTAAAAACTTTATTTTCTTGTCCAGATACAATACATTCCTCAGGTTGAATCATATAAATTTCTTTTTCTAAATCACCATTTAGAAAGGTTGTTTTAACATTCATTTGATGAACAAAAAGTTTATGGATAGAAGGCAAAGCAAATAAAACACGTATAGAAGAAATTCTTGTTATTGGTGCAAATGTATCAAAATAATCAATATTTTATTTTTGTGAAAATCCTTTTGCTACTAAATGAGTTTTATATTATCTATAGAACCATTAGGATTATATTTTCTCTTAAAAATCCATTTGCAACCAATAGACTTAGTACAGGTGATAAATCTACTAAGGTCCATGTTTTATTTTTCATAATAGAATTAATTTCAGTTTTAATTGTTTCATTCCAAAATTTGCTGTCAGAAGAAGAAATAGCATCAGAATACGTTAAAGGATCATTGTCAACAAGAAAAGTTTGAAAATTATTTTCAAAAGAAAATTCTTTTCTTGGCCTTTTACTCCTTCGCAATTCCTCATTAGAGGCTATTTCCTCTATTTGCTTCAACAGGTGCATGAAAAATTTTATTGGATAGTGGAAAAATGTGTTCAAAGAATTCAGCATTCTTTGTCTCAATAATTGTATTACAATCAAGCACATCACTTTTTAAAACAAGAAATCTATATGCAGCACTATGTTCAGCACATTCGATAAATATACAATTAGAAGTTTTAGAACCTAACTTACTTTTCTTAGATTCAGGTAATAATACTTTAGCATGAAAACCTCATACTTTTAAATATTTTAAATTTGGTTTATGACTTTTCCATAACTCATAAGGTGTTTTGCCAGTTCTTTTTCGAGGAATTCTATTTTGTAAATGAAATGCTGATGATATAACTTCTCAGGACAGCCCACTTTCCCAAAGGAACCAGAGGTAGGACCTTGCCTAGCTCTCGCCAGACTCACTCACTCAAACATCACACAACTTATCAAACTCAAAATCTAAGCACAATACAAATCGAATAATAACTTACAAACCCATAACTTCAAATTACAAACTTTGAATACATAAATCCTCCATCCTTACATTCAAGTTCCATATTACAAAAGTTTTCAATAACCATAATCCAAAATTCTCAAAATATTCAACATAAGTAAACCCTAATTCTAGGGGTTGACTTTTCCACTTGGGTACTCATTTCCTTAACCACATTCCAAATTTACAATTCAAATCTCAAGACAAATACAAAGGTAAACCTCGAGACTAACGATGAGCACCTTTGTTTGGTTCTCTAAGGAAAACAAATTTGAAAGGTTGAGCTAAAAAGCCCGTGAGTTCCCAAAAACATGCAAAGCACATAACACATATGATTTTTCACTTCAAAATTCATAATTGGAAATAAACAAGTAAGGAAAGCCAATAATCACACAAGAGTAGGATACGAGTAGCCCTCAGAGGCTAAGGTCCTCAAAGCTGGAGTACATTCCTAGACCGGTGCGCAATTCTCGTAGTTGACACTCCGTCAACTTTCATACTTACAACCAAGTAGAACACCACTTACTCCTTTCTCCACCAAAACCCCCAACCGGGCCCTCCGACCTAACAGAAATTTATATTTGTGTATTGCTCTTCAACAGGGACAAGGCCATTTGCGAGTCCAGAGCACAACATGTCACGTAGCCAAGGTAGTTAATCTCCTCGACTTGGGTCTTCCCAATGGCTTGAGTCGATAACTTACCAAGGGGATTAAGTTAATCACGTAGCCAAGATTGTTAAATCTCCCTCACTGGTCTTCCCCCTGGCTCGAGTGATAACATACCAAGGGGATTAAGTATTCTCGAGAACGGGAAATACAAGACACGTCACTTCACTTCATATAACTCAAAACAGGATTCATGGCACAAGACAGGAGATTCAAAGTATATTCAAAATATCATGAAAACAGTATTGCAAGTAGTGCCATTCAAATGGGAGTAAGTGCGATAAAGTATACACTATTCCATTTGATGGATCAAAATCTATTTTTCACATTATTTCACATTTCAAGTTAAATACATATAGTCAAGTATCATGCATGGAAACTCACCGAAATAGGGTTCGGCTTCCACGTAGGGATCAAAGTCACTGCCTTGCACACTCCCTAAAATAATTTAAAACAATAGATGAGATTCAGTTCATCTTTCATTCGCTAACACAATTCACTTTCACTTTTTAGTTTCAAATGACATTTTCCAAAATTCCCTCGAGGAAAAGTTTTCATTTCATATGGTACAATGTTCCAAATAGATCCTTTTGGAAAAATCACGTTATCATTTCAAAAGAGCACCCCACCGATATACTCACTGGCACTACAAGCACGTTCTCTTTCACAAAACATTGAAGTGAGGTCTCACACTCAAAATCACTTTTGCACTGTCGTTCGACATTCACTTTAGTTAAAACTTTCATATTAACATAAAACACTTCATAACACGCCATTATATTCAAAATCTCTAGAATTTGACCAAGACATGGCAAAACCCTCAAATTCAATTAAACGGCACTTTTCATTCGAATTTCATGAAAACTTCACTTTTTACCTTTTTAAATTTCAAACATTCCCTCACACACACACACACACACTCACAATGAACAATATACATGTTTTTCTTAGAAGGAAACTCTTCAAGAACGTTCACAACATTTCAAAATCAAACATTAAAATTACCAAGCATGGTTTTGGCCATCACATACGCTTTTCCTTCAAACTTTTTCAACAGCTGAAACCCTAATTTCTAACCATATCATGTCAAATTCACAAATATCATTCAAGGCCACAATCAGGTCCTCAAGTCCTACCTAGAGGCCACCTCAAGTCCTACCTAGGTTGGGATTTCTCCAACATCATCTTTTCAGATGAGATCATTATATCAATATCAACCACAGATCTGAACTACTTAACACTAATAAAGCTATATCTACAAGTTTGAAGGCTTATACCTCCGGATCTAACACGATCCGACACGATCAAAGATGATCTCATGAGTTTCCTCTTTCCAAGAGTGCTTCCAAGCCTAGCAAGCTTCACAAGCTTCGATCTTAGATCTACAAGATTTGTTGAGGATTTCCGTCATAAAGCTCAAATCCAAGCTCAAGACAATGCACCCCAAGCTTTTCTTTCCTTTCTTTTCTTCCAAAATTTGGACCTCACTCCCCAATCTCTCTCCTTGGTTTAGCTGCCATAGGGGAAAAGTTCAAGCTAAAACGCTCACAAATTCAAGGTTCTAGTTGAAGAAGAAATGGAAGATTTCAACCACAAAACTCACCTTTCTTTCTTCCTCCAAACCGGTCCAGCTCTCTCTCTCTCTCTCTCTTTCGGCAGAAGTGGGTGGGAGGATGGGCTTCAATGGTGGTTGAAGCTTGAAGGAAGCAAAGAAGAAGGAAGAAGATGAAATTGCAAAACTCTCTCTCTCTCCCTTAGACTCTCGGCTGCCTCTCTCTCTCTCTTCACTCCAAATGCAGCTGAAAAATGAAGCTTGGTGTTGCAAGAAGTCAAAGCTTTATGGTGCCAAAAGTGCTTTTCCATGATTTAAGGCAAAAGTGCTTTTGGCACTTTATGTGACAGTCAAGTTAATTGTTTTACTCCATTCCAACCCTGTCTAACCTTCATAATATTTTCAAAATATCACTCATATGCTCGATTTCAAGTCCAAGTCACTATTCAGCGTGAACAATTTTTAACTGTAATTTTGGCCAAACCACACACCGCAAACAATTCGTATAAAATTCTCTAAATTGGAAAATAATCACTTTAAACATATATTCACTCATTTTTCAATAAACAAATATAATAAAAATATTATTATGCATTTTAAAAATAAAATCTGAATTTTGAGGCCCTCACATTCTCCCCACAAATTATCAGGAGAATGAGAACTAACTAGCATAGAGTTCATCATTTCTTTTATTTTCTGTTTTTCCTTTCATCTACCCCATTAGATTCTGGTAAATAAGGTGGTGTTATTTCATGTATTATGCCTTCATGTTTACAAAAAAATATTTAAGGTTAAATATTCACCTCCTCTATTTGATCTAATTCTTTTTATTGTTTTATTAAGTTGATTTTCTACTTCAGATTTATAGGATAAAAAAGCATTAAAGTATCATCTTTATTTCTGAGTAAATAAAATTTAGTATAGCTTGAATAAGCATTTATAAAAGTAACATAATATCTTTTACTACCTCTAGTCATAGTTTGTTTCAAATGACCTAAATCAGTGTGAATTAAAATTAATAATTAATTTTCTCTTTGAACAGTTACACAACTTTGCTTAGTTATTTTAGTTTTTGCACATATTTCATATTTGTCCATATTATTATTATTAACACCAGAAAGTAAACCAAGAGATTGTATTTTGTTTATATAACTTATATTAACATGTCCTAATCTAGCATGTCATAAGGAAATAGAATCGACAATATAAGTAGAAGAAGAAGCATTCTCATTGATCATATAGGAAATGTTAAGTACAAAGAATCCCTAATTACAATAGCCTTTACCCGTAAACACATTATTTTTGGTCATCACAATCTTATGAGATTCGAATGGCACTTTCACCTCAACTTTTCCTAGCAAAGCTATAGAAACCAAATTTGCCCGAATGTTCGGTACATGCAGCACGTCTTTAAGAGCCAAAGTTTTTCCTGAAGTGAGTTTCAAGAGCACTTTACCCTTAACCAGAACTTTAGTAGTTCATGAGTCTTCAAGGTAGAGTACCTCTTCATCATCCCCTATTGGAGTACAGGAGGAAAACGCTTCTCGATTTACACATATACGCCGAGTAGCCCCAGAGTTTACCACCCATTCTTTCATATTGGTTGCAATGTTTACTTGAGAGATGACTGCAAAAATTATTTCATGTCCTTTGGTTAGATTAACCTTAGGAGGATTAGCATTTGCTTTATCACATTTGTTGTGTCTGCACTGAGCAGCATGGTGTCTTGGTTTCCCACAAGAATAGCAATTGCCTTTCTTTTTCTTAATTGTTGGGTTTGTAATTGGGATTTTTAGACTTATTATTTTGGAACTTATTGGCGTATCTCTTATTGTTATTGTGTACCAGATTAGCTCTAAGGCTCATCTCCTTAACTTTGGCAACTCTTAAATCTTTCCTGTTTGAATCTTCAATTAGGATATGTTTCACGAGCTCATCCATGGTGTAAATCTTCTGCTTGTGCTTCAAATTATTTTTGTAGTCAACCCATGACTCGGGTAGTTTTTCAATTAGCATGCCTGTAGTAAATTTTTCGGGTAGTTTGATGTCTTCATTTTTCAGATTTTCGAGTAGTATATGATACTCTGTGACTTGAGCTTTAATTTCCTTGTCATCAGTCATCTTCCATTAGTTGTACTTCCTACGACGAATATTTTTTTTTGGTTACATCTTCTGTAGTAAACATTTTTTGGTTGCATCTTCGGTAGCAAACTTTGCTACCAAGGCTTCCCAAATTGTCTTGGCTTCTTTGCAGCTATAATACACGTTAAATAATTCATTAGAAAGTGTTTGTAAAAGAGTATGCCTACATACTTTATTGGCATATTGCCATACTTCTTATGTTTTGACATCCGCAGTTGCAGCAGGTTGAGATTTAGCTAGTGTGTGAATGTCAAGCAGAGAGCACATGCTCTTGCCACCTTTTAAAGTTTTCACTGGCAAAAACTTCAATCTTGGAGACATTTGGAAAAGACTTAACAAATGGTAGCGCAACTGCTACTGATGCGGATGAAGGCTGTGAGGTGTTAACATTGTCAGAGGCCATAGTTTCTTAGATTGTTGGAAAAATGGTGAACAACATTAACACTTGAATGATGAAATTCTAAGAAAACAAAGAAGCTTGAGTCGTACTTGTAAGCACTGTTTTAAAAAACTATTTCAGAGTGTTGAAACATTTCCCTCGAATTAAACAAGTTTTCTTCTTGTAATAAGAGAGAAGTAGAACCGGCAAATTTTAATCCAACAGTAGAGGTAGAAAGGAGGGAGAAGGAGTTTAGAAAGTGTACTGAAGTGCAGCATCTCAATGAAACCAAAGGTTGTTATTTATAGACTTAAGAAAGTAATGTTAGAAAATTATAACGTTATAAGGATAACACTACTAGTCTTACCTGGTTAGAAAACAACGTAAAAAACGTTCTGGTTGCAAGTTTTTTTAGAAAACATTTATTTGGAAAGGGTCAAACACTCTGGTCTCTAGAAAAACAAACGTTATGGATCAAGTTTGGGTCAAACACTCTGGTCTCAAGAAAAACAAACATTCTTACGCATAGGCGGATCGCAAATCCATCAGTTTGAATCAGATTGGTCCAATTCAAATCCCCTTTTATGTGCGCGAACCCACAATAGTTTTGAACTTATCACATACCTAATAGAGAGTTAGATAATATAAAGTGATTGAAGATCTCTTTGACTTTTCAATGTGGGACAAAATCTTTCGAAATACATATTATCTACAACAATCACATCTTGCCTTATTCTTTCAAAAACATTCCTCAGCAATCAGCATTTCATTATAAGTCACATTTAGCTTCCTCTTCTTTATAAGCCATTTCACATGAATTCAAATATCCAAGTACAAAATTCCAAACACAAGAGATCGAGTGTGATAAAGTACACACTCGTCTCGATCACATTAATTGGCTCACAAGCCCCAATAACACAAGTTATCGCATAGTTCACGTATTTCAATATTTCAGCTATCAAGTTGGTCAAGTAACAAGTATGGAACACTCACCGAGTCGAGTAAAGTATCTTCAAGTATTCGTACCAAGTCCTCTCTATTTCCTCCTTCCAAGTCTATTAACAAATAAAATGGAACATATTTAAGTTCGGCTACCCAACCAAAAGAGACCAAATGCATATGCTCGATGTTTCTTTTCACTTGATAAAAGTCATACTTGGATGCATAAATCACGAAATGACCAATTCAATTTATAAGGGTGAGCAATTAAGAGTCTTAACAACATCTTAGAACCATGCATGAGTGGTTCGGGACACGGCAAGAAGGCACAAGAATCAAAAGAAATAAAAGAAGCAATTGCGGAAGTGAAACCAACAATGGATAGGTTTGTCGAGTTTCGGTAATTTGATCATAACTGTGGCCACACTTATCATATTAAGGTGTACTTTATGGTGTTTCGAAACTAAGACACAGCCCTACAACTTTCATGAAGAGGTCAAACATCAAATCATGCTTAATCATGGTCGAAATGGCTAATCTCAGAGACACAAAGAAAACTATCGGCTGTGATCAGGCTGGTCAAATAGCCTTGGGAAAACGGCCATAACTCAATGTAGGAAAATCGAAATCAAGCTCCATCAGCGGCGTTTAAAACTAGGTTCATAGAGATTTCTAACGGTATAAGGCTCTGGCCCTAATTCATTTTCTACAGTCAGAAGTAACCTTGGGAATCTCACTATTTTTCATTCCTGATTTCCTGCGAAAGTTCCAGTTTTGGTGCAACTTCATCTATTAATTCTTTAAAGTTATTCTATCACTCAACATGGTGTTTAACATGCTAAAACAGTAATTAATTCCATCATTAAAGCATCACAAATCAACAAACAATTCATCAAACACTTGGTAGCCTACAATGAAAACCTAAGTTCTAGTTATCAAACACAAGAAACCCTTCCATGATTTTCCTCTCCAAACACCCAAAAGCTCTTTAATCACACCTAACTAACATCCTCTTTGAATTTAAGATTCATTAAAGCATGATTAGGTGAAGACTTACCTTGCCAGAAGAGTGAGAAAATCCACCCAAGAACTTCACTCCTTGCTATTAAGCTCGAGGTTTAAGAAGTAATCTAGCCTAGGGTTTCACTCAAAGTTGTTTTCCTTCACTAGAATGACTAATTTTTAGCTTAGGGTTTGGTGTTCTTCAAGCTTGAAGTGACCATGAGGTGAGAAGAGAGGAAATTTGATTCAAATTTTGAAATTGAAGGATTAAATAAGAAGGATTAAGTCAAGATGTCATGAGATGGTTGACATGTGGCATTATCTTGGCCAAGAATGGAATAATATCTTGGCAAATTGCCTTCTAATCCCTTAATGCAAATTGTGACCCACTTATTCCACATAAGTTTCATGCATTTGCCCATATAAAACATGAAAAATGAAATCCTAAATTAAACCATGCAATACACATGAAATTGAGTACTTTGGGAGAAATAATGCACTAGATGATTAATGGTGCTCTTAATTGAATTTTTTTTCCTAGGGTTCTCACACTCTCTCCCCCTTAAAAGAATTTTGTCCTCAAAATTCTCACCTTGACTGGGAAATAGTTCTATCGCCTTGAAATACGAGGATCGTACCTTCAGGAATCGGATATTGATCCAGAGCATAAACCCTAGCGGGGACTCGAGGTCTATTCCCACCTACAGTGGACTGGTTAGGGTTTGGGTTTGGTCTTTCCGACTGTGAGGCTGCATTCCCATCACGGGGCAGATTAGGGTAGGTTGAAATTTGGTGTTCAGCGCTTCCACAGTAGAAGCACCTTCTCTCCTTCCTCCAGCAACTATCTTCTGTATGGTTTGGTTTTCCGTAGTACCCATAATTTATACGGGGAGTCGATGTAGAACCTCCCTGCGTGGCACCTCTTTGTGATCCTCTTCCACCTTGAACCCCTTCTGACGAATCCCCTCTTGGTGTCCCCGGAAATCGTCCTCCACCTGCTCCTTGGTCGAATTTAGGAGGTGGCATATTTTTGTCAACTTTTCCTTGAGTACCACTTGGCGCACCTCGTTTCCTTGCCTGAAATTCCTTAACTTGAAGTCGGGCACTCTCAACTCGTTGAGCTTTCTCAAGAACTTCACTGAAAGTATTGATTTGAGCTGCTGCCAAATCCTTTTGAATCTCAACGTTTAACCCTTGAATGAAGCGCCTAATCCACTTTTGCTCAGTCGCCACAAGCTCAGGCGCAAACTTAGAAAGTCTAGTGAATTGAGTCTCATACTCAACCACACTTTGAATACCCTGACGAAGCTTAATGAACTCATCCTCTCTCCTTTCTTGGATCAAAGGTGGAAAGTACTTAGCATTAAACTCTCTCATAAAATTGGTCCAATTTCTCGGGGTCTGCTCCCTTTCCCACTTTAGTTGTATCACATTCCACCAAACACGAGCTGCCCCTTCTAGTTGAAATACATCAAAGGTAACTTGTCTTTCTTCTGTATAGTTCAGAGCGGCAAAAGTGTCAACCATTTTCTCTATCCACCTCTCAGCTACCTCGGGGTCGGGTCCTCCAAGAATCTTTGGAGGAGAAAATTTCTGAAATCTCTCTAATGCCCTATCTTCTCCTTCCACCTGATTCCCAGGGTTCCCTTGTTGATTCCCAAGGTTTCCTTGTTGATTCCCAGGGTTTTGACCAACTATCTGGACTAGTAAATTAGTCATACGTTGGATGGCTGTGGCTACTTGTTCATTAGGATTGACCCTTGGTTCACGACTACCTCCTGCGGCCGATTCATGTTCTTCCCCTTGATCTTGGGGTTGTCTGGGTCCACGTCCACGGCCTTGTCCCCGACGTCTACCCTTCATTAGGTTTTACTAAGTTTAGGGTCGAAATGCACATACAAATTTAAAATGCATGTTCAAAAGAAAATTGCAGCAACTTGTAAGTAAAACATAATATTATAACAAGGGATGTCACATAGTACAGTTATCATATCAAGTTCAACAGATAAGAAATTCAAATAAATCAAATCCAAATGGTATAGAATTGAAACAGGCCAAACAAGCCGATAACAAAAATATGTTAAACAAACCAACTCAGGGTGTCACGAAAGTAATCCCTAATAGGTCCAAAAGATTCTATATTTCCACCAAAATCAACTACATTCCACCACTAAAATCCAAACAATATACTTGTACTCAAGTACCAAAACAAGAATTAAGCCATTTTATACCATGGTCGGTCGCCCAACAGTACAATTAACTCAATCCTCGTTCTCGCCTGACGTACGAACAAGATTACACACACAAATTCACAAAACTAACAGAAAGCATTCACTCCCACTACCCAGAAAAAAATCAAAACCTAGCGCTCAATATTTCACTTAATAGTCAATTAATCCTAAGGTCCGGCATCCTAAACTTTAAGCCTAGGATACATTATAGAGATCTGAAACCTAAGCTCTGATACCAACTGTGACAGCCCCACTTCTCCCTAGGGCGAACCCTAGGGTGTCTGTGGCCTTGACTCGCCAGACTCGGTAACCAAATATAATTCAACAACTCAAGACTTACAAACCAAATTCTTCCAAAAGCAAAAGCCATCATACATAGTTACATAAGTTTCACACTACTATTCAAACTTAAAACTCAACGGGGATTAAGGATACAAAAAAAATGCAAAAGCTAAACTTATCCATGATAGGGTTTTACAGTACATCATCCCTTAAGCAAAAGTAACACAAAACTTGTACTACAAGACGCACTCTCAACCCCGAGCTCAAGCAAATCCTCCTGCTAAGGAAAACAAAAGGGAAATAGGGTGAGCTAATAGCTCAATGAGGTTCCAAAAGCATGCAGTCACATTAATACATAGGAGAACTCCAGTAGTCAAATATCGCATTTAAAATATGGAATAAAGGACAAATATCACAACCAAGTACAAAATACATCGAGCCTCTCGACTAGGAGATGGTGTTCATGAGGAGAACACTACTTGAGTCTCTCAACTAGGAGATGGTGGTAAAGAACACTACTCGGGCCTCTCGACTAGGAGATGGTATTCACGAGGAGAACACTGCTCGAGTTAGCAAGAAGTCATAAGACAAATATAATAACAAATATATTTAAAAGGATACGGCTGGCTTCCAAAAGCCAGTTCCACTAGAGCTTGATCATAAGATAGCCCGTTGACCCTCCGTCAACTTTTAAGTCAAGAACCAAAGTCCGTATGTGACGACCCACCTCTCCCTAGGGCATACCCTAGAGTATCAGTAGCCGCCTGCCTACCTCTCTCCAGGACTCACTCACTTAAACAATCAAATAACTTATTGAACTAAAACTTCAAATACTTAATATAGAAGATACAATGTCTTGAAAAACCATAACTTCAAATTACATCCCAAAATACAAAAACTATCCATCCAAACATTCATATTTCAAAATACAAAAGCTTTCAATGATCACAATTCAAAGTTCTCAAAACATCAACATAAGCAAAACCCTAATTCTAAGGGTTGGCTCCTCCACTCGGTTGCTCATTTCCTGCTAAGGAAAACAAATGGAAAGGGTGAGCTAAAAAGCCCGTGAGTTCCCAAAAACATGCAAAACACATAACACATAAGGATTTTCACTTAATAAATTGCACTTGAAATTAAAACCATATAAGAAAGCATTTAACAACACAAGTTTGGATACAGGGCTCTCAGGAGCCAGGGTCCACGTCGCTTGTCCACGATCCGAGTAGTTGACACTCCGTCAACTTTCATAATGAAACCATGTAGCACTTCACTTATCCCTTACTCCTCCAAACCCCCACCGGGCCCGCACTACAAACACTTTTCACTTTATTTGTGCACATTGTATTTTCATTTTCCGAGACAAGTCCAAATGCCAAGTCTCGAGTACACTTCACTTCACTTTAGGGACCCTATGGCTCGTACCTCTCTTTTCGGCCTTGGCCTAGCCTCCGGCTCGAATCGAAGGTCTCACCAATAGGTCTCAGGAATTTCCTGAGCTTTCACATACACAAGCAAGTCACTTTATAACACTTTTACAATCAATCATTACACTACATTTTCACGATCATTTTTACTCAAATGGGGTAGGTGCGATAAAGTACACACCATCCCATCGGAGGGTTCAAAAACCATGTTTCACTTCACATTCACTTCATTAAACACATTTACATTCATTTGCACGTAAACACGTAACAAGCATGGAAACTCACCGAAATAGTAGGGTTCGGCTTCCACGTAAGGATCAAAGTCACTACCTTGTACACTCCCTAAAACAATTTCAAAAATAGTAGTTGAGATTTACTTCATCTCTCAAATCACTGAAACACTTCACTGTCACTTTTTAGTTTCAAACCACATTTTCCAAGATCCCCTCAAGGGAAAAACTTTCGTTTCACATGATACATTATTTCAAATGAACCTTTTGGAAATCACTCTATCATTTCAAAATAACACTCCATCGATGTCTCACTGGCACTACAGTCACATTCTTTTTAACAAAACATTTAAATGAGGTTTATCACCCCAAAATCATACTTTTCTCAATCATACCATGCTTGCTTCCATTCAAAACTTTAACATAGATTTAGAACACTTCAAACCATATCTTTATATTCAAAATCCATAGAATTTGACCAAAACATATTAAAACCCTCAAATTCAATCAAATGGCACTTTTCATTTGAATTTCATGAAAAACTTCACTTATCACCTTTTAAATTTCAAACATTCCCTCACACACACAAACACACACTCACAAATGAACAATACACATGTTTTTTTCAGAAGAAGACTCTTCAAGAACAATCACAACATTTCAAAATCCAACATTAAAATTACCAAGCATGGGTTTGGCCATTACATACATTTTTTCCTTCAAACTTTTCAACAACCAAAACCCTAATTTCTAACCATATCATAACAAATTCACAAATATCATTCAAAGCCACAATCAGGTCCTCAAGTCTGCTACCTAGAGGTCACCTCAAGTCCGCTACCTAGGTTGGGATTTCAAGAGCCCAACTGCTTCTTTTCAGATGAGATCATTATATCAATATCAACCATAGATCTAAACTATTTAACTCTAATAAAGCTATATCTAGAAGATTTAGAGCTTATACCTCCGGATCTAACACGATCCAACAAGATCAAGGATGATCTCGTGAGTTCCACTTTCCAAAGTTGCTTCCAAGCCTAGCAACCTTCACAAGCTTCAATCTTTGCCCTTGATCCACTAGATTTGATGGTGTTTTCCACAAAATTTCAAGATCAAGTTCAAGACCCACCCACAAGCTTTCTTTCCCTTCTTTTTCTCTCTTAAAATTTCAGATTTTCCCCCCTCTTCTTTTCCCCTCTACATGGCTGCCAAGGAAAGGTTGATCAAGCCCAAAATCCTTCACCAAGATCTCACACTTCAAGTTGATGGATGATCAAGAAGATTGAAGCTCAAACCTCAAGCTTTTTCCTCTATTTCTTCCCCAAGGAAATCGGGCCAGCTCTCTCTCTCTTTCCCCTCTCCCACGGCTGCAAGATGAAGGAGATGATGGCCTCCAATGGTGATTTGAAGCTTGAAAGAAACAAGGAAGAAGAAACGAAGAAAACTAGCAAACTATTTCTCTCTCTTTCTCTCTTGTATTCTCGGCTCTCTCTCTCTCTTCACTCCAAAATAGCCAGCTGAAAATGAAGCTTAAAGGAAGCCAAAATTCAAGACAAGAGGGAACAAAAAGGTGCAACTTCCACAATTTAAGGAAAAAGTGCTTTTTGGCACTTTATGTCGCGTCGCGCGCGGCTGTCTAACTTACACTGGTTTCTTTCATCCCGACACTGTCTCACCTTAATAATACTTTCAAAATATCACTACATATGTTCAATTTCAAGTCCAAGTCACTATTCACGTATCGGAACAATTTTTTTAACGCTAATTTTGGCCAAAACCACACACCGGCAAACAATTCGTATAAAATTCTCTCAATTGGAAAATAATCACTTTAAACATATATTCACTCATTTTTAAATGTATAAACACATTATAAACAATATTTGACATTTTTAAATAAAATCGGTATTTTTCGAGGCCCTCACACCATAGATCACCACTTTACTCCACAATCGTCCACTGTTCACCCCCTTACCGGGTTTGAACACCTCAACAAATCAAATATGGGTAATACTCGAGTATACCAGATTTCTGGATTCACATATCATACCCCGTGACTCGTCAACTTTCCCCACCAAGCCCGTGTCAGCTCGAGTCGGTTGACTCACCAATTAGGTTTTGAGCTCGAAACAAATCATATTTGTCGATGGGATATCACCCAATCGACACACAAATCAAATGTGGCCAAAAGCCATTTCACATGAATTCAAATATCCAAGTACAAAATTCCAAGCACAAGAGATCGAGTGTGATAAAGTACACACTCGTCTCGATCACATTAATTGGCTCACAAGCCCCAATAACACAAGTTATCACATAGTTCACGTATTTCAATATTTCAGCTATCAAGTTGGTCAAGTAACAAGTATGGAACACTCACCGAGTCGAGTAAAGTATCTTCAAGTATTCGCACCAAGTCCTCTCTATTTCCTCCTTCCAAGTCTATTAACAAATAAAATGGAACATATTTAAGTTCGGCTACCCAACCAAAAGAGACCAAATGCATATGCTCGATGTTTCTTTTCACTTGATAAAAGTCATACTTGGATGCATAAATCACGAAATGACCAATTCAATTTATAAGGGTGAGCAATTAAGAGTCTTAACAACATCTTAGAACCATGCATGAGTGGGTTGGGACACGGCAAGAAGGCACAAGAATCAAAAGAAATAAAAGAAGCAATTGCGGAAGTGAAACCAACAATGGATAGGTTTGTCGAGTTTCGGTAATTTGATCATAACTGTGGCCACACTTATCATATTAAGGTGTACTTTATGGTGTTTCGAAACTAAGACACAGCCCTACAACTTTCATGAAGAGGTTAAACATCAAATCATGCTTAATCATGGTCGAAATGGCTAATCTCAGAGACACAAAGAAAACTATCGGCTGTGATCAGGCTGGTCAAATAGCCTTGGGAAAACGGCCATAACTCAATGTAGGAAAATCGAAATCAAGCTCCGTCAGTGGCGTTTAAAACTAGGTTCATAGAGATTTCTAACGGTATAAGGCTCTGGCCCTAATTCATTTTCTACAGTCAGAAGTAACCTTGGGAATCTCACTATTTTTCATTCCTGATTTCCTGCGAAAGTTCCAGTTTTGGTGCAACTTCATCTATTAATTCTTTAAAGTTATTCTATCACTCAACATGGTGTTTAACATGCTAAAACAGTAATTAATTCCATCATTAAAGCATCACAAATCAACAAACAATTCATCAAACACTTGGTAGCCTACAATGAAAACCTAAGTTCTAGTTATCAAACACAAGAAACCCTTCCATGATTTTCCTCTCCAAACACCCAAAAGCTCTTTAATCACACCTAACTAACATCCTCTTTGAATTTAAGATTCATTAAAGCATGATTAGGTGAAGACTTACCTTGCCAGAAGAGTGAGAAAATCCACCCAAGAACTTCACTCCTTGCTATTAAGCTCGAGGTTTAAGAAGTAATCTAGCCTAGGGTTTCACTCAAAGTTGTTTTCCTTCACTAGAATGACTAATTTTTAGCTTAGGGTTTGGTGTTCTTCAAGCTTGAAGTGGCCGGCCATGAGGTGAGAGAAGAGAGGGAAATTTGATTCAAATTTTTGAAATTGAAGGATTAAATAAGAAGGCTTAAGTCAAGATGTCATGGGATGGTTGACATGTGGCATTATCTTGGCCAAGAATGGGATAATATCTTGGCAAATTGCCTTCTAATCCCTTAATGCAAATTGTGACCCACTTATGCCACATAAGTTTCATGCATTTGCCCATATAAAACATGAAAAATGAAATCCTAAATTAAACTATGCAATACACATGAAATTGAGTACTTTGGGAGAAATAATGCACTAGATGATTAATGGTGCTCTTAATTGAAATTTTTTTTCCTAGGGTTCTTACAAAAACTAGTCAGCTTACTCAACATTTTAGCAGAATAATAGTGAAGCTTCAAATCTGGTAATTTAATCCAGATGGGCACATTCTTGATCTCCTCCTTTGCTAAATCTAACTCTGGAGTCCAAGGTTTAAGAAAGAGCATTTTACTCATGAATGGCCAAGGAGATTTATCCAACACTTGAGCCTTAGCTTCCTCAGGTTCAAAGTTAATAATACACCATCCAGATTTTAGTAGGGTACAATTCACTTTTACACATTGCTGCCATTTAATTTCTGCAAATTTTCGCATAATTTGGTAAGAAGGAGTTGTCCCTAAATCGAATCACACTACATTTTTCCATTTCATAAGTCCATCCTCAACATCTTCCATTTCAATCCGAGTAGCATCATGTGAAGCAGGGATATAAGTAAACCCAACCCATCATGAATATTAGCATGATCTCTAACTACTTGTGTCCAGGATTTTGCATTCTGATCAGACCCATCCCCATTACAAACACAATTTGCCCATGATACACCTTTCATTGATCTATCCAGATCATCCATTCTCCTTGAACTTGACCCAATCAAAAAATCTAATATTTTATCCATAGCCAAGTTTAGACTTGTGAGATCTTAGTAAACTAGATCTCCGGAAGACGCAGGAAGCAACAACAGTTGCCTCTTTCGGATCAAAATCCTACTACACCTCAAGCCAAGCTAACCTTCAACTATAGTAGAAAACAAAGAAAAAAAAAACTAGAAATACAAAAACTAAAACGGTAAACTAGTTACTGAACTACTAGGAGCTGCTACTCTACCGTTAATTTTCACTGGATGTTACTAGATTTAGGTAATTTCCCCCATGAATGTGAGCTTCAACGAAGGAAGAAGAAAGAAGGCGCAAGTTAGTTCGCTCCCAATTCCTCTCAGTGCACATTAGCAAGTGTAGCCAGCTCCCTCAATATTATTCACTTTTAAATGTATCTGATTTAGAACTTAATAATTCAATAATTTAATAGTTTCAGATGTCAGATTTCAAATTTCAATGTTATCAAACACATCTTTGGCCATTTTCTTTTCTATTGCTTTATTTGTGTTTTATTTTGTTTATGCATTTCATGATTGACCACAATTTAAGTCCTTTTCATTAAGGTCTGCATTGAAAGTTTTTTATTTTGTTTTACTTACTAAGCTTTTCTAAAAGGGAAAAGTAGTTAAATTTGCACATGAAGGATGAAGACAAACTGAAATGGACTAGGTTAATGATCAAAATTTGGCCACCAACGCGAAAAATGTAAATATAAAATTCAGACAATGCCACATCATGTAAATGTATTGGTCCATATGAATATTGACATTCAATGTATTCTTGTTATAAACAAAATATACAAAATAATTTGTGATGAATTGCAATCTATTTATAGGATTATAGGCATTTGACAAGGATTCTACTTGCACCTCCACCCTTAAACCTTCTTGGATAATACCCTTTGTCCATAATACACTAGTTATTATTATTATTATTATTATTATTATTATTACTATTTGGTTCAAAAGGAGCCATTAATTCTTGTAAGAAGGAATAGAAAAAGAAATAAAATTAGAGGATTTGAAAATTAAACCATAAATCTCACAATCATGATAGATATTGTTAAATTAATTGTAACAATTTGTTTGGCAGTTGAGTTTTTTGCCAAATTTATATGCTGCTAGTTTTTTATCTACTTTTGCTACAGTAACCTTAAAAAACTTTCAAAGTTTTAGTGCAAATTTTTAGTAAGTTTGTATAAAATTTGTTTGTTTCCTACATTATCTGCAAGAATTCTCCAAAAACTCCCGAAGTTTCTAATATAACAACCCTAAAACACATAAAAAAACTTCACTTCCAAAAATTTTTTCTATAACTTCTACAATAAGTTACAGTAAAATTTTATACAAACTTTCAAAAAACTTAGGCCTTGTTTGGTAGCTGAGTTTTTTGCCAGGTTTGTATGCTGCTAGTTTTTTACCTGCTTTTGCTACAGGAACCTTAAAAAACTTTCAAAGTTTTAATGCAAATTTTTAGCAAGTTTGTATAAAACTTGTTTGTTTCCTACATTATTTGCAAGAATCTTTAAAAAAACTCCCAAAATTTTTAATATAACACTCCCAAAACACATAAAAAACTTCATTTCAAAAATTTTTTTCTAAAACTTCTACAGTAAGCTACAGTAAAATTTTATACAAATTCCCAAAAAATTTAGCTGCCAAACAAGGTTAGTTGCCAAATAAGGCAGTAGTTTTTCTTGTGTCAGCAAGCTTAGATAGCACAAGACTGCAGCCCGAGTAGTCCACGTGTTACGAAAAGCCCATATGTATTTAATTTTGGGTTGATGACTCATCAACCATCATCCTCATGTTAACCCAGTCCAAGTAATTTCAGTTGGGGTAAAAAACATTGATGGTCACTAAACTAATGCTTGCATCGTCTTTTGATTACTAAACAATTTTTTGCCTTGATTAGTCACTAATCTAACTAATCACAACACCTATGGCCATTTCGTTGATTTTTGATAGGGATTTTCTTTACTCCTCAAATTTTAAATAACCTTTATAACCCTATATTACCGCAAGTATACGGATTGTTTATTGAGTAGAGGGAAATAAGGTGTCGATCCCACGAGGAAGAGTGTCAAGTACCGGTGAATTTCAAACTCCTCTATTATTCAGGCTGTCACAACAAAGATATAAAGGGAAAAGGCGGTAAACCGTCCTTAGGAAGAAGGATTAAGCGATTAAAACCGACCGCTAGGTGTCGAAGACATCCAATTGGCGGTAGAAGGGAAATAACAAGAAAGCAAGTAAAGAATTAAGATCCTAGAGATTTAGAATCCCTTGTTAAGTTAGATTAGAAGTTAGTCAAGTTAATTATGTCCCTTCTCCAAAGATTTGCTAAGGTATAACTTCCTTTTTTATGCCATCACTTTCGTCAATGGTCATGTGTAGTGCAAGCTCTCATTTAAGATAAGCTAGTCACTCGGAATCGCTTCCGCCAATTCCTTAACTCCTTGGAATCTTCCTTGACCTATTTTCATAGAGAAAAGAGAGAAACAAGTTAAATAAGCTCAATGAAGTTATAGTTTAAAACCAAAACCAACCAACTATATTCACTACTTTCGTGAGAATATAAGTTAGTGTTTAAGATCTTAGATCTTATTGAAGGCAAGTTTTTCATTGCTCATCAACATCAAATCATTTATAGTTGGTAGCTAATCAACCATAAAGCATAAGCACAAACTAGCAAAATCAATGAGGACATAAATAACTCAACTACTTCATAATTACAACTAAAACAAGTTCATCCTAACTCTAGGATTTGAGAGGCTTAACTAAACATACTACTACTAACTATACTACTAAACTAATGAACTAGTGAAGACTACATGCCTCCTCTCTACATCTCTCTACATCCTACTTCTTTTCAAATGTCTACAAGATGTCCTATTTATAGAGGAATGAATTCATAAGCATCCAAAATTCTATCATGTGAATACAAGACAAATTGTGCTTCAAAAGTCAAGGAAAATGGCTCATGAATCTTCATCCTTTGAACTTCCTTCAAAAATGTCTTCATGCATTGAATCCAATAAATTCCAATCTCAAATGAGTTGTAAAGTTGTGTTTTGAATTTGCTATGAGTTGTTTCTTCAACTTCACAAAATTCTTCACGTAACTTTGGCTGAAATTCGTCCAAAAATTGAGCTGGAAGAAGGGAGTTGGAAAAACTGAAATTCGGCTGCAACTTGCAGCTGTCACTTTCTGAGGATCCGCGAGGTGGATCCACGAGGCAGAGTCTCGCGGATCAACTCACGGATCTGCTCCCCTGTCTCCTGTGAGAGGGATTCGCGAGCTGCTTGAAATTTCCACTTGTTGGTTCGCGTATTGACTCGCGACTCCACTTGAAACTTGCAAATTTTGAGCTTTTTGTCGTGAAATTGGCGCGTTAATTGCTCCGACTTTTATCCCTTTGATTCCTCGTTGATTGAATTGCAATTTGCATTTTCCAATTTTTCTTCCAAGCTTCTTGGCAAATATCCACATTTTCATCTCATTTGATAATTGAACAAGCAATCCTACAAAAACATGAAGATTTCACCACATTAATCCACAAAAATGCATTTCTCTATTTAAACCACAAAATGTAGAATTTCAATAGAAACCATAGTTCATTAGCCATTAAACTGACAAAAACACACAAAAACTACATAATTAATCTTACTAAAAACATGCAAAATATTGACTTGTCAATTTTTAACCTTAATCTAGCAAATAAGTAGAACACACACAATTCACCTGTCAAAAAGTAAGGGTAAATTCATCCATCATATTCTCGACACGAACCAGACTATTTCTTTTTCCAAGGATTGCACCCAATTGTGATAAGTTATTCAAGCAAAAAATGGGCCTAAATTTAGAGCCCTAGTTGATGCTGGTAAAAGAGACGAAGAAGCAAGCAAAGAGCAAAGAAGATAAAAAAGAAGGAGAAGCATGTCGAGGCAACCTCTTAAATCCAGCAAGAAGATATTTGGTTTGCCCTTTAGGAGAAGCTAGTCAAGTTCTTGGAATTTCAACCCCTGTTTTTTTTTTCAGATTCATCAAGTTCTTGGATTACAACCCCTGTTGTTCTCTTGCCAACTAACATTAGGGAATTTTCTTGGGGTTCAAGAATTTCATATAAAGGTCTATAGTCATAATAAACATCTATCAGTTTATGCTCATAGACCCATTTACACATTGCATTTATATTCCTATCTCCTTGTAACTCTTTCAAACCATTGTTCAAATCACTTCAACGTTCTAAGTAGTAATATAGTATTGGATCATGATGGCCTAGTTATTCAATCATGGCATTAATCTCATGTACGGACATTGTCTCGGCATTGTACATATCAACATAATTTATCTCACCACCAATATAAGTTTTATATTGCTCCACACTAAATCTTCTCTCATGAGACATTCTAATACTAAATAATTCAGACTTGGCCAATGTAATCAAGGAAGAAAAATAAAAAGTTTTAGAGATTCTGCCCATCATAAAATTGGGATAAGATAAACACAAATACTATCATGACTATGAAATTTCTCAACTATATCAACACAGAAGACCATTTATAATCATATATTTATTTACCGCGTCAAATACAACTATTTGCTTTAAAACCTACACAAGGATGAGAACCCTAATGTTTAAACCCTATGAGACAACAATAGATTCACAACCCATAAACTAACCAAGTACAATTGCATACAAACACCTGAGTAATACACCGATAGTATTTTGGCTAAACTACCATTTGGTTCAAACTAGATATATAGATTTCCACCAAAAAAAAAAAACCATAAATCTCATATGGATCAATATTGACGCCTCTTCTCTTGACCCGCCAATCCATAGATTTACTATGATTTTTTCTTTTCTTTTACCTACAGAAGCTTTTCAACCCTCAATTTCAGAATCAGTCAAAAAAAGTTGGAGGTTCTAATCATAGGGAGAAGGGAACTTGTATGGGTTGGGTTACACTTAATCAGCTCGATTATAGGATACTTGGTATGGTCTTAGGGAAAGAAATAGTCGGGCTTGGGGTCACGAGTATGGTGGACGAATTTACTCTTACTTTTTGACAAGTGAATCGCGCGTGTTCTGCGTATTTGTTAGATTAAGACAAAAAATCGACAAAATGATCATAGGTGTGCTGATTAATTAGATCGGTGACTAATTTAAGCTAAAAAATTATTTAGTGGTCAAAAGATGATGCGAGCATGCATTAGTTTAGTGGTCGCCAGTGTTTTTTACACTTTCATTTGATGTCCTCTTCAAAATTTATTAAGGCTTCATTTTGGGATGCTGTAACTTATTAAAGAGTACTACACTTAATAGAACTTTTAATAAAAGTACTTTAAGTGTTTTACATATAATGTTCAAATATATAGTTCAAAAAGTACTTATATTGTATAACATGTAATTCGTAAAGTTTTCTAAATGTCTTTATTTCGTTATTTAGTACAAAATATAGGATAAAATAATTAAATTTGATATTTTATTTTTTAAAATACAAAAGCTATTCTAGAAGCATCAAATATGAGCTTTTGCTAGAAGTGCTTTTAAGACCAAAAGCACCATTTTTAATTTTATGAAATGATGTTCACCAAACATTTCAAAAATATTTTCACCACCCGAAAGTACTTTTTTTTTTCTATTAAAAGCACCGCAATCCCAAATGGGATCTAAGACTTAAACGTCAGGGTAAAGGGTAGGAATTGTTTTTTTTTTTTCTTTTTCAGAAGTAGGATGGAAGGAATTTACCTTTTTTTAAAGTTTAAAAATAAACTAAGCATATTCTTTTAAATATATTTTTACCATAATTTTTTGAGTCCACAAATATGATGATGAAATAATAGACATATTACTGTCACGGTGGCGCATTCTTTGAAATGGTATAAAAGTTCGAGTTAATTCGGGCATTTAGAGTTTGGGACAACACTCATAGGACTTATGAAAGGTGCTTTCAAACAAATAGATGATTTAGACATCTGTTTGGAGCTTTAATTGTATAGTTACTTATCACATTTTCACATAAAATCCAAGTACTAGGAGGCACCCTGGTACGCTTGAATAGCAAGTAGAGGTGTGAATAAATTAACCCACGTCCCAGAGACAAAGTCTTGTTTGAGCCTCTTCTCCAACCAGGGGCGGATCCAGGATTGATTCTTAGTAGGGGCAAACTTTATATAATATACTTTTCTCTCAATAAATTTTTTGTAGCAAAAATATACATGTTCTAAATAGCATAATTCATATAAAAGATATCATAAAAAAAAGGTACAATTCATTAACTAAACAACTTTCTATTTCTTCATTAAATACATAACTACTTCACCCTCACAACTGTTCCCTACGTGTTTTCATAGTTTGATAACGTTTCATGACATTCTCAACTTCAATTCTACTAAATACATTCTTCTCAATGTATGTCACTAAACAATCGTTCATGAAAGAGTCGCCCATCTGATTGCGTAAACGATTCTTTACTATCTTTATACCAGAAAATGCGCGTTCCACGGTTTCTCTAGCAACCGGTAAAATCAATGCCAATTTCACAAGCATATAAACCAAAGGATATACGCAATCCCTTTTTGTCTCCACCAACTTCTTTGCAAGATCACTTATACTGTTTAACCTTGAAAACCCGCTATCCAATCTCATGTCAACAATATAAGTATCTAATTCACTATCAAGTTCAAGAATATGAACCTTAGAAAAATCATAAGGATAAAATTCAGCAAGATGAATCAATTTTCGTTTATCAAAGGCTGAAAAGGAATTACTTGGATTCAAGCATGCCATGCAAAGAAGCAACTCCATGTTCGCTTCATTGAAACGGTGATTGAGTTCTTGGAGTTGCATATCTATCACGGTGCAAAATAACTCAACCCGGTAGTGATGAAGATTTGTCAATTCTTGACCATTTCTTCATGATCGTCCTCGAGTAACAAACTTAGCATCCATTTCAGGAATGATGATATCATGCTTCTTGCAAAATGAACAAACTTCATCAAACAAAGAATCCCAACCATCATCTCTTGTAGTTTGCAATTGTTGCTTGGAAACTTTCACCAAAATTGATTGCATTTACAATGTCTTGATCCTTCCTTTGTAGTGCTTCAGACAATGCATTTGTTATTCCCATGATCTTTTTCAACAAGTGTAAGTTGAATCCAAATTCAAAGGATTGCACAGAATCAAGGAGAGCATATGCAAGACCTCTTTGTTCTGCAACACCATCAATTTCCACAATCTGAAGAACATCAATTATAGAATCAAACATGAGAATCAATTTCAATAATGAACGATAATGTGAACCCCATCGTGTATCCCCAGCTCGTTGGAGGCTAGTTTCTTGATGTAAGCCTCGACCAGTAACAAGTTCACCACTCATAAGATCATTTACAACTTGCTTCAGTTGCTTCTCTCTAAGGATTTCTTGACGCTTACACGAACCTTCCACAACATTCAACAAGTTGGATAATGTGTTATAGAATGAGGCAACTTGAACATGTTTTTTCGCCACAGCAACAAGTGCTAATTGAAGTTGATGGGCAAAACAATGAATATAAAAAGTAGATTCATTTTCTTTCATAATCAAGCTTTTTAAGCCATTATATTCACCTCGCATATTGCTAGCCCCATCATAACCTTGACCACGAACACGAGATAAGCTTAAACCATGTTTTGCAAATAATGCCTCAATAGCAACCTTAAGTGATGAAGATGTAGTATCACTTACATGAATAAGCCCAAGAAAACGCTCCATGACACATCCTTGTGAATCCACAAATCATAATACAATGGCCATTTGCTCTTTCATTGATATGTTGCGTGACTCATCTCCTAAAATAGCAAACAAACCATCTCCAAGATCATTCACAATAGCATTAGTGATTTCACTTGCCAAAGCATTTGTTATGTCCTTTTGAATTGTAGGAGCAATGATTTTATGGTTTTTTGGAGCATTCTCCAAAATTGCTTTCTTGACGTCTTCATTATGATCTGCAAGAAAATGTAAAAGCTCAAGAAAGTTTCCTTGATTTTCTGAATTTTCAGATTCATCATGATCTCGAAAAGCCAATCCTTGATGGAGAAGAAATCAAACACAATCAATTGAAGCCAATAGACGAGTTCGATACTCTAACCGCCTCTGAACAGAATGTCTACAAAAAGCCACCTGAATATGCTGATTTTGGTTCATCAAATTTTGACATTTTCGCCAAGCTAAATTGTGAGCACTATTTGGACCACCAATATGAATTCTAAACCTTTCTTTCTTTTTTCAATTTTTAAATCCAGTAGTAACAAAGCTATCACCACTAGCTTGCTCCCCAATTTCTGGCCTATAGAGATAACAACATAAGCAAAAGCAAGCATCCTTTTCCTTGCTATACTCCAACCAATTTTTATATTCGTCAAACCAGTTTGGGACAAATCGACGCCACACTTTTCCAATTTTTCTTTGTGGAAAAATATAGTCAGGTTCACGAGGTTGGCAAGGTCCCCTTTGTAAATATGTTCTTCTAATTTCATCATAAAAATTAGGATGGTAATCAATGATTTTTTTTCTCAACCCTGGATCAGCTGGTAGATCATCCAAATTAATATCCAAGCGATTTTTCTTGAAATCCTTTGTTTCAATGTTCCTTTGCATTACTTCATTGGGATTTGACAATTTTTTATCTTCAGTGCTCTTCCTCTTGAAATATCTCTCCATAACTAATTACAAAATTAATAACCAAATAGGTGTTAAGCAACTGCTTTGTTCATAACTAACAAAAGGAATTAAGTATTCTAATAGACAATACTAATAGAAACAATAAAGCAAATAAGTTAATTAAACTCAATAGAAGCAAATAAGCAAAGGAAATAAGCAAATAAGGAAATAAATTAATTAAGCTCACAGTCTTGAAGAAGTCCCGGTCCTGTGTGCAATGGCCCCAATTCCAATTGATCTTTGTCAAGAAGAGGTTAGAGGTGGCCGGTGAAGTACTGCTTTCTTTGGGGGGGACTGCCGGTGAAGTACGAAGGAAAGCAGAGCACAACTGCACAAGAGTTTTGTCTGAGGAAAGCAGAGCACAGGAGTTTTGTCTCGTATTTGGCCTTTTTGTCTGAGGAGAAGAAGCCTTTTTGTTTTAACTAAATGACAACTAGGCAACCAGCTTTTGGGTTGCAACTTTTCCAGGTAACTTCCCACTATTCCCGCCAAAGTCAACAAGATTCATTGTACCTTATCTTTGAGTGTGTTGAGTTGTGGACTTGTGGGGGCAAATCAAGAAAATCACTAAACTTTTATATACATTTTGGGAAATTTATACAAAGTCAGTGGGGGCAATTGCCCCCACTGCCCCCACTGTGCGTCCGCCACTGTCTCCAACCCCTTTTCACCTCTTCTCCTTGTCTTAGAGGCTTTCCTGTTAGTAAGGGAGACCAGACCATGGATTTTATTTTATTTTATAATAAAATCTCTCTTAAAATTTTTAATTAAAAATCTCTCTTAAATGTTTTTAATGAGAGTTTTTTTTTTTGTTTTTTCTATATATTTCCAGGGAGAATTTTCCGTTCTCCCAAGGGTCCTTATGGAGGTTTTTATGTTGCTTTTTTTTCTTCTTATTTTGTTGTTAAATCCGAATCTATTTCAAATCTAATTGTTAGATTAAAAATTTTCTTTGGATCTATTTAGACAGATGTCATCATTATTATCAAACCTTAAAACAACTGTTAATTAGTAGATCTGACAATTGTAACATGTGTGGAAAAAGTTGCAGCAGCTTTTTTGGTCAAAAATATAACTTTTTATTAATATGGTGCAATCAGTACAAACAAAAACATATAAGCTTCAGTTCCTTACAGTGTTCAGCCTCTCTATACATAATACTATACTAGACTATGCAGAGACTATTTCAGGTGCAAAATTCTAGTCAATACATAATCCCCAGTTCTCCTTTGTTCTTGGTACTCTACTCCAACCAGCCACAATTCTCCTTATCTCCAGTATTATATCATTTATAATTTGCTCAGCTGCTGTAGTTTTTCTTCTGAAGACCCTGTTGTTTCTTTCCTTCGAGATTCTATGAATTCTAAGCAATCTGTCTTTGGTGGTTAGTCTATTTCTACATAAAAGCCACATAATAAAAGCATATCTTGGTATATGACCCTTAAACCAAACCAATTTTGCCCACGAAACTTCTATACTTCTGCTCCCTAATAATTCTACTGATGAAGTAGTCATATACGTACCTGATTTTTCACATTTCCATCTATACATATCCTCTTCTTGGAGTAATGGTAGGCATTCATCAGCTAGTGCTTGTATTATACTCTCCACTCTATGGTCCCTTGTTCTTCCTTTAGGCCAGCACCAAGTTCCATCCATAATGACAGTTTCCATTTTAGCACTTGCAGAACTTCCAAATTGATTTACAATATCAGCTCCATAAGATTTTATCAAAGGGCTACAAGGGTGCCGGTTATCAAATCATAAATGGATTGATTTTCCATTGAAATTATCCCTTTCAATAAATGTACTGGAATTTCAATGTGGAGACCAATTCACGTTTAGGAATCAATAAGAATAAAGATCATCATCAAATCCGTCTCATTCAAACTGTAGGAGATGAAGCGCAATAGTGATTTCAATGCTCATTGCCGAGCTTTAAGGTCCAACTTCCAATATCTATTAACTTAGATCAATTTCTCAGTACACCGACTACTGTGTTTTTACACACACATTTAATCAAGAAACAAAAGGAAAAAGAAACTGCACACAAATTTTTTTTCAGTGGTTTATCTTAAGTATTTCAAACTGTTTTAGCGGCTAGACTTCTGTAACATTGAGTTTCTACTATTTACACACCAGTTTCTGACTTTATTGCTGATGCTGGAACTCCCTCTTCAATTTTTCCAACCTTCAATTCAGCTTCCTCTTCCTTGGCTGCGTCATATGATGCATGCAGACCAAAGAAGACATAGTACAACAAGAGGAAGCCAGTCCAGACAGCGAACCTGATGAATGAATCCTTGTCAATTGATCCCAGAAGGAAGATGTTGATGAATATTGATGCAGATGGTAACCAGGGCACCAATGGAACTCCCCAAAGCTTAGGATTATGAGCCTGAGGAACAAAGTAACAGAGTCCAAAAGTAGCCAAGCACCAGATTGGCACAGTTATGCAATAGAGGATCCAACCATTGGTACTAACACCCCAATAAAGAGCAGTGGCAATTGCAGATCCAAGGATAGTCACAATGCATCCAATAAGCTTGTTCCGATTGGCAGCTGTTGTCACACCAGTAACATAATAACGTCGTACAAGCAGAGCAACAGCCACAAGCATGAAGATGAAAAGCGTGGAGATCGACAAGAGATTGGATAGAATTTCAAGTTTTGTGAAGAAAGCAATTATTGCTGTGGCTGCAAGCATCACAACTGTGGCATTCACAGGTGTTCCAGTCTTGGCATCAACAATTGCAAACCAAGGAGGCATCATGTGTGTGCGAGCAATGTGTGTCAAGTACCGAGCCTGACCAACAGCACCAACCAGCAACACTGAGGTCATACCTTTCAAGGCTCCTAAAGCCACAAGATACTGAGCCCAAGACCAGCCTACATGTTTGAATGCGACTGAGAATGGAGCATCAGCATTAACATCCTGATATGGAACCATGAGGCAGAGAGTTATAGCTAGCAAACAGTATAAAGTAGTAGTGATAACCATTGACCCAACAAGACCAATGGGGATGTCTTTCCCGGATTCTTGGTTTCCTCTGCCATCGTTGAAACAGCATCAAAACCAACATATGCGAAGAATAAAATTGCTGAAGCTTTGAAGATTCCGCGGGCACCAAAGGGTGTGAAGGGGGTGTAGTTCTTGGCGTCAGATTTCGCAAGGCCAGCTATGATGATGAAGAAAATCACCACAATGTGGACAATGGAGGCAATATAGTTAAGGCGAGAAGAACCCTTTGTGCTAAGCACAGCCAGTATGCAGATGCAGATGCAAACGCCAACAGCTATGGGGTCAAGCTCATTGTAATTTTCTGCTAGACCATGAGCATGAATACGGAAATCAGATGGTTGATGGTTTAAAAGAGTTGCAAAGTATGATGTCCATGATCTTGCAACTGCAGCTCCACCAATCACATACTCAAGAAGAATATTTCCAGCTGCGATGAAAGCCACGAAGTCTCCAAGCTCCACCCTCAAGTAGGCAAAAGAACCACCTAGATAATAATGATCATGAGCCTTCAGATTAGTACAACCATTGAGCACTCAACTATCTTCAAATTCTTCTATGCATTTCAACAATTTCATCAATTTGCTTTTAGTTATTATATTTGAATGCAATGCCAACCGAAAATTCAAACATTTTATCGATTTTTGGTTTAGTTGGTTATATTTGAATCCAGTGCCAACTCAAAAATCAAACGTACACCAAAAGATCAAAAGAATCTGAGTGCAAACATAGTACATCCGCTAAATCTTACTGAGTTAAAATATCTAATTGGTCCAATAAAAAAAAATTTCTGTCAAAATTGGGTTCAGTGACAATTTGTCATGCTTGACTAGATTGATTCTTTCTAACTCAAAAATATATATATTTTTTGCTAATAATTTTTGCAACACATAGGATAATGGACATGTTGGATTTTGTTAACTTTTCCAGCTAACTATGATTAGATGACAAATGTTTATTGATCTCTTATCTACTAAACAAACCTAGGACACCATTATCAGTCCAGAAAGAGTAGCCCAAAAGGTAATCAAAGTCAAATGGTTGAACAATACATATAAAAGCTGGACATAATAGTGGACCGTAAGAGCTGACCTTAGAGTACAACAGGCGAAGACCAAATGGGCATAGAAAATTCTAGCCACAATAGCTGACTGGGAGGGACATCATCCACAATAAATCAACAACCCACCAAATAATGCCCCACGAATACATTATGCAATTCGTCTTTTCAAAACAGCCATGGAAAACAAAATCAAAGAGAATTATTTGTCCTTTATTGCTCGACCTTTCTAGTTTCTACCATTTTGCAGCAACTAAAACAAATGAAAGTCAAACATGTTTAGATATCAAGAGCATGTCAAATTAAATTTCTACATTCTTCATAAGCCATTCAATTAAATTTGCATTTTTTACTAATAATAAAATCAAATTAAGTTCCCTCTGTCTATTGATAAGAAAAACCAGTTAGTGTCCATGATCTCAGACGTGAAGTCAATCAGTAATTCATTAATTACTTTTAATTAACTACTTTTAATCCAGCAATCAATCCAGTCACATGATGTATCACAAGATTCCCCAAGAAAGATTGTAAGAATACGTGAAACCAACACTAATCACATTTAATGGGAGATACACGTCACCAGTCACATGATTTATCACAAGATTCCACAAGATTCTAAGAAAGTCAAGTACAAATAAAATAAGATGCTCTTAAAAACTTTTCTATTTTTTATTAAATTTTGCATGAAAGGGAAATTAACTTTTTTTTTCCTGGTAGGTGGGAAATTAACTTGAGTTTAATGGAGGAGGCATGCGATTGGATGGTACAAGAAAAGGGAGGGAGTGTAAGGGAGATTCTAGACACCTTCCATCCACTTTCACTAATAAAAAATTTTTTTTTTCTGAATTTACCTGCAACCGGAATTTCCACAGCGAATTCCGTATAACAAAAGACAGAGAGCATGGCCGATATGCCGGAAACCACATATGAGAGGACCACAGCCGGACCAGCATCTTGCTTGGCCTCGAGTCCTGTAAGCACGAAGATTCCAGCGCCAATAACGGCGCCCATGCCAAACCAGATCAGGTCCCACCATGTGAGAGTTTTCTTCATCTCGTTCTGGCTCCGGTTCTTGACCGCCACCTCCGCTTGGTCCTTGGAACGGGTGAGAACCCGGTCCACGATCCGGTTGGGAGTTTGTTTGAGCGCATTGATGTAGTTGCCAAATGTCTTGAAAGATTCCTCAGGAAGAAAATCATTTTTCTGGTATGAACATCCTCTCCTTCTTATCCCTGTCCCTATACCTGAATTGTCTTCCACAGCCGTCCCCATTTTCTATGCTCTCTCCTGCAAAAAATTTACCATAAAAATTCAGCAAAGAAAAACAAAAAATGAGGACCCAGATTTTCTGCTATGGACTGTGGGAAAAAATGGTTCCAAGCCTAATTATATGGCGAACTGCTTTAGAATTGACGGGTGTGGATTGATAAAAACAAGAATCAGAGAGAATTGGCCTGGATTTGTAAAAACAGATAGAATCTACAAGAGAGAACACGCCTAAAAAGGAAGAATATGATTTTGTAGTGATGGATCGAAAGATCAGGGGAACGGAATGAAGTTTTCAAGGTCGGGTTTTCAAGACTAAAATCAATGCTGGCAATTGGGATTAACTCCAAAACAGGCTAAGAGATGCTTACGCAGAAGCAAAACAAAAGGACGAGGGATTTTTTTCAAATCTAATCACGTCAAGAAAATAATATAAAAAAATACCGTTGAATCCGTATCATCAAATTCGTCGATAGAATAATTGAAACTTGCTTCCACACGACTACGCTACACATGAAAACGACAGGCTTTCTTGTTCATACTCATGCAATTAACCTGTGTGAAGCCCATTATTCTGAGAAGTAAAAAACTGGTGGGATTTGTCTGCTTCTACTCATAGTCTTAAGGAAAATTCCTTTCATTGTAATAAATTCCAAACATGTGACAAACACGGATACATCTCAAAAGGGAAACTTTCAATTCTATGTGACTGTGTGTGTTTTTCTGTGGGCTTTTTATGCTCTTTTCCAGAGTCTGCTTTTATGGAAAGGAGAGGGAAAAAGAAACCTGCTGAGAAGAGGGAAGGGACGACTACTCCAGAAGATCTCTTCCGGTCGGCGGAAAAGTCCAGTGGCCGGAGAAAATTTGTGGCCAAAAGGGATGGGATGGAATGGTATGGGATGGCTGAATTTCGTAGGATTGTTGCTGCTGAAGAGGGAAGTTTTGCATGTGTTCCAAGCCTGTTTAGGATACCTCATATTTATAGTGAATCTCAGAGTGGGCTGTTGTGTGCGTTTTCACATAACAGTTTGTGTATTTTTATATGTATTTGACTGTATAGGTGTGTGTATTTCGGCTAGATACAGAGAGTCAATTGTCTCCCAATATGGTCTGGTGGTCTATGTGTATTCGTGTGTTTGGCAATGGGTGAATGAATCTGGAATGAATGAATGAATGAATGGGTGAGGTTTTGGCTCAATTTGCCATGTTGGGGATTATTACGGCAAGTTGGTGGATTACAGCCATTGCGGAGGTCAACAAGGTAAGTAACCCAAAAATAAATAAATAAAAAAAAATAAATAAATAAATAAATTTGGGGTAAGATTTTTTTTTGGGACAAAATACCAAGTAACTTCCTGTGATTTGCATAATATTTAGTTTAACTTCCTTTAGTTTGGAGACCTATATTTAACTTCTATGGTTCTAACTAAAATGTAATTTTGATAGAAATCGTTCAAACTAACTGTAGGATGTAAAATGTCAAAATTATCTTTTTGATAAAGAATCTCCCTGTGGTTTAACTAATATTCAATTTAACTTCTTGAGATTTGTAAACCTACATTATGACTCCCAAATTTTAACTAAATTAAAACATTGATGAAAATATCTAAATTAACAGTTGTATGTAAAATGCTATAATTGTCTCATTCTTCTCTACAGCCCCTATCCTCAAAACCTACTATCCCCTTTTGGCATGCTCTATACTTTAGTTCCATTACCACAACCACAACCAACACCATCCCATCCTTCTTCTTTTTAAAATAAAAAATAAGGAATGATAGAGATATAACTTAAGATCTGAATCACTACATGATTTTTTCAGATATGAATCACCACCTTTTTAGTAACATCTTTATATCAGAGAGGAATGAAAAAGAGATCCAAATGTCTCTTTAAACCTGGATTTTTTTTCTCCATCTTTAATTTCTACCTAGATTTCTATTGTAATTTGGGAGTACAATTGAGTTTGCAAAACTTCCGTAGGTTCACTAAAATTCCAAACCTAGGGATATAAAGGGCACTTGGAAAAATGACATGATGCAAAGCATTTATCCATCGTTTTGCTCCTGTAGAAGAGACAAAGAATGGGGTTTCGAAACTCTAAACCAGTCGTCATTTATCCACGGGGTAAAATTATAAACTAATTTGAACGGTTTCTATCAAATTACATTTTAATTAGAACTGCAAGGAGTTAATTTGTAGATTTTCAAACCACAAGAAGTTAAACTGAACATCCATGAAGTACGTGTCCCTCAAACTTAGTTGGTTTGGATGGTTTTTGAGGGAGTCATAATGTACGTTTTTGAAATTCAAGAGTTTAATTGAATATTAGTTAAGTTACAGGGAGGTTCTCTATATTTTACCCTTTTTCTTTCCCTTTAGCTTTTTGGTGGAGGGAAGCTTTAATCCAAGTAAAATTGTCCTTCAAAGTGTATCAGATTTTTTTCTGTTTTTTTTTTCTTGTGCGTTTGATAGTTCGAATTAGGATTCAAGATTCATCAAATGTTTGCACCTTCAAATAAAGAATTTCAGAGTTTCAAACTTCATATCAACTAAGGCTGTGTTTGATAACCCAATTCAATACTTAAATTTAATGAGTTCAGATTTTAACATGTTTAGATGCATTTGATAATAAAAAATAGAACATCTGAATTAATTAAATGGCATTAAAATTTTTAGGTAAAACTTACTTCCAAAATTAAGTGATAAGTTATTCACTTATCACTTAATGTGATGTACATTCAAATATATTAGATTTAGTACTTAATAATTTAATCACTTAATGGATTTAGATTTCAAATTTCAAATTTCATATTGCAGATTTTATTCTTCAATATTTATCAAACACATCCTAAGTTGTGTCTCCAGCACAGTTAGGTTTGTAAACAAATTGAATCATATCAATTTTTTGACCTTCAAAATTCTACGCTGGACTCAAATTCGAGTTAAAATATGATATAAACTTAAAATATGAATTTGAGTTCATTTTGATATTTTATTCAATAGGCATGAACTCAAAATCAATTCAAAAGAACAAAATTTTTTATATTTTATATTTCATATTTTTTTTAATATTACATACATATATCTTTTATATAATAGACCAATAAGAAACAAATTTATGTGATAAAAAATCATTTATAAAAATTTAGTTGAGCCTTATCAAGTCCTGACAAATTGAATACTTGTGAATTTAAACTCGATTCAATACTTCGATAGAATCCTATTATAAATAATTCATTTATTATTGTTATTATTATCTTAAATGTAATCTCGCGCGTGGCATGGGTCAGAATACTAGTTGTGTACTTACCAAAGAAAAGAAATGAACATAATGTCTGAAACTATTGTATTAGCATTTACTAGCATTTTCAAAAAAAAAAAAAAAGGCTAACTGCAGCACTACTTTATGAATTGTGACCATTTCTCAAATTAGCAGAAGTGAACACAAACAATTGCATGTGTTCGATTAAAGGTTTGACGACTGAGGTAAGGGAAGGAAAGGAATAGAAAATTTTTGTTTTCATATTATTTAGGGATAATTTCAGAAACCTCCCTTGAGGTATCTAACAATCGCATGTAGCACTATTAAAGTTTTAAAATATTATTTACCTTCCTTTATTTCAAAGTTTTGTAACATTGTCAACCCATTTCAAAATATAATAGTAAAAAACTAATTTTTGGAGTATATAGATAATTTCATTCCAAAATGTCCTTTTGGTGTGTTTCCTTAATTGTCATGACAAATCAATTTGAAATCCCTTAACATTTAAAAATATACCAATTTATTTCTTTAATGAAAAATTATAAGTTTTTATCGAGACTGGGAAATCCTTTAATAATTTTTTTTTTTGTAATTTGGACAAAAGATATTAAAAGTTTACAGTTATGAATCATTTGAAAAAAATCATCCATAATACTGTTAAATAAAACAATTTTTTCCTTTTGCATCTTAAGAGGATTACAAATTAATTTTTTTAAGCCATCTCAAAAAAGTTATAAGTACAGATTTAAGCAATTCTCCTTTTTAAAATTTTCAAGCCATTGATATAGAAAAAAAATGAAAATGTTAAATAATTTGTAAAATTTTTAAATTCACTCAAAGTAGCATACACAAAATGAAAAATTTCTTTATTTAGTAATCTGAAAGGCATCTAAAAGAAAAACTAACGGCTCCTAATTAGCATATCAAAAAAAATGTGTATGTAACATCAAGGTTTTAAAATCATCATCAATCCCCTAACTTGCAACACCTTAGTAGAAAAACTCTACTTTTTTTGTCAAACTAATTGACCCCCTATTGTAGAAACAAACAATTGAACCTTAAAAAAGATTTTAAAAAAATCTTTTTCTAGTTTGATAATATTTTAAGTAAATTTTTTTCTTTTTTTAACAGTTTTAAAAAATTTTGCTTATGGTCGTGACTGGTATATTGTGTTCCATTATATTTACATCTTCATACTTTTGTCGCAGCTTTGAACTTTTAATTAATATACTTTTTACTTTGTAATAGTGAGGCAATCGAAGGACAATGTTGGAAAAAAATTATGTTCTCTTTCTTAAAATGAGTATTTTAATAGTATATTCTAAATTTGGATTTAAAATGTTACAAAATTTTGAAAATAAGGGAGTTAAGTGATATTTTTAAAATCTCAGGAGCGCTAGGTGATACTGTTAGAAAACTTAAGGGATGTTTCTAAAATTATCCCTATTATTTGGATTGAGTTTTGAGGAAGGAAAAGGAGAGATTTTCTTTAAATTTAGTTTCTATCAAAAATTAGATGGAAATAGAGAAAAAAGAAACCTTTAGTTCTTATATTTAAAACTACTTCAATTGCCTAATAAAGAAATGGCTTTTCCTTTTGCCATTTTCCCCCTTTCCTTTCCTTCTCCAAATGATATATTGCTGTTTCTTTACTTTTCCCTTCATTTTCTATCGAAGCAACAAGAATGAGAATCACTTTCTCCTTCTCTCCTTTTTTGTTATTTTCGCTGGATTATTATCCTTTACCCTTTTTCCCCTTTCATTCTGTCAAATCAAAACATGTTTACTATCCCAAAAAAACCCAAAAACAAAAAAATATGTTTGCTACCAAAACTGTATCTTAAACTTGAGCAAACTACACTACTTAATAACAAAATATAGACTAATCAAAATACATGCTTTTCCTTTTCTCTTTGGCTGCAATTACATGCGAAAATTAATTTAGACTAATAACAATAATTAAACAAAAAAATCTCTCTACATTTTCTTCATCTTAGCTGGCTACTTTTGACTTTTCATATTCCTCATTCATACATCCGGGTGACAGGTATGGGGGCCTCTGTTTTTGCATACACTGGAGAGAGAAAGAGGAATGGCATTATTGATAAAATTGACCTGCCAAAGAAAGCATTGACTTCAAACAAAAATCTAGCCATCTAGGTCTTCTCTACAGATGATGTTTGAAAGTTCAGATAATGGAAAACGGAACCCATGGGCCTACTTGCAGCTGTTCACACTAAAATTTCATAAGGATCTTTTTAATGGATGTCTAATGAATGCTCATTAACACGCCTAAATTAAACTTAATTTATCATGTTAATACATTTAGTCACATGTAATCCACCCTTCAATGTTCACACCTCGTTTGGAATTGTGATAGTTTATAAAGAAACACTTTTGATGCAAATGCTTCCAACAATAGTGCTTTTAAATTACTAAAATTAGGCTTTATAAGTTACGAAAAATTAGTTACCAAACACCTTAGAAGTACTTTTTTTTTTTTGGTAAATGCACTGCAATCCTAAATGGGACTTTAGGCACTTTTCTGAATTAACTACACTTTTTAAAAAAAGTTAGTCCACACTTTAGCATTAAGATACTTTCTCGAATTAATTGCACTTTTTAAAAAATTAATGCTTTCTTTTTTGATAGATCAAAAAACCAATATTTGAAAACTCTCTTAATAAATGCCCATTAGGCACCTGTTAGCGAACCATTTAAATAATTAAAGAAGTCAAGTATGAACTTCAATTTGAGAGTTTGTGACCAAATTAAAATATTAAACTGAAGTCAACACAATAACTTGTTAAATCCCACTTTTATGCTAGCTTCATAGTTCATACAAGTAAACGTAATTATGCCGCAAAGCTGAGTGAACTTTTTGGTCATATGATATGAAACCATTACTGTTCAAAATTCAGGAGTTGACTCTTTTCTAATTTTTAGTTTTCTTCCATATTAGTATCACGACACTATTACAAATCACACTACTTTTTCATATATAGTTACTTGTCTATCTCATTTTTCTGATTAATTTCTAGGCTTTTTAAAGTTTCCGTATTTTCTGTAGTTCTTCAATATTAATTCTGCACATGAACCCATTTTCTCTAAAATATAAGTTTAGTCCTTTCTAAGATTTCTTCTATGGGCAAAATACCAAAAAACTCCCTGTGGTTTGCATAATGTTTAGTTTAACTCCCTGTGGTTAGGAAACATACAATTTAACTCCCTGTGATTCTAACTAAAATGTAATTTTGAAAGAAATCGGTCAAACTAATAGTAGGATGTGAAATGTCAAAATTACTCTTATGGTAAAATACTGAGAAACTCCTTGTGGTTTAGCTAATATTCAATTTAACTCCCTAAGGTCCAACAAGCTACATTATGACTCCCTAAAATTTTAACTAAATTGAAGCATTGACAGAAAACGTCCAAATTAATAGTTGTGTGTAAAATGCCCAATTACAACAGGCACAATCAACACCATCCCCTTCTTCTTCTTTTTAAAATAAAAATAAAAAATAAGGAATAATAAATATAGAACTTAAGATCTAAATCATTATATGATTTTTCCAAATATAAATTACCATCTTTTTAGTAACATCTCTATTTCAGAGAGAAACGAAAAAGACATCCAAATGTTCCTTCAAACTTTAATTTTTTTTCTTTGTGTTTAATTTTTACCTAGATGTCTTTTGTAGTTTGGGAGTGCAATTGGATTTGCAAAACTTCTGTAACTTCACTAAAAATCCAAACTCAAGGAACATAAAGGACACTTGAGAGAATGCCATGATGCAAAGGATGTGTCCATCATTTTACTGCTGCAAAAGAACTGAAGAATGGGGATTTGCAACCTTAAAAACGAGTCTTTATTCATCCACAGAGATAAAATTGTCAATTAATTTGAATAGTTTCTGTCAAATTACATTTTAATTAGAGCTAAATTGTAAATTTTCGAACCACATAGAGTTAAAATGAACATCAATGAAGTACGTCTCTCAAACTCATTTAGTTTGGACGGTTTCTGTTAACGTTTCACTTTAGTTAAAACTTCAAGGATCATAATATAGGTTCGCGAAACTCAAGAAGTTTAATTGAATATTAACTAAACCATGGGGAGGTTCTCTGGATTTTGCCCTTCTTCTATTGATATTAGCATTTATAGGATGCTTAGCCAACATAAGGATGTGTGGGTGATTTGGACCACAAATTCATCGTAGTCATTTTGTTATGGAAATATGTATTTTAATTAGGGAAAATGACCTGTCTCATCTCTCACATTTTAAGAAATCTCTTTATCCATCACTTTTAAAATAAAGCAAATTAGTTTCTTACATTCTAAAAACGAAACAAATTGGTCCCACAATGACAACCTGATATTGATTTTAGAAATAAAATTGGAATATCACTTTTGTTTCTTCCAAATCTAATTATAGTGATATGCACATGACATTAAATCAATAAAAAAATGAAAAAGGAAAAAAGAAAAAGTGAAGGACAAAGAAAGATTTTTTTTTTTTTTTTTGCCTCCAATATGTGAGGGATGAAATAGGTTATTTTTCCTTTTAATTAAATTATTCTTACGATTATTCTGAAGCTCATTATCACTCATTTCAATGGACAGCTGATGACTTTTATAACCATATATATACATACAGGATGTAGAATGGTTTATTCAACAATATGAAAAATCAATTCCACCAAGCAACTGAAAAGTCTTATTATTGCCAGACTCCCTATAGCAACTACTAGCAAGATTCCAAAAAGAAAAATGCATCTCCAATTGGTAAGATTCAGACTCAATCAATTGGCCAACTGTTTTAAGCATTTTGGTTACATGGTTAAATTGAGAGCACAGGTTTGTACCTGTACATTCCCTGAATTTAGTGTCTATATAATCAGACAATAAGTTTACATCATATTGGTCTCTATCAAGAATATGGTCACATTTAGCTGTTCACCACCCCCACCCCCCAAAAAAAACAAAAAAAAAAAAAACCCAAAAACAAGAAAAAGGAAAAAGGATGCTGGAAATTGTTAAACTACAATTTAATTTATAGTAATAACACAATACTAAAGCATTTGATATCTATTTCAAAGCACATAGTTGTTTTATTTTCCCTGTAGAACAGAATTAAAGTAAATTAATTTCTTCAATTTTTTTTTCCCTTTTCCTCACTAAATTCCAAGTTCAAAATGAGGGGCCTAAATTTCAGCACGCAAGCATTTATCATCTGTAGATGATGTTAATGTTGACTACAACAAGTGGAAAAACAACAAAGAAGAGCAAAATTAGATAGGGATATGAAACTGAGAGACAAAAACAGCTATCGTCAAAAGCATACCTTAGGGAGAAAATAAAAAATGTGGTATATATTCTTAAGCCGGCGATAGGAAGTGAATTATAAAAATAGTGGAAACGTTTAGTAACTAGAGAGTCATTACGTCAAAGATTACAGGACTGATCTTAGAAATAAAGGAGAAAATTGTGGTAATAATTAACACTAACAAAGATTCGTCTAATATAAGTACTAAGTTCATGACAATGATTAATTAATCTTTTTAAACACTAGTGTTATTTTATAGTCTGAAATTTCAGCATGACAATGTTCTTACTAAAGGTGATCATGTGCAAATCTTTAATTGCGGCATAAATAATATTATATGAACACCAATCCACCAATGACAATATTGATGATTTGCTTATCCAATCTTGATTCTACTCTTAATTCATCTCCTATAATTAGCTGTTTACATCAATTAACCTTAATCAGCAGTAAAGCAAGATAAGAAATAAATTTGACCTCGTAGATGCAAAAAAAAAAGTAATATGCATAATAATTTCATTAAGCTGTGAGGAGGGGAGACTGGAAAGTGGTGTAGCTTGTTTTTTGGTGTTTTTTTTTTGGGCGGTGGGGGGATGGGGGGCTGAGATTGATTATGGAAGGGAGATACATTACAGAGGACATTATAAGTAAAATAAAAAAATGAAAAATGGAAGGCAAAACAGGTACGAGGGGCAGAAATGAGTACCAAATTAATGATACTCTTATTTAGAGGAAACTTTCTCGACAGTTTCTAAATTATTTACTTTACACGGTTTTTACCCCTCAACTATAAAGCATAGCAAATAAGTCCTTGAACAAAAAAAAATTTTATAGCTTAAGGATTTCTATCAATTTTGAGCGTTAAATATAGTGGAATTAGGGGTAAAACCAACCAAACAAAAAAAAATTAACCCATGATGTGATGAAAAACCAAATGTATCAAGCCAACTAATAATATGGAGTTTAATGTTTCCTATTCTTCTCTCTTCTTCCACATTTATAGCCCTAATTTGATGAAATAATTAGTCAATGATATCTTTTAAACCATTTTCATAGGTTAATTTTTTTGTTTCACCAATTTTGCCCCTAATTCTATCACCTTTAATGGCCAACATTGACAGAAGTCCTTAAATTAAATATATATTTTTTGTTCAATAGCTTATTTATGACAATTTATAGTTGAGGGGTCAAAACTGTGCAATGGTAATAATATAGAGACTATCTGAAAAATTTTCTCTTATATTTATTGTTTGGTGGGCCGCTAAAAGATTCAATATACATAGATGAAAGCGTTAGATCCTGTCCCTTATCGTTCCCCACATAGAGCTTGGATTTGCTATTAATCAAGGTTTTTGAAATTGAGATTCTATCTTGGATCGTTTTTTATTTTGTAGGATCCGATCGTAGGATCGAATTGTGGGATCGATCGATCCTACAAAAACCATAAAAAATAATCTTACTAGTAATTTTGATGTTTGCAATTCACATATACAGCAATAAATAATGCAACTCACGTATAATCAATATAATAGTATTATTAATTGAGGTTAAAATCGTATTATCTAAAATATTTGGGATAATCTAAAAATTAAATAAAAATTTTGGAACTACATGTGACATATTGTAAATGAATCTGATTAAATTAAAAATATTGTTCTTTCTCAATTTTGAGTCCAAATGCAATTACTGGACAAGGTAGCTAAAAAAATTGACTTTGTATATGTGTGTGTGTATCATTTAAATATTTATTAATGAGACAATTAAATATCAATTTTTAAATATTCACCAATTTTTATAGGTAAGGAATTAGCATAACATAATTATGTGGTTTTAAAGTTTTTGAATCTAATTTCTAATGCAACAAATAGCAGAATTTTCTATACAAAATTATGATCAAATTATTAAAATTTTTATCATAATATCTTTAAATGGTAGGATCGTATCAAAATCGGATCGAAATCGAAAGCTATAATTCGGATCGTAGGATCGTAAGATCCTACGATCCGGATCGCGATCCTGACAACTAAGCTATTAATTAGCTCTTTGGCAATGCAAGCAATTCCATTTCCAAACCAAAAAAGTAAAACGGATTGAGTATCGACCAAATCGCATAGGTATATGATTCCAATTCCGATTCCGATTCCGATTCCTATTGTGGAACATGAACTAAACACCTCCTATTTTGTTTTTACAACTTTCGCAACATAACCTGGAAACTTATTAACTTAGGAATGGCAATAAAGTCCTATAGCCGTCTTCTTTCTTAGAAAAATGGGGAGCTGCATCGCATATCATAGAAAGTCAGCAGGAGGCTCATTGACTTGCAACCTTGGCAAATGCTTGATAATCAGCTTTATTGAGGTACGTCAATCACAAGGATGGAGATTAGATCAAGTAGCAACATGAACGCATTGTCTAAGCTATTTTTGCTCTATGTAAGTAGGACCGTGGTTTGAAGTCCATCAATGGTGGTTTTGGAACACTACTCTTCCACATTGTTTGCGGGAACAATATCAGGCTATACTCATTTCTTTGAGGTAGAGTGCATAAGAAAGTACGCAAAAATGTTGGCATAAAAAACATACACACGCACAGCGGAAACAATTTCAAATACATATAAAAATATGTGGGAAAAGGAGGAGAATAAACTCATAAATAAATACTCAATAATTTTATTAAACCAAAACTCAACAATAACAATATCAAGCTGTAGCCATTTGTTCATGACAACTCACAACTCACAACTTGGAGGCTTTCCCTCAACTCAACTCAACAAGACAGCCTCAATTCAACTCAACAAGCTTTGACTCAACTCTTTAAATAACAATATACTAGACTAGTAGTATTGATAGACTGCAAGACTTCTTAAACAAACACAATAGTAAACCAAAACTGACTTGGAAACTAATTTGAGATTTCCTAAACTAATATGGAAACTGAACAAATAAGACATCAAAACAAGAAACTAAAATAACTAGGAAACTAAATATTAAGATAGTTTGGTTTAATTTCCTTCATTGTCTCCCTTAAACCAAACTCTTCATTATGGTCACCTCCAATACCATCTCGAGTTTGAATCTCCATGAAAAATTCAGTTACTGTATAAACGACGTGTACCTCCAATTTGTAATTGATCTTCAATTTTGTCTTTACATGTGGTAGTGAACGGAACTTATACTTCTCAAATAGTTTCTTAACTTGATCACTCTATAAAAAAACTCCAGTATGTCCACCCATTCTTCATTGCATACTCCATAATTTAATTCCTTCACATCATCAAGAAAATCTCCCAAAAATATATAATCATGCTTTTCACCACAAAGAATTTTGACATCACCAAATTTGTCGACATAAACGATCCCATCACTTAAAGTAGTGCCACAATTTCCAATGAACTTGTCCACTTTACAATTCTTCTTCATAAACTCAACTATTTGATTTTCTTCTTTAAATAATTCATCAACTCCTACAAAATCTAGATTTTCTATACCACCATGATCTTCAGGCACATCTTTAATTTCATTAGCAAACTCGCCATCTTTCTCATCCACTTGCATAATTTCTTTTTGAATGGCAACTTCTTCGTCTTTATGTGCACTCACAATTTTTGCAATTTCTTCTTTTTTTGTCCCATAAAAAAATTCTATTTCTTCTTTCTTGTCACAAATTTCTTCTTCATTAATAAAATCATCATCACAAATTACATCAAAAAATACATGCAACCCAAAATTATTAATTGATTCAAGATTTTCATAAAATTTTCCATCATCTATATATCTGTCTTTATTAAAATCTACTTTCCAGAAACTACTAAATTTTGGAACATAACCATAATGAGAATCCATATCTACCATAAAATCAAAAATATCTCGTCAAAATATATGAGGCACATGAGAATGATGAATAAGTTTCTTAAAGAGCATTCAAACATTAACTTTCTCATAATTTGAAAAACAACATTATCTTCTTTCTTCCTTTTTCTTTTGTCATCCGATTTGTAGAATATACATAAACAATCTCTCCTAGATTATATTGCCAAAGATATCTTTCCATTGATTGTCTCCACCACATATGACCAGACCAATACTTAATATAAGTAGCCAATACTCCAAAATTTTCACCATTCTTCAAATCTCTACATAATTGATCAATAGGATCAAAAACCAACATACCTGTTTAACGAAAATATTCATCTATCATCTCTCCTCCAGT
Organism: Gardenia jasminoides; assembly: GCA_013103745.1. NCBI lineage: Eukaryota > Viridiplantae > Streptophyta > Magnoliopsida > Gentianales > Rubiaceae > Gardenia > Gardenia jasminoides. Next base: position 40,022,017 of record CM023095.1, on the reverse strand, counting down.
TAGATTCCTGGACTCTATGAACTGTAACCATCTTGGATCCAATAATGAATTTAATTTTGTTTGATTATTGTTATCCATTCCCACCAGCAAACAAGCCTAATTTTGCGAACAAGTCCTAGGATCAAAGTCTAAAGGTTTGATACCACTTGTTGGCATAAAAAACATGCACATGCACAACGGAAACCATTTCAAACATATATAAAAATATATGGAAATAGGAGGAGGATAAACTCATAAATAAATACTCAATAATTTTATTAACTCAAAACTCAACAATAATAATATCAAATCATAGTCTTTCGCTCACGACAACTCACAACTCTCAACTTGGAGGCTTTTCATCAACTCAACTCAACAAGATTCGACTCAAATATTCAAGTAATAATATGCTATACTAGTAGTATTTATAGACTGTAAGACTTCCTAAACAAACACATTAGTAAACCAAAATTGACTTGGAAACTAACTTGAGATTTTCTAAACTAATATGAAAACTAAATAAATAAGACATCGAAACAAGAAATTAAAATAATTAGGAAACTAAATATTAAGATAGTTTGGTTTAATTTCCTTCAAAAATTAAAATTATTACTCTCTATGAAGTAGTAAAAATTTACTAGAAGAGTGGTGTGCCTAAGATCTAAAGACAAGGGTGAAAGAAGAGCAAATCCCTCATATAGTTGTTCAACATTTTTAATAATCCACATTTGGTCATCCATTTTAAAAATTGGATATAGTGGTCCTTCAATAAATTTTTTTGGGCCAAATTGGTCCCTATATAGTGGAATAGTCAAGACAAATCAATTTCACCCTCATTTTGGTCCTACTTTTTGTTGGTTGCTCCACCGTATAGGAACCAATTTGGTCTAAAAATTTTATTGAAGGATCATTTTGTCCTGTTTTTAAGATGGAGGACCAAATGTGAATTAGTAACAAAGTCGAAGAATTATTTGAGGAATTTGCTTGTGAAAGAATTTCCTTAAAGTTTGAAGGAGTAAGCAAGTTGTTTAGTAAAATACAATAAATGGTTGACAGGTGTACGAATTATGAGCTCTTAAATTACTTTGTTTGTAACTTTAATATTTTCTTAGAGTTTGACCTCACGAAAATGTGCGGACAAAGCGCAAAAGATTTTATAATCAGAACTGGAAAATGAATTCAAATTATTTTTTAGAGTAGAATTCAAGTTAATTGGAGTTGAATTTTTTCATTTACCAAAAAAAAAAAATTTCATAAAGTTTGAGGTTAATTCCACTTTACAACTTTTTACCATACCCGAACTTTTACTTTGATTACTAAACTTCCTAAATTATAAATTCTATTTCACTTTAATCCCTAAAATATATAATCTATTTCACTTTATCTACTATAGTTAAAATTGTCCTATTTTTGATTTTAGTATACCCATCTAGTATAAAATCTGTTTTATTACTCAACAAATTTACTTAAATGGGATAAAATTCATAATTTGGATATTAAAGTGTCCTATTTTGAAATAGAAGGACCGAAGTGAAAGTGAGAGTATAATCCGGGGGTGAAAGTGGAACTAAACCTACATTTCTCATCGGACAGGCATAGCATTGGACAGAGCTATGCCATCACCACCACAGTCCCTAGCTATCCTTCCTTTCCGCTCCTGTTTCTCCAAAACAAACAACCCTAATTTCTACCTCCACCTCCACCACCACCACCACCACGTAGTTAACTACCACCTTATCACACTTCTCATAAGTACCCCAGTCCTCAGCCTCCCCAATCCCAATTATCTGTCTGCAATTATCGCGAATTTTAGATAGTTTTAGGAATTGGTTTTATACTCTACTATCAAGAGTATAACAACTGGTAAAGGATCCGATTTCTTGCTTTCTATTGTTTACGATAGCTTTAATCGTATCGGTAAGGTCAATGTTAATGATCACTGCATATCCTTGGTAGAAGTTTTTATGAAAAAATGTACCGTAGTAATTTGATACATATGAGATAAAAATGTAATTGGGAAATGTGTTTTATGGAAAATTGACAGTAGTCTGGAATTTAAAGATCAGAGAGATGCAGTGATTGCTGTTTATCAAAATTTAACGTCAGCAATGGCAGCAAGTGGTCCATTACTGAATCTAAACCCAATTTGTGACAAAATCTCTGCCAAAAATTACTATCAAATCCCATCTTGGGTTTCTTTAAAACCCGCCATTGCCCAACTCCAGCATCAATGTAACCCCGCCCAAATTCAACCATCTCCTGCAAGAAAGCTCGAAAACCTTCACTTGGTTTCGCTCTCAAAACAGGGTAAGCTCAATGAAGCCCACCAGTTCCTCAAGGAAATGGACTCTGCTGGTGTTTCGGTTGCACCCAAAACCTACCAACATTTGCTTCGGACGTGTGCAAAGTTAAAATCTTTGTGCGATGGGAAACTGTTTCATAACAGGATACGGAGGAGTTTCGATAACCCGCCTGTGTTTCTTCAGAATTCTGTTATGGAAATGTATTTTGAATGTGGGAGCATTTGGGACGCTCAGAAGTTGTTTGACGAATTGCGGGAAAAAAGTCCTGGAAGCTGGGAGACAATCATAACTGCTTATGCTGATAAGGGTTGGATTGGAAAAGCACTAGAAATGTTTTCCAGGATGATGGGCGTAGGAATCGATGCTGGACATTCAATTTACATAAGCCTTTTCAGAGCTTTGTCAGACTTAGAGCTTGGGAAACAGATACACTGTCTTGTGGTAAAGTCAGGCTTTGACGAAAATGTGTCCATGAACACTGCTCTCTGTAATATGTATGTCAAGTGTGGGTGCTTAGAGAGCGCCCAATGGGCTTTTGATAGGATGGTTGAAAAGAATGCAGTGACGTGGACTGGATTGATGGTGGGATTTACTCAGGCTGAGAAGCAACATGATGCCCTGAAACTTTTTGACATGATGCTGAGGGTAGGCGTCGAGTTGGATGAGTTTGTGTTCTCAATCACTCTCAAGGCATGTGCTGGATTGGGGGATGTTGGTATCGGGCAGCAAGTCCACAGTTTGGCTGTGAAACTTGGGTTGGAGAGTGAGGTTTCAGTGGGTACCCCTCTTGTGGATTTTTATGTCAAGTGTGCAAATTTGGACTGTGCTGTTCAAGCATTCGAGAAGATATCTGAACCAAATGATGTTACATGGAGTGCCATGATTTTTGGCTATTCCCAATTTGGTGAATTCGGAAAGTGCTTTAGAGTTTTTAGATCTTTGAGGAGTCAAGCTGGTGCTTTGAACGAATACATATACACTAGCATCTTTCAGGCATGCGCTGCGCTTGCAGACATGAATCTTGGAACTCAAGCTCATGGAGATGCGATAAAACGAGGTCTGATTTCCTATCTTCACGGTGAAAGCGCAATTATTTCCATGTATGCAAAATTTGGTCAACTGGATTGTGCATTTAGGGTATTTGAATCAATCAGTGATCCTGACACTGTGGCCTGGACTTCTATGATTGCTGCTTGTGCTTGTCATGGTAATGCTTCCGAAGCTTTGAATCTTTTTAGGAGGATGCAGGCTTCTGCTATGAGGCCTAATGCAGTTACCTTTACAGCAATTCTTACAGCGTGTAGCCATTGTGGATTGGTCGAAGAAGCCAAGCAGTACATGGAGTCAATGAGCAGTCAATATGGCATTGACCCAACGATTGACCATTATGATTGTATGATTGATATACTTGCTCGAGCAGGGCGACTGAGTGAGGCACTCGCCTTGATAGAAGCGATGCCATTTGAACCTGATGCTGTGAGTTGGAAAAGTTTACTGGGTGGATGCTCAATCTACAGGAATTTTGAGCTTGGAAAAATTGCAGCTGAAAAACTGCTTCAGCTGGACCCCCATGACACTGCTGCATACATACTCATGTTTAACTTACATGCTTCATGTGGGGAATGGAATGAAGCTGCATTTATAAGACGTATGATGGCCGAGAGGAATCTGAAAAAGGAGGTCGGCTGCAGCTGGATCACAATCAGGGGCAAAGTGCATCGTTTTGTTGTGGGTGACAGGCACCACCCTCAAACAGAAGAGATATACCAAAAGTTAAAAGAATTAAAATTTTCTTGTGGTAGCTATGAAGATTCTGTCTTTACTACTGAAGAAGCTGCATCCAACAATTTGATGGAACGGAAGGAACAGCTTCTTGACCACAGCGAGAGACTTGCAATTGCTTTTGGGCTTATTTCAACTCCAAATAATGCTTCTATTTTGGTGTTCAAAAATATCCGTGCTTGTAGAGACTGTCACGATTTTGCTAAACATGTATCGTTGATTACGGGGCGTGAAATAATTGTTAGAGATGCCAACAGATTTCATCACTTCAGATGTGGGGAATGTTCCTGTCGTGATTATTGGTGAACTTTAGGACTGCCAAAGTTTCACCCTTTAGCACTAGCAGGCTTACCCATAATTTCCTTCCTTGTTAATTGTCACTCCCCGCTTTTAGTCCCAGAGCATAAAACCTACACCAACCCCCTTCCCCACTGTATACCTACATAAAGTTACACATCATCTGAAATCATCAGATCATGTGGTTATTCATTGTTAGATCGGTTTAAATGGAATTGTGATATTAGTTAGGTTCAGAGTGCTCTTTGTGCAAGTTTAACCTGCTAGTGCTATGTACAAAAATGTATTGGAAATGACTGATACGGCAGTAATGGACGGATTTTCTCTGTCACGGCTAGAATTACACCGATCTTCCAATTCGCTTCCTTCTCCCACTCACTATCATGTCTGTTAAAATTCTAAGCTCCCCCTTGCTTATCTTTGTCAAACATCTTCTTGGTTTAACTCTCTCTGGTTAGGATAAAACGCTTTCTTTCTTTTAAATTCTGAGCGGCAGTGTTCTTTTTTGTTTTTTTGGTGAGGAAACTTGTGAGCAGAAGTGTTTGCTTGCTACAATTTGGTGCACTGGACCTACTGGGAGGGAGGATGGATTCTCACAACTGAACTTTGATAAGAGTTTAGGACTTAGGCAAGCATCCGCTTTTGGTGTTTTTTCTGGTGTTCATCACCTTGAATGTAATGGTTTTTAGGGGTAAAGGAATGTAATATGGAAACTTTAACAAGCAACAGAAAGAATTAGAGATGGAAATCCTAAGTAAAGGTGTTTACTTTTGTTTTCCTCGTTTTACTTAACTGTGATTAATTCCTAACAAAGGATTTTATGCTGTCGATATTAATTTTGTCTTTTACTATGCTCTGAGGTCAAGAAAAAGGGTTAAATGTAGAAAACCTCCATGAATTATTGCATTAGTTGCACTTTGCAAGCCAAAATATTTTAATAGCCACTTTACACCGTTGGTCAACTAAAAATTGATGGAAAAATTGACTCCGTCCAAGTAATTGATTAAGTAACCAATTCATCTTTCATTAAAAGTTCGAATGACAAAAATACCCTCATGGTGAGAAAAAAAAATCACTTTAAATAGACTAATTTTTGCTTCATAATTAAAGTCTAATTGAAAACACATATGTAAAGGGGACAAAATATGAAAAAAAGAAATTGAAGGACTACTGTTACAATTTTTAAAACTGCATCATTTTGTTCAGCACATCGTAATGCCCTATCTTCATCTAATAACAAAAATTACTTGAAATTTACAAGAATTTAACTGAAGTAGTACCCAAAAATTTTTATATGAATTTAGCACAATAATAACAGCAAAGGTCCAAGACTTTCGTTATGAAGTGAAAATTAGTTTATTTAAAGTGGAAGTCTTTTTCTCCTACCAAAGGTTATTCTTGCCACTTAAATTTTTAATGAACAATATGTGATTATTTCACTAATTAAATAAATGGAATTAATTATTCTATCATTTTTTAGTTGACTAAGGGTGTATTGTGCCTAATGAAATAATTTAGATCATAAATTACAACTCCTGCAATAATTCGTGTGGGTTTTTAGCATGCCGGGTTTTTAGCATTTCTTTGTCTAAATATAACTAAAAGTTCAAAAGATGATAACAATTATTCATACTAACTGCCACTGCTCTAACTTTAGATATTGAGTAGACGATCTTTAGAGTAAAGGTGAAATTTTATAATAATCAAATTAAGAAAGATTCACTCTGTATCAAATTCTTAAAAGTTATTAATTTATCTTTGCGAGGCTGCAAGCAGTACCAAACTAGTAAATAGCTGTTCAAACCAATTACCAATAAGCAGTACTAACTCTCAAATAAAATCAATTTACTGATAATTGGATATAGGATGAGAAATGAATTGACTTGCTGGATGCATATAAAATTATTTACATAAAAGTTTGATCAGGCTGTGAGACCCCAATAAGCACTTGCTATCATCATCTTTTTTTTTTTTTTTCTCCCAAGACTAACATTGAAAAAAAAAAATGGTTTGATTGCAGAAAGATAATAAAAAAACACATATGAGGTCCAAGCATCCAACGATGACCAATTATGGACATTAAAACCATTTTCTTCAGATTGGTGCCCTCTCAGTAAGATTCTATTCCTATAGTGGTTTCAGAAAATGCAGAGACACGAAAAACTGGCCTTAAAACTGGTTAGCATTGCCAAGAGAACCTAGCTGTGTCAATACATTGCCATCCATGTTGAGGGCCACCAAGGAAGGGAGAGCAAGGGATGTTTCTAAACCAGGACTGAGATATGGTATCTGAGAAGTCAGCATGAGGTTCATTGACTTGCAACTTTAGCCAATGCTTAATAATTCCTGTTTTAACATCTCACCTTTCCCCTGTTGGGAAAAAAAAAAAGTTAAATCACAATGATGATATTAGATAAAGCAATAACATGGATGCAGTATCTAAGCTAATTCCGCTCTATATAGGGTGAACAAGAATACAAAATTAGGATTGGGGTTTTGTGCAGTTTTAGGTGCACCGCTGAGAACAATTAACGGCTAAGATTGGCCGATTTAATCTCAAATGAACTTTTTTTTTTTTTTTGGTCAAAAGTGAGCAGAAATTAAAGTTAGGTTAGACACTCAAGGCCACAAAGAGCTAAATCTAAATGGGACCATAGGAAACATGCATCCAGCCAATTGGTGACAAGAGGATGCTCTTATGGCACTTAAATCTAAGGGCACTACCTTAACACTCTCCGATGTGAGACGATAACACTCGTTTTTTACCTCAAGCTAAATACTCACCAATTTTTTGTTTCTTTTTGTCAAAAGTGAGCAGAAATTAAAGTTAGGTTAGACACTCAAGGCCACAAAGAACTAAATCTAAATGGGACCCACAAGAAACATCCATCCAGCCAATTGGTGACAGGAGGATGTTCCTATGGCACTTAAATCTAAGGACACTACCTTAACACTCTCCGATGTGGGACGAGAACACTCATTTTTTACCTCTTGGTTTCTTTTTGTCAAAAGTGAGCAAAATTAAAGTTAGGTTAGACACTCAAGGCCACAAAGAGCTATATCTAAATGGGACCGACAGGAAACATCCATCCAGCTAATTGGTGACAGGAGGATACTCCTATAGTACTTAAATTAAAGGGCACTACCATTAACACTCTCCGATGTGGGACGAGAACACTCGTTTTTTACCTCAAACTAAACACTCACCAATTTTTGTTTTCTTTTATCAAAAGTGAGCAGAAATTAAAGTTAGGTTATACACTCAAGGCCACAAAGAGCTAATCTCAAATGAACTGCCGCTATCAATTCGAGCTCTTTTCAGCTGATCTCGACTATTAATGGCATGGTGTGATTACCAGTGCAACCGTCCCAATTCCAGACCCACAAATTTAAAACCATGTTTCAATATCATAATTGCAGGCAATACTGTTCCACATCATTTCAGCATGTGGGCATAATATCAGGCTATAAGCATTGTCGTTTAGGAGAGTTCTGAAGAATAATACCCAAAAAAAGAAAAAAGAAAAAAAGAATAACCAACCATTTCACATGATAAACTCGTCACACTAGGTCAATTTCCTCTATGGATTTCATGTTATGGCCAGAGTCCTACTCATGGCGACCTGGTTGAATTGGGAGAAGTTGTAGGTATTATTGCAAGTTAATCGATTGGAGAACCGCGTACTCAATAGCTAACTCCTTTTTCTAGCTTTTCTATTGGCAAAGAAGATAGAGAAATAGAGCTTCCTGAAAGCTATTGAATCGCGCTGCGGTCCTAAGATGCTTGAAGAATCTTTTCCATTCTTCGGTTATGTATGGAAAGATAGAAATAAAATGACCACAAATTTAGGTATTCACTTAATCTTGTTAGGTATAGGTGCTTTTCTTCTAGTATTCAAGGCTCTATATTTTGGGGGCGTGTATGATACCTGGGCTCCGGGAGGGGGAGATGTAAGAAAAATTTCCAATTAATTGATCCGTCCAAAAGCGCCCATTAATAACTAATCTAGACCCGTCCATTAACTTTAAATGGGTATAAATGGGTACCCAATTATAAGCCATTTATTTATACTCATTTAATTGATGGGTAGTGGGTTGACTCAACTCACCCATTTAACCCATTTAAAAATAAATATATACATTTAAACTCAAATTTTAGTGAGTGTTAAGGAGATAAATTTGAATTTTCTACTAATATAATAATAATAAAATGCTGTTATTTCTTTTTAAACACCATGCAAAAAAATGAAAAAAAGTAGTAGTATTTCAAACGAATCATAAATAGGTAATTAGGTATATCCATATCCATTTATTAAATAGGGATAAATGGGCTGACTCAATTATATCCATTATTCAATTATGACGTGTCCAAATCCATTAAAATCACCTATTTTGACACCTATAAAAAAAACATACAATAATTCGCATTATCTCAAGAACGAATCATGGGTCGAACAGTTAGATTTCCGTGACTCCCCCCAGTGGTTGGGGGTTCATCCTAGTGGTTGGATGTTCAATTTCTATTTCTGTTAAATTTGCAAATATTATCTCAACTTGACAGGACAACAAAGTAAGCACAAGCAGCAGCGTCCCCTCCTAGTGTAACTAACTCTTTTCCCAAAACCCCTCATTGTAATAGAGTAGGATTTAAAAAAAAAAAAAAATCACATTGTCTCAAAGAAATACTAATAAGGAAAGGAGGCAAAGTCCTTGCGGGTCTAAAAAAGGTGGAAGAGCGGCGTTCGGTGTCCAGGATTATGGAAAAGTGCGGAGATGGCTGCAATTTGGTACAAGAAAGATTTGCCTTTTTTGGTGGTGGATGAGTCAGATTTTGGGACGAATTTTATTTTATTGTTTTTAAAATACGGATGCTTTTTCCTCATCTCCTTAAGATTTCGGTTTTAGTTAGACAAATAGGCTTATTCATATATATATTTGAATTTTTTTTGGACTTCTGTCATTGTCAAGGGGAAACAAGCGTAATATTTAAAACCTCAACAATACTAAGAGAAATTACTAAAAACCTTAAAAAGTGTCTGAAATCATTCTATCCTAAAAGCTTATTGGTTCTAGGAAATCGGTGAGGAAAGAAAAGTAATGAAATGGAAAGTGAATTCTCTGAAATTCCTAATCTTTTCTTTTGTTTGGTTAACTAAGGAAAGTAGTAGGGAAATGGAAAAGATTTTCAAAGAAAGTAAATTCTTTGTTTGGATATGGATTTTATAAAGGAAATGGAAATGAAAAATCAAAAGAAATAACTAAACTCATTTCAACTAAATAATATTCTGATATTTTAAAAATTGATTATTCTTGTTTTATTTGTAACTCCAAATGATTTACTATCATAACTAAGAATAACCAATTAAAATAAATTCAAAAAACATTGGAGTTTCTAATCTTAATTAAGGACATCCAATTAAAATGAGTTCAAAAATTCATTGAAAAAATATTAATTATAATAAAACTAATGCTAATATGGTGGTGGAGTAGTGTTTGTTTATGTAGTAGGTATTATGCTAATAAACTCAAGGAAATTAAAGAATTCAGAGGAAAGTCGAAAGGAAACTAAATTTTCATTCATTTAAAATGAACCTTTATTCTCTTATATTACAAAGGGGGAGCACCTATTTATAGGGGAAATATATGAAGTGGATTGTAAAGTGATAAAATAATGATAGTATTTTCTTGAAAGTCATGTTCCTCAAAAGTTGTGGATAAGATAAAAGTGATAGATGTCCACAAAATTTAATTATTTCATAACATTAATAAAATCATAGTTTAAGATGGCTTTCTTATCTTTCTAACACAATAGCTGCAAATAATGTATTCATTTATCTATTCTATCACAGTGTTCACTCCATAAAATTTCATGAAACATTTCCACATTGCCTTAAAAAATGTAAAACTGAGTTGCACTAAGTTGCAGCCAATATTGAATACTGTAGTACTTAGTTGTAATCAATATTGTATAAGTTAGCACATTATATTGTGCAAACAGATGAAAAAATTCTACTTGGATCTATTGCAACAAAATTGAAACCATAAGCGTCCAAAGCTGATACACATGTGAAATTCCCAAACTTAGAAAATCAGAACTAAGACAAAGAAACATATTCATTTCAAATCAAACACTCAGCACGAACATTACTACATCTATTCCTTCATTAAACAATGCAATATTCTTTTACAAAAAGAATTTCTCACTTCTTTTACAAAGGAATTTCTCACTTGTAGCTGAGAAATATTTTAGGGTCTTTACTAATTTACAAAAAATGAATAAAAAAGAAATTTAGTGGAGAAATTTCAACATTAATGACAGCATTAAGCTTAGAACTACGTTGAATATGACTTGATATAACTCCAGTATCCACCAAAACATTAACTACAGAGATGCCATGAAGAGAAAAGGCTTGACTGCTTCAACCATCCAACGATTCACTTTAAAAAGGTGAATAGCTAGAACTGTTCTTTCTGAAAAAGTGACACCACAGGAGATAGTGAGGTTTTCACTGAAGAGTAAGTAATTTGTGAGCAAGACTTAATTTCTAAGACTCCATTCCTACAATAAATAAATTACTGCTTGAGCTCCTAAGATAGAAGCCAATGAATCATAATAAAATGTAAAGACATAAATTGAAAGAGCAACTAAAGCTAGAGAGCTCCACAAGAATAAACTTGTGATGTCCTTTTGGTTGTTATTGACCCTTTTGTACTATTGACACCTTGTGAGTCTTCAATCCTCTTTCTTCCTATCCTTGTACATATTCATTCTCACATATTAATTTGATATACTCCTCTTTCTCTCATATAGACACCCACCAAAAAAGCTTGTACTGAATTGACTTGAACCGACTTGAAGTTGTGAAGTTAAGATCATACTCACCATCTGAAGAAAGAGTTGACACACATGGATGTAGCAGGAGGTGTGGACATTGATGCCAAGACGATTAGTTAGAGCTCAGGTATCTACATGACTCGTGATTTAATTTGATGATTCCAGCAAAGATTTACCACTATGTCAATGTTGAACCATATCTACAAACAGAAATGGAAGAACCAATGGTGTAAGAGCTCTATCACTAGAAATGCTAGGAGAAGTTATTCAAGAAATAGACTAATAACAAGTACAATGGAAACAAATTTTCACTTATAAAAAGGAACCATATTAGTCATAGAAATGCACCAGCTTGACAAAGTCTATGTTTGAGTCTTAATGTTGCACATAGATATGGTAAAACATTGTTTGCTCCTATTTAAGAAGGCCATCTGAATTTGTAGACTTGTACATACAACACATTTAAAATAAAAATAAGTAATAAAAGTCACTCACAAAGTCTTCAAAATGGGCAGTGCCTACAGCAACCACAACTCATAACTCATGTAATGCTCTCTTCACACAGACAGACACAAAAAAGGGTGAGGGGGGAAAAGAAAGAGGGAAAAAATTGATTCTACACAGTAATACTCTAGTTGGATTTGCTTTCAATACTTCTCTATGCTTGTGTGTGTGTGATAGAGAATAGCAGCCTTGGCTCAAGAACCAAGTCATCCCACAAGTAAACAAAGCATCATACATAGGCACATGAACTGGAAGTTGAACATCCAAATTAACTCTATCAAACAACTCCAACATAAAGGTAAATTAACACTTTTAACAGCTTAGACCACATTAACAACATAGCCTACTGAAAGTAAACAAACAAGCATCCCCCTCCCATGGGGGTTTACAACCTTTACAGTACATATTTTGCCAATTCTGAAGTCAATTAATTTTAGTATGAAACACTTGTTACAATGAATGTTATCATCAACAAGCCCAAATTCTTTTCCCTAAAAATAATACGTGGGTAAAATTGATTTATTTTGCCAATCAAATTGACAGGTGTCGAATCTGTGCAATACTAAATATTTAAACCTAACTGTCCACAGGAATACTCCCGAGTTAAATCTGGTACTGGAGCAGGGACTCCGGATGTGCAATGGGTTACTAGCTTCACCCTGATTCCAAGGAGTTTACTTAATCCGATATACCAGAAATTAACCAGAGAATTTAATTAATTTGTATACGTGGCAAGTAGGGTCGTCTCCTCAGGGAACGGTAGGAAATTGTTTCTTTCTAAGTCACAGAAAATTGGGGGGGGGGGTTTGGATGGGATAGAACTAAAAATAAAATAAATAAAATTAGAAAGTGAAAAATGAAAATACCAAGTAAATAAATCACCAGAGAACAAGTAGAGAAAAATTTAATAGAAATAACAAGTAATGACATTCTACCCAAAGGAACAACTTCTCAGGCACAGTCCAATCAAATGATCATTGATGCAAAAATATTTCATTCATTTGTCACTAGGTTAGTTATAACTACCAACAAGCTCTGACAGCCAGCTTTTCCTTACTTTTCCTACAGCCAAGGTATGACCGTTGACTGCTTCTCTAACCAGAAAACAACCCTAGGTACAACCATAGGAATTTAATTACCCAATTGCATTAAAAGCTAGAAAAATCAACATAAAACCAATTATGGTGGTCGCCACTTTTTATTAACCAAATGAACAATTACATATTCAATTTAGTTAATCTGACAATAGGATATCAGGTTAAATTAAATATCCGGCCGTTGATATTCAATTAACAAAATAACCCTCAAACAATTAATCCAGCAAATGTACGAATAGTAATAAATTAAAAGAAATAATAGAAATTCGATTAGATCTCACAAATGATATGGACCACGCCTTCGAGTTGCCCTTTGAGTAGATGAGGAATTTAGCCGCTCCTCATGGAGAATCGCATCCAAGATGTTTGAGGAATTTTCAATAATAAACATAACCAAAAAGAGACGAAATAAGGATATGAAATAACTAAGCTTCCAAATCAACGAGAAAGTCAAGTCGGCAACCAAAAATGCCTTTTTCTTCTTGGATGTTCCCGTGACCAATCAAAAGGCAACGAGGAGAAAGAACTACAATGAAGTCTTTTGCTTCTTTTCCTATCTATTGCGTGGTGTTCTCCCTCTCTTTCCAAGCGACGGCTTGGTTAAAATAAAAATAGAAGAAAACCTCAGCTTTTCCACTCAACTAGACTCTCAGTACTAATTGGAGTCTAACTTGCTAAAAAGCAATAATAAAGTAAAAAGGGAAACCAATTACAAACTTTCCTAACTAAAAGGGTCTTCAACCAATTCCTAAAAATAAAAAATAAAATCTTCAATCCCAGAGATGACAAATATCAGGCGTAGGATTTTTTTCATGCCGTCCTTCTTCACATCCAAATACAGCGCGCCCATGTCTTATCCTTAGGAGTCTTCTGGAATTTTTACCAAAATTGCACTTTTAAACTCCAAATAATTCCAATGACCTAAAATCAATGCCAAAATCAAACATGAGTAGAATCAATCAATTAATACCATATTTAGGCCATAATTAAGGGGAAATATCCATAAATAATATGCACAAATAAAGACTTAACACAAATCAAGTATTTGTCATCATGTCAAAGCATGCAAATGGACTAAATGCTTGTCCAAGAACTACATGGATTACATTGGTTGATGTTTTATTATTTAGAAACCAGGACATGGAAATTAGGATAAAACTAGAAAAATTTCAACTTTTCTTATTTTCCAGCTCATTACCATGTTCTACTATATAACTAGAAGTCTTCTTAGTTTACCTCCAAGTTCACTCTTTTTTCTTTTTCATTTTTTAAATTTTTTACAGTCCCTCCAGGCCCCAGTAGAGAATGGAATCCCATGAGACAACAAGAGATTTTGTTAAACAAATAGAGACTGAGACAATTAGTATTTGCCAAAATATCTATAACTATTTGAACAATCATATGCTAACTATGCAGGTTTGTTGTAAAATGACACCTAAATTTATTTGTTTTCCTACAACAAATCATAATCAACATATAACTACATGAGCAAAGGCATGGAAGCAATGATCCCCCATCAAATATTGATGCTAACATATCTCATGTTATTGAAAACTGGCTGCAAAATTTTACTGAATTTCTTTAAGTAGCATGACTGGAAAGATGTTAGGCACAAGCAGACTGCTACATTACCGGGCAAGCAAAGCCTAACATATTTTTAGCCCTGAAGTGAAGTCGTGTTCTAACCCCTAATCGAATCAAACACTGTCACAAAAAAAAAAAAAAAATGCATGACAGAAGACAAACTATGCTAGGTCCAATAAACCCAAGAAAATGCCAACAAGAATGACAGCAAAACCATAATGTTAAACCAAGAAGATAGGTATCATGTGAGAAAAATATAAACCTTTACCATATCTTAAGAAACAATCTGAGATGGCAGTAGGATCCGTGAGTATGGTTCAAGGGCCAAAATTCACCGATGTCAGATCCCTCCCCCTGTTTTTTAAGCCTTCCCTTCCGACAAACAAGAATTGAGGTGAAAAATTAGCTTGCAACTTTGAACGAGAAGTAGATAGAGCTTTCAGGGATTCTATTTTTGAGAGTAGAGGTCACTCGGAGAGCGTGAATAGTCATCCTGGACATCAATTGATGATTCATCCTTGACATGGATTGATGATTGGAGGGTGAAAATTGATGAGAGATGAAGGTGAGGTTCGATGAAGTAGACAGGGAGAGCAAGAGAGGAGAAAGACGAGCGGAAGTTTTATTATTGTCAATCTCTCTGCTTTTAATTTAGATTCGAAATCACTTTTTAACTCGATTTAGATCCGCGTATAGACCCGGCATATTGCATTTTCCATCATTTCCTCACATTTTTGTGAGTAAAGTGATTCCCTCTTATTTTAGGCGTAATTTGTAGTAAGTTTCCTCAGCAATTTCCCCGGTTTCCTTTCCTTTCCTTTCCTTTTTATTTTCCACTGCTACCAAACACAAGAAACTCCTTTCTAGGGAATTCTTTTCCTTTTCCTCACTGGTTTCCTAGAACCAAACAGACCTAAATTTCTATGGAAGCAAGAATTGTGCTGCCTCCTAACAACAATGCTTTCTCCCCGTGGAGCCACTGTTACCGCAGAGTATTTATAGTTAGCTTAGACATCCTTACTTGTAAATATCAAATCTCTAGGGTTTATTCATTAGCTAAATCTTACTATAAAAATAATATCTATGACTTAATTGATTGATTAAATAAAATATTAATTAATAAAAAATACTAATTAATGATCAATTAAAGGGAGATATTAATCAATCAATGAGAGAATATCAATTAATTAATCAGGATTCAATCAAATTCAAATCAATCACGTGGGATATCTGCCTCTACAGGAATACATACTCTTCAAAAGGTATTATAAAAGTCAAATTTCTGTCAAAACCACAACAATCACAAAGATTTGATCAATTGTTTCTCGTACATAGTTGATAATATTTCTGAAAATTAGACTGGGTGAATACTTACCAATTGAAAGTATTATACAAGTCGTATTCCGCAGCTAAGTAGCTAACCAACAAGATGTCCCATGCATTCTATATGCCAATCAAAAATACAACCAATCACACGATTTTATCCATTTTTTGTCATTCGCGAATTTGGTAAGCTTACTCAATATTTAGTTAGTTAGCACCTATGTAATCACATGCATTCAGGCAAATTATTCATCTACATAGCACTATAGCAGCAGTTTTGGGACAAAAATATTTGTCTCGGGGTTTTCAGAAATATAGTAGCGTAGGAGGTCTAATATGATCGATTTGCTTTCACAACATAATTTATAGCTTGAATTACTCCGAAATACTTCATGTCATAACTCGTGAAAATTATGCTCTTTTCATTGCTTTATTATTAGTTTAGAATTCTGATTTTATCAGCAAAATTTTCAGTTATTCAAACTTTGAAAAGAGGACAAATAAAAAGAAAAATACTGTCGATTTATCATGTTTCTTAAAAAAAAAAGAAAAAAGGAAAGGAGTATTTATAATAAAATTACGCCAATTTGAACCTTATAAGCGCAATAAAATCAGCACTTTCCTTCACTGTTTTTTATCAGCCATTTAATTCAAATTAAGAGGGGTAAGCCTCTGCTACTTCCTGTCTCGCATGCTTAATTTTACAATTACTACACAAAGGAAAGGAAATTTCCTAACTCCAGCACAATAAGATCAATTTTAACGAGGTCACCAAATTAATTGAAATCCCAAGAATATTGGAGAGATTGAAAATAATTATGGTTTTTATCTTACTGCACATACCATGAAATCACAAAAAAGATTCTGTCCCTCCTATATAAATAAAAAGATCAACATGCTTGACCCATAGGCTTTAGTTTGTTTGTTTTCTTTTTGCAGTGGAAAATTCAATACTTTTGTGGGAGTTCTTAGTTTGTTCAGCATGGGTCTCTTTTTCTCTAAGGTATGTAGTTTACTTTTGTCTATGACACGATCTGTAAAGTTCCTTTTCTTAATTAAATTTTAATTTTCTAATGGCAGCAAGTGGAATTAGGTTCAAGTTTATTCATTGTGTTTTTCCTCCCAAAAGCCATCATATTGTTCATGCATATTAATTTACAAATCTCCACAAGTTTATACTTAATTATCGTTTCTTTTCCACGAAGGCATAATGTTCAAGTCTGTAACTTTAGGAATTTGATTTTTAATTTCAGTCTCTTTGGTGTATCATTCTATTATTCTATCGATAAACTGAAATTTGAAAGTATTTCTACTTCTAAATCAGAGCACAACGGCGCAAGGCTCTAATGAGTGGCTAATATTGAATTAAGAGACATTACAATGATTTTGACTATGGTGTTCTTATGACGTCATTAGATTTACCACCATTTGTGTAGGTTTTTTAAAGATATTTATGCAATCAAAAACTAACAGTTCCACAGGACTTTAGCCCTTATGAAAGGACTCAGCTAGGAAATTGAAAATTATGTAAGTAATGCTCTACATTGCATTATTCACTGTGTATCTCAATATTGCGTCGAAGAATTAATTATCCGAAGGTATCAACTGAGCATACAAATAGTATTGTTATTGCTAAATTTCATATTCAAAAGAGTAAAGGTTGAAATTACAAGTAGATTATGTTGTTCCTTTACCATATAACTTTAAGAGTGTTTGGAAATTATTTTTTATATTTTATTAGCATATTTTGTGCTATGATACATGTCAAAGAAAAGATTTTAAATTTATGCAAAGTACAAAACAAATATAATTATTTGCAAATAACGAATAATTAAAATACAAATTCTTTCCTTTTTTATTCCCACTGAACATTTTTTTTAATTCTGTTTCACTTATTCTTTGTTAAATGACACTCTTTTTTTATAATCATTTCAATCAAATTATGTTTTAGTGCTGCGTGGAACTCGACACCATTTCTGGCCCCTCTACTGCACCCAGCACCAAGTCCAAGTCCAGCTACCCCATGTCCAGCAGCACCCGAGGCTCTGGTTCTGGCTCCAGCAGCTCGTTTAAATCCTCCCGACGGCGGATTTAGTGTGGTGGCACTATGAGCACCCATAAAAATATTATTATTACTTGTGTAATTCCAATAAAGTACTAGTTTTACCTCCATTGAACTTTTAGAAAGGTAATAATTTTATCTCTAGTTTTATTGTTTGATAAGAATGGAGTATTACATAAAGCAAAAGTCTCTTAATTAGTCGTTTAGTTCTTTTGTAACTTGTTGCACTTTGTCATTGATTAACTAAATGACTTGTATGGGGAATTCTTTTGAGAAATATACAAAAGGTCATACTTCAACATGCATAGTTATGATAGTTAACTTGACATTTTGTACTATTAAATAAAAGTATGTAGATTGATCATTAAAAGTAGGTCAAATACTTGATTGGTAGCTAAGTTTTTTGAGTTTGTATAAAATTCTACTCTAACTTAGTAGAAGTTGTAGAACTGTAACTTACTGTAGAAGTTGTAGAAAAGATTTTTGGAAGTAAAGTTTTTTATGTGTTTTAGGGTGTTATATTAAAAACTTTGGGAGTTTTTTAAGGATTCTTGCTGATAATGTAGGAAACAAATAAGTTTTATACAAACTTGCTAAAAATTTGCATTAAAATTTTGGAAGTTTTTTAAGGTTCCTGTAGTAAAAGTAGGTAAAAAACTAGTAGCACACAAATTTGACAAAAAATTCAATTGCCAAACAAGGCTCCTATTCTTGCATTCTTTGCCTTTTTTTTTTCCCCTTAAAGCATAGGGCTATAACTTTTTTTATGTGAAAATTTGCAGTTGATGTAGTGATGAATGAATGGGTTATCAAATGTTTGTTCAATGATGATTATTTTGTTATTTAGGTTAAGAAAATTTGAAGTTATCAATATATCAAAAGTAATTGCAAAAGGTACCGCCCCAACTATAATGCATTTCTAGCAAATTGTTAAGGTTTTTTTTTATTTTTAATCTTTAAAATCAATGTCCAATTCTCTGAATTGTAATACTTTTCCAAAATTTAGGGAAAATCGTATAGATGGTCCTTCACATTTTGATGTTGTCTCTTGTTAGTCCCTCACATACAAAATAAAGAAAATTAGTCCCCCACAAATTTAAATTGCATCCTTTTAGTCCCTCCGGTTATTTTAAACTCAAATTCAAGGGTAAAATTGAGAAAATAGAAAAGGGGAATGCACTTAACCCATTATATCGGTAAGAAAAAGAAAAGGGGAAAAAGGAAAAGATTTAATCTACTTTCATGGCGAAAAAAATCCCTAAGCACCGGAACATCTCTAATTGATGGACGAAAAGGAAGTAATTAACAAAGAAAATTAGTCTAGGAGGATGGAGGCAACCATGGAGACCATTGAATCGGTTGTTTTGCCACATTATGGTGAGTATCTCAAAAACCCTACTAAAACCATACATGGAGTAATTAGTAGATACCGTAATTTGCTATTTTTTTTAAAATTAAATTTAGATGGTTTTGTGTGTGATTGTTGTCCCACATACTTCTGGAATTGTCAATTTTATGCAAAGTTTGTCAATTTACGATGAGTATCTCCTTTCATGCCTGGTGGTTGTGGATTCAGATTTCACTGAGACTTGCCACTGATGGTCTCTCTAACTCTCTTTATATGAACCCTAATTTTTGGGAATTCAATTGCATCCTCCCCAATCAAACTTTTATTCTTTATTTTTCCTTACCACATGATAGTAAAATAAAATTCATGATTTTTTCAAAATTAGTTGTTATATTTACTTAAAATCCATTTTATAATACAAGTATTTATATGTAACTAGAAGAACCGAAACCGGAACTGAAATTGGAACCAGAAAAAATTGAAACCGTAATTAAGTCAGAACTGGAGGTTCAAGAACCGTAACCGTAACTGTCCCTGTAAGGGCCGATTTAGATTCCACCTCTTAGTAGAACTGGAACCGTCAGTTTTGAAACCGAAACCGGCGGTTTTAGAACCGTGGCCACCCCTGCTTGTATATGTTGTCAGTACTTACTTATATTAGCAATGTTAGCATATGCAACTACCACTAATTCGCAATTCATGTAAACAGAACAAAACAGCTTGCCGTTTACTAGCAGCAGTATACATGAGCAGTCAAAAATTTTAAGCTACAAGTAATATGCCATGCGAGACTACAAGTCCACACTCAAATGTTAAGATATTGAGTAATTGCCCAATTCGCTTGGTCTTTGTTTAGTACTTTGCGGGAGTAATTTTACCTTCAGCGAAACAGAAACATAAATATAAAATTTAAAAAATTTAACTAAATACCAAGTTGATTTTTAAATGCATGATTCCGAGCATGAAGAATTTCCCGAGACTTCAGAAAACGTGTTTCCTCATATCGCTGCTTCAATCTCCATTCAGTACACATAATCAGAACTTCACGCATTTTTTTCATCTGCACCATGATAAAAAGGGGGAGACGACTCTTCCTCTCATATATATATTTTCAGCTCGACACTTTTATTCTTTTTTTTTTTTGAATAAGCCCTAGTTTTACTTTTGCCTCGAATCCACTATGGGAAGTGGTTGACTTCTGTTCTAGTCAAAGGATAATTGAAGTTTTGGTTCATCAATGCTGTGACATTTAATTGTTTTCAATGTTTCATTTATTTATAAGTATTTATATATTCTATTCATTCTCGAGATGATTGTTTTGTTTGAATTAGATAAAGGACCCTTACCTGGTTTGACAAAATAATCTATTGCCATCTAAAATTCCAAATCTGCATTTATTTAGTGGTTTTAGTATTTGTAACTAGTGGCATAATTTGATTGTAGTCGAAACTTTTGAATTAGGTCATGGAAATATATAATCTAACTTAATGAACTGAGCTTGTATGTTTGTCGGTTTGATTTGGTAGCCTATCTAGTTATTAATGCTGTCAATAGGCTAAATCCTAAGAGCTGGTTAAGCATTGTTTAATTGGAAAGAGAAATAATCATAGAGCTTGTTGTGATTAATGACACAATAGGGAAAGGTAGGTTGTCAGAGTTTGTTGACAATTATAATCCATTCATTTGTAGATAAATAATTTTATTACTGCATCTTTGATAAGTTAATTGAGTCAAAGAAGAGATTAGACCTTTGACTAGAGATTGTCCTTTTATTAATTTAAGTTTATTTAATTTTTGTGTTATTGCTTTGTTTTTATTTGAGTGAATTAATTAGGTAAATTATTCCAATCTCCATTTTATATATTGTCACTTAACAAAGAAATAAATCACTCAATTCCTGAGAACACAATCCTACTCATTGTTATACTTGCATTTTTAATTTTAAAATAGGTATTATATTTTTGGTGGTTTCGAAACCAATCAACTGGTAGCTAAGTGGTAGGAACAACATGCTTGCTCACCATCTTTTCAGCAACGAGACATGAAAAACTAGATGAATTAGTGACTGAGCTGGTAATTTCAACCTGTAAGCCACCTTTCCCACTCTACTCATGATCTGGTAATTAAAGCCCATAGTACTTAATAGAGAGTTTGTGAGCTCCTCTTATAGCCACTGAGTTTTGCCCTATAGGATTGTAGTCTTAAATACTCTTAGTCTCCTACTACAAATTCCTTTTCACTCCTCTTCTTGTCAGCATACATTTACATCCTTTGCTGTGCCTGCTCCAAATTCTACTTCAACAGGGTATCCAACCTCTTCCTTTCCTATAGCTATATTGGTCTGCAGATATAGTCCAAAGCTAGCTGGGATGGCTTAATGACATATAGCATCTCAAATGGACATATCTGAATAGAGGTGTGATAAGTGGTGTTATACCACCAATCAACTAATGACAACTATTCATTTCATCTTCTTGGTCTATCATGAGCCATGCACCTGAGAAACATTTCCAAGTCCTAGTTTACTTTCTTAGTCTGACCACCTGTCGGTGGATGGAATGCTATGGAATAAGTCAGTTTTGTTCCCATCAAGGTGAACATCTCCTTTCATAACTGGTTTAGAAAAATCTTATCTTTGTTAGATAGCATATTTTGGGCACTCTATGCAATTTACGGATATTGTCCGAGAAAACTCTTGCTATCTTGGCAATAGTGAAAAGGTGAGTGAGACTGAAAAAGCATGAATATTTGGTGAGCCTTGTCAACCACTAACATAACAGTGTCTTTCTTTTCTAATTTGGGTAGCTCCTCTATGAAGTTCATGGTGACATGGCTTTATGAGTACTTATAGGTTGGCAATGGTTGAAATAGCTTAGGATATTGCATATGTTCATTCTTACATCTCCTGCACACATGGGGCCTGTTTGATAGTTGAGTTTTTTGGGAGTGGGTATAAAATTTTACTGTAACTTACTGTAGAAGTTGTAGAAAATTTTTTTGAATGTGTAAAAACTTTTGATAGATTTTGTTTTTTTTTCTTTTTCTTTTTTCTTTTCCTTTTCTTTTTTCTTTTCCTTTTCCCTTTCCCTTTTCTTTCTTTCTTCTTTCCCCTCCCCACATGTGACTTCTTTTTTTCCCTTTCTTCCTTCCCTCCCTCTCCTCTCCTCTTTCTCCGCTGGTCGCTGGCACTGCCTTTTTCTTATTTTTTTTACTTTCTTCCTTCCCTCCCTATCCTCTCGCTCCCCTCTCCCGCCACCTCCACCCCCTCCCTCTCCCTCTTCCCCTGCCACCCTCCCCTCCCCCCCATCTGGTTACGACTAGTTTTTTGCAATCGGATCTCGACCGACCAGATCTGGTCGTGACCAGACTAGGGGGGCAGGGAGGGGGAGGAGGGAGGGGAGAGAGAGGAGAGGGAGGGAAGGAAGAAAGAAAGAAAGAAAAAAAAAAAAAGAGGTTGTTGGCGCCAGAGGTGATGGCTGGTGTCGGGGGTGATGGCCAGTGCTGGCAGTGAATGTTTTTGGTGTGTATTTTTTGTTTAAGAAAAAGGAAAGGAATGAAGGAAATTTTTTTTTTTGTGTAGTATTTTTGGGTGTGTATGTTAAAAATTTTGGAAGTTTTTTGAGGTTCCTGTAGCTAAAGTAGGAAAAAATAACAAGTTTTATACAAATTGGGTGAAAAACTTTGGTCCCAAACAAGGCCATTGTAATAGTTTTTTTTAATATTCTTGTATGTCCCTGGCCAATAAACAAAGTACTTTGCTCTCACGTAACTGGCTTGAACTCTTGAATGGTCTCCCATTTGGGATGAATGCATAGTAGTTGTCAACTTCTTCCTGACTTCACCAACATTTCTTACGTATATCCTACCTCTATATTTCAAAAGGCCACACTGATAAACATAGTCAGGATGTTGAGTAGGAGTTATCAACAGATCATTCACCAGTTTCTGCTCTTGTTTATCATCTTGGTAGTTGCTAAAAACCTCTTGGACCCAAGAAGGCGCAACTCCAACCATTTCTAGACATTCACCTTCCTCTGGTTCTTCCTTCCTAGATAGATCATCTATAACCACATTTTCCTTTCTTTTCCTATAATGGATTTCATACCTCACGTCTCGTGACTTTGTTAACCACTTATGTTGCATAGGTGTGGTGATTTTCTACTTTAACACGTATTTAAGGCTCTAGTGATATGTTTTAATAATGAAATTGTGGCCCTCCAAATAGTGCCTCCGTTTAGTCACAGTAGTAGCAAGTGCCAAGAGTTCTTTCTCAAAAACAGACAAGCTCATATTCTTGACCCCAAAGCTTGGTTGGAGTAAGCTGTTGACATATTAAATCAAATCTCAAAAATAGAAATTTCTATACTATTATTTAGTAGTATTTTACTCAAGTTAGGTTTTTAGTAAATCTAATGGAGTTAAGTTATGGTAGATTTATTGTTTACGAATTAGTATTCGATTAGGAAATTTCTTCTGATTGTAAGACTTGTTTACCAAGTTATCTAGCCTATAAATAGGGAGTCTTGTTATTGTTATTAGTTGAGAAGAGTGAAATTTGAGAATCTCATTATTATATGTGTTTATTGATATATTTTCTAATATTATTCCTCTTTCTACCACATGTGACGACCCACCTCTCCCTAAGGCGTACGCTAGGGTATCAGTAGGCGCCTACCTAGCTTTCGTCAGGACTCTCTCACTTAAACATCACATGACTTATCAAACTAAAAATCTAAACACAATACAAATCGAATAATAACTTACAAACCCATATCTTCAAATTACAAACTTTGAATATATAAATCCTCCATCCATACAATCAGGTTCCATATTACAAAAGTTTTCAATAACCATAACCCAAAGTTCTCGAAATATTTAACATAAGTAAACCCCTAATTCTAAAGGTTGGTTTCTCCACTTGGGTACTCATTTCTTTAACCACATTCCAAATTTACAATTCAAATCTCTCAAGACAAATACAAAAGTAAACCTCGAAACTAACGGTGAGCACATTCGTTTGGATTCTCGGTCCCTGCTAAGGAAAACAAATTTGAAAGGTTGAGCTAAAAAGCCCGTGAGTTCCCAAAAACATGCAAAGCACATAACACATATGATTTTTCACTTCAAGATTCACACTTGAAAATAAACAAGTAAGGAAAGCCAATAATCACAGAAGAGTAGGATACGAGTAGCCCTCAGGGGCTAAGGTCCTCGAATCAGGAGCACATTCTTAAACCGGTGAGCAATTCTCGTAGTTGACACTCCGTCAACTTTCATACTTACAACCAAGTAGAACACCACTTACTCCTTTCTCCAACAAAACCCCCAATCGGGCCCGCCAGCCTAACAGGAAATTTATATTTGTGTAATGCTGTACAACAGGGACAAGGCCATTTGCCAAGTCCAGAGCACACAACACGTCACGTAGCCCAAGGTTGTTAATCTCCTCGACCTGGGTCTTCCCAACGGCTCGAGTCGATAACTTACCAAGGGGATTAAGTTAATCACGTAGCCCAAGATTGTTAAATCTCCTTGACCTGGGTCTTCCCAACGGCTCGAGTCGATAACATATCAAGGGGATTAAGATTCTCGAGAACAGGAAATACAGGACACGTCACATCACTTCATATAATTCAAAACAGGATTCATGGCATAAGACAAGAGATCCAAAGTATACTCAAAATATCATGAAAACACTTTTGCAAGTAGTACCATTCAAATGGGAGTAAGTGCGATAAAGTACACACTATTCCATTTGATGGATCAAAATTTATTTTTCACATTATTTCACATTTCAAGTTAAATACACATAGTCAAGTATAATGCATGGAAACTCACCGAAGTAAGGTTCAACTTCCACGTAGGGTTCAAAGTCACTGTCTTGCACACTTCCTAAAATAATTTAAAACAATCAATGAGATTCAGTTCATTCTTTTTCATTCACTAACACAGTTCACTTTCACTTTTTAGTTTCAAATGACAATTTTTCCAAAACTCTCTCGAGAAAAAACTTTCATTTTTCATGGTACAATGTTCCAAATAGATCCTCTTTGAAAAGTCATTTTTTCATTTCAAAAGAGCATCCCACCGATATACTCATTGGCACTACAAGCACGTTCTTTTTCACAAAACATTTAAGTGAGGTCTCACACCTCAAAATCACTTTTTACACAACACGTTCGACATTCACTTTTAGTTAAAACTTTCATATTAACATAAAACACTTCATACCACGCCATTATATTCAAAATCTCTAGAATTTGACCAAGACATGGCAAAACCCTCAAATTTAATTAAACAGCACTTTTCACTCAAATTACATAAAAAAAACCTCACTTTTAACCCTTTGAATTTCAAACATTCCCTCACACACACATACACTCACAATTTGAACAATATACATGTTTTTCTTAAAAGAAACTCTTCAAGAACATTCACAACACTTCAAAATCAAACATTAAAATCACCAACCATGGGTTTGGCCATAACATACATTTTCCTTCAACTTTTCAACAACTAAAAACCCTAATTTCTAACCATATCAATACAAGTTCACAAATAACAGTCAAAATCCCAATCAGGTCCTTAAGTCCGCTACTTAGAGGCCACCTCAAGTCCGCTACCTAAGTTGGGATTTCAAGAGCCCAACTTCATCTTTTCAGATGAGATCATTTTTTTTATCAATATTAAC
Organism: Gardenia jasminoides; assembly: GCA_013103745.1. Lineage (NCBI taxonomy): Eukaryota > Viridiplantae > Streptophyta > Magnoliopsida > Gentianales > Rubiaceae > Gardenia > Gardenia jasminoides. The sequence goes on along the minus strand of CM023095.1, from coordinate 39,996,212 downwards.
CACAGATCTACACTAATTAACACTAATAAAGCTAGATCTACGAGTTTCACGTCTTATACCTCCGGATCTATCAAGATCCCACAAGATCCGGCAAGATCCAACGAGATCTCTAGGGTAGGGCTTTTCTTCAAGGAGATTGCTTCCTAGCTTGTTAGCTTTCAAGAACTTCAATCCTAGCCCAAGATTTTCAAGATTTGTTGATGGTTTCATCTCCAAGGGCAAACTCAAGCTCGATCTCAAGCTAAAACAATCACTCTAACTTTTCTTTTCCTCTCTTTTCCCTTCAAGAATTTCCGACTTAACTCTCTCTCCTCTCTCCTTGGTTTGGCTAAAATGGAGGGAAGAAATCAAACCCAAAACTTCCACAAATTTCAAGGTACTAGTTGAGAAAGAAATGAAAAATCAACTTCAAGACTTACCCCTTCTTTTCTTCCTCCAGGAACCTGTCCAAAGCCCCTTCTCTCTCCTCTTTCTCGGCTGCAAAGAATGGTGGATTGGATGGGCTTCAATGGTGGTTTAAAACTCCAAGCTTGGAAGGAACAAGAATGGAAGAAATTTGAAGACAATTCTCTCTCTCTTCCTTGCTCTCCCTCTCGGCTCTTTTTCTCTCTCTCTATCTCACAAATTTCAGCTGAAATGAAAGCTTAAAGGAAGCCAAGAAGTCAAGGCTTTTATTGCCCAAAAAGTGCATTTCCTTATTTTAAGGAAAAAAGTGCTTTTTGTCACTTTATGTCGCGTCACACGCGACAGTCCAACTTACACTATTTTACTCTATTCCAACACTGTCTAACCTTCATAATATTTTGAAAATATCACTACGTATGCTCGATTTCAAGTCCAAGTCACTATTCACGCATCGGAACAATTTTTAATGCTAATTTTGGCCAAAACCACACACCGGCAAACAAATCGTATAAAATTCTGTAAATTAGAAAATATTCACTTTAAACATATTTTCACTCATATTTCAATAAATAAACATAATATAAATAATATTATACACTTTTAAAATAATTTTGAATTTTGAGGCCCTCACACCACACATACTTGTATGTGTGTAAATTGCCTCCTCTCTATCCCCATATACATTGATTCGATGAAATCTATCTCCCATATCATTTTGGTTGATTTTTGGGTTCTACATAAGCTATAGGCCTCATATTCTGCATTCACACAGCTTTAATGCCCTCTTACGGGCATCCATTTTCACAATAAACAGCTAAGAAAAGTCTGGCAATGCCTATACTGGAATAGTAGTCATAGCTCTCTTCAACTCCTCAAAAGTACTTTCAGCATCATCATCCCAAAAAAACCCATCCTTTTTGAACAATTTAGTGAGCAGTTTAACAATACCACAATATCCCTTTACAAATTTCCTACGATAAACTGTAAGGCCAAGGAATCCTTTGAGTTCCTTAGTATTCCTAGATCTTGGCCAAGTCAACACTAATTCCACTGTAAGGCCCAAAGACAACCTAAGAGGGGGGGTGAATTAGGTTAATTAAAAACAATCAAGTAATGATACCCCTTTTCACAATCACAAATCCAATTTCTTACATAAACAATTTGTCAAACAAATGAGCAATAGAAACAAAGAAGAATAGAAGATATAGCGATAGATTGATCACAAAATAAGCTGTAAATGAGAATAATAGAATTCAAACCAATTTTCTTCAAAGCTCCTCTTGAGATTGAAGAATAAATCTCGATTCAAGCAACTTCAACTTGATGAATTTCAATCAATCTTGTGTACAATGGAAGGCTCACTTCCTCCTTGATCCAAGCAGCACTTAGTCAAGTTAGGAAGTTTTACAATCGCTCGGATAACCCTCTCAAAACTACACTATTGAAGAATTCACTCACAATTGAAAAACTTGCAAATGAACTAACACTTCAAGACCTACAATTCTTACATAAAGAGTATTTTCTTGCTAAAATCACTCTCAAGAACTTGTATTCTTAGTGTACAAAAAGTTACTATTAAGTTCAGACAAGGCTCTATTTAAAGGGGATCAAAAAGTACCTTGATAATAGTGGTCAACGGATAGAAGGCAGATGAAGAGTCAACTAGCACTACTAAAATAATAACCTTTAGTCACACACTTATTATGACACTTCTCCACAAATGCCATAATAGGTGTTTAATATGACATGCAGTAGGGAATGTCATTAAAAAGGCAAAAATAACAACCAAAACGATGTCATTTGTCTGAACGGAAAGGAAAAAAAATTGGGTAAAAAGTGGCGCTCTCTTTAAGCGCCTTTACTCCCAAAATTTCTGAACACAACCCATTTCTATCTCACCACTACTAGAAATCCCTAACCTCTTCCCCCTCTCTAACTGCCGGCCGTATCAAAAGTTCTTCACACAATCTGAACAAAAAATCCAAAATTGTTCATTTGATTGTTCTCAACTCCATCTTAATCAAGCAATAGATCCAAAAAATTGGAAGGGATTGTTTGAGTTTCTTGTTCGATGTCTTATCCAAACTGGAAGGGATTCAAGGTTTTCTATTTGTTTCTTGTTCTTGTTCTTGTTTTTGTTTATTTCTGATTCTAAAAGCTCTTGGAAGAGGGGAATTCATTTATTTGTGTATTTACTATGGAAAAAAAGATCTTGGGTTTAGAATTGTTGATGTCTTTCTTGTTCGTTGCTTTTGAGAATTGTTATTTTCCCAAATATCGATGGGACTTTTATGGTTTTGCAGGGGAAAATGTTGAATGCTTCTCAAGGACTGCCCAAATTATGGTTAGTTTCTTTCATCTCCTGTGAACCTCACTTTTTTTTTTTATTTTTTACTTCATATTTTGAACTTTTTTATTTTTATTTTTATTTTTATTTTTTTTGGGTGGGAGGCAGGTTCTGTTATGTTTCCAAGTTTTTTTGTCTTCTGTTTGAACATCTCAGAAGTTAAGAAAAGAAAAAAGAAAAAGATTATTGTGTGTGTAGTAAATTGGTGAAATGGAGAGAATGCTGTTAATTCAGTTAAGGGCATTCCTATGTCGAAAGCTCAGATTTCACATGCATGCTATTTTTACCATGTTTTGTAGCAATCCAATGTACTGTCTTATATCTGTATGTTAGTGGACTATGATTTTTTTTCCTACTTTTGTTTTGTAAGCAATCTATGATGGAGAAGATGATTTAAAATTTTTTTACTCCTGCATAATTTTAGGTTTAGATATAATTATGTAAGGCAAGGTAATAGCAGCATATGGCCTTGTTGTTTTTGGAGACGAATTAAAAGTGCCTAAATGATAATATGTCTTAAAGATATGATCTTGTTCATAATGTTCGCTGCTTCTTCTTAGAGCAGCAAATTAGTTTATTTCTTACCAACATGTTTTCTAAATCGATGATGTTGAGTTGATCTGAATTTATTATGCTCTTTTATTTTGTTAGAAGGTAGTGATGGTGGTGAGTCCATGCATGAATAGCAAACTACTTGCTCTAAATTTGGTGAGAGGGGAACAATGAGCCAAGCACTTTTGTACTGCTGAAATCAATAGATGTGATTTTGTAAAATGCAGGCTCCTAAGAAATTTTTACTTACATGTTTGTTTGCCCAACTGTTTTACTTGTGTTCTTGCTTTATTTTTTTCCCTTAGTTTTCTTTGCTTTATTGTTTTCCCCTTAGTCTTCTTTGCTTGTTTAATAAGAGAAAAATAGGACATATTGATCTAAAAGAAACTCTCTGAAATTTAGGATTGGACGTAACTAATTATGAATTTATAATTTTCATGGATTTGAGAGTTGGAACCATTTTCAATGGATGCTACACTCTTGCAGCTTTTTTTTTTTTAACAGATTAAATCTGTTCATACATAACTTGTGGTAGATACAATATAATCATTAGGGTGATGTATGGCTCTACCATGCAACTTTCTTGTTTTTTATAGGATTGGAAACTATAAATGGGGTGACAAAAAGCAAGAAACTTTCTAATTAATTTTTTAAATCTTTATAGGCTTCTTTGGTTATTTATTGCTTTTGTTTTTATATTAAGTGGGCAATAAATGGCCGAATCGTGAGCTTCATTGCTTATTTACCACATTAGTTGTTTTATATTAAGTAGGTAATAAATGGCTGAATTATAAGCTTTGTTGGTATTGACCACATTAGTTTTTCCTTTATTTGAACTCTTTTTCTCTATACTTCTGTTTAGTTATGCTTTCTCATCATTTGTTTTCTCTATTCTTTAGATATAATAGATTGAGGAGTAGAAAATTAGCAGATGAATTCTACTTTCAGAAGGTGAAACTTATCTTCACATTTTTTCCCATCTAGTTCTTTCATTTTTTCCTTTTTTTTTACTTTTAACTATCTTACTGGTTTAATAAGGCAAGAATGTTAGACATTGCTATACAAGAAATTTTTTGATATTTATGAAGTGGATGTAGCTAATTTTAAATTCTTAACGGGGGTTTGAAATTTTAAAGATTATTGATTGGATTTGCATTAGTGTTAATCTGATCTATGACTTGGTGTTTCTTGCACATTGGTTGTGCTTAGTCATTTTGTCAATTTGAGTTTTGGATTATAGTCAATTACCTGTGGTTCAGTTTGTTAGAAAATGGTTCTGAATTTTTTAAATGGAATGGAGAATTGCTACTTACATTCCAGAATCATTAAAAAGTTAAATTTTGGACATTTGATTGAACAAAGACTCATGGTCTAATGGAATAAAACATGAATTCTTTCCATGTTGAGGTTTTGATTGTCTTCGATTTTTTAGATTTAAAAATGAAATAGTTTCTCAATAGAAGCTGAGGGGGTAGTTTCTCCTAGCTATATTTTTGTCCCCTTGCTGTATCACTTTTTTTTGTATATTTCTTTTTGTAATCTTATCACTAACCTTTCTTGATCTATTTCTTGCACAAGGATTATACTCTGACTAGTTTAGGAATGTTTTTTCGTCAATCTTTCTTGAGATGAACTATTAAATAAAAGGGCCACCTTAGTGAGATTGTTAAGAAACTTTGTAAGTGGAGTTGGCTTTACTAGTTTTGCTTGATATGATCTCATCAATTTGAAATGTAATAGTCATAGTCCAACCTTATTACCTGAATGCTAGATGTCTTTGGATGGTTGCTATTGTTTAGATTTTAACTTTTTTCAATTATTGGAATGAAATTCTAGTTTTTTGGCTGATTTTATTAAACAAACTTTTTGCTGCATTTAAATATTCCTCGTGGGATTTGTGATTTTTCTTGATCTCATTGAAATTAGTTTACTTATTTAAGTAATTGGTTTGAGTAAAAAATAGGAATATGGTGGATAGAATTGTATTTTAGATGCTAATGAACATTCTATTTTTTTCTTAGATTTGAATCTATTAGGTAGAATTTTGTTTTAAATGCTAATAATATTTCTTTTTTATTAAATTAGAATCTATTTGAACATGGATAAAAAGTGGAAGATATAGTTTAAGCACTTTTGAATAATGTAATTGGCTTATGGTACTCAACAGTTAGTCTCTTGTTTTGATGATTCTTGTTGATTGAAAGTCAGCTAGCACCTTGATTGCGTCATTGTAGTTGCTGTTGACATTTACTGAAATGTAAACCACTGAAATTTGGATTGGTTGAGTCATTGTTGTCGCTCTCCTTTTCCGTTCTTTAGTACAGATAACTGAAATGTAATCTGTTTAGCTCGTTTTGCAATGTATAATTTGATTTTACTATATACAGACCTGTTTAGAATTTGATCTCTTATGTGTGATTTTCACAAATTTTGTAAAATTGGTATTTTGAAGGTTGAAGATAATGTTATAATAAGGAGCACAATTGATCCAAACAAAATTTTGGTTGTTGGAGTGGTCAGAAGTTTGGATCCTACGGCTAAAGTTGGTGACACACCTTTAGGTTCACATTGGTGTGAAGTTCATGTAAATGTGCCTATTGTAGACACCAAATTTTGACTATTTCAATTTTTTTCTTATGTTTTTATCTATTAATATTTAGTTATTTATTTTTGAATATTCTAACACATTTTAGTTATTTTTGTAGGTTTAAAAAAAAAAGAAAAAAGTAAAAACGCGGACCAGTTACGCGGATCCATCCTCGTAACTAGTCCGCGTAACTTGATCAGAAGCGAAAAAAAATATGCGCGCGTTTTTTTCAGCCATTTTTCTCCTCATTTCCAGCTGTATTTTCTGCACCTTGAGCATCAAGAAATATATTTAGTTAATGCCCAAATCACCCTTGATCCTTAAGACACAAATAAAACGCATCCAATGATCAAGATTAACCCAAGAAAACCCTCAAAGTATCTAAGCCTTTGGTTGTAGGTTTTAATGCCTATAAATCAGCCATGTTAGGGGTTTTAGGAAGGAGGCGAGAGAAGAGAGAGAGAGGTGAGAGAGCAGAAAGAGAGAAAAACGATTGAGAATCAAAGAGAAAAAAAGAAAAAGACAGAAAAGATAAAAACTAGGGTTTCCTTTTTTAGTGAAGATTTCTGGAATTTTGGTGATTCCTTATCATTCTTCTCAAGCCTTCGAATCAGGTAGTCTTCCTTTACTCTATCTATTATTTTTTTTGGTCAAAAATTACTAGAAATCAGACCTTTTGGTGGAACCAAGGTCTTAAATGTGTTTTTTTAAGTTTTATGACATTTGATGATGATTATTGGTTGTTATATGAGCATGTTGTGTTTATAAAGCCTTGGTAAGGCTCATAGTCTTGTTCTGACGTTTAAAATCAGACGTTTGATGCTTCTGTGTTGATATTGTTGTGATTTAAAAATTTCTGGAAAAAATGTTCTTCCGCGTTTTGAAGATGTGAAAGCGATGGGCTACTTAGCGCTTACTTGCCGTAGCGCTCAGCGTTTCCTCTTGAATGTTTGAAGTTGTGAAAAGCGAGGAGTCCTTGGCTTGGTTGTACAGCCTCCCCTAAGGCTAACGGAGGGTTAGCGGATGCCCAACTCTGGGGACTCAAGCATTCAAATCATTTCTAACTTAAGCGTGCAAATTTCCCATTTAACATAACATTAATACTGGCCGAGAATAACATTTAACTTAAAATTTACAATCATCCATTTCACATATTTACAATCCTCGAAGGCAGCTCATACACTTCCATAATCTTAAAATTACTAAACATCCACAAATATACAAAATGTCTTTTTCGAGACCAAAATCAAAAGATCAAGGCGTTAGCCTTAACTACGCCTGGAGTTCTCTTCACTGTTAAGGAAAATAAAGGGAGCGGGGTGAGCTAAAAGCTTCGTGAGTTTTCAAAATCCATGCAGGGCACTAAAACGGGTAAAATTGCAGAGTAAATAATTAAAACACATAAATAAATTCAATTTAACACATGAGTGAGGGATGGGGCTCTCAGGAGCCAATTTCCACTTTTCACGAGCAATTATGGTAGTCGACACTCAGTCAACTTTCAAACCAAGTGAGGCGACTCTTCACGTAACTCCAACCACCTTACTCCCCCTACAGGACCTGCATACATAATTCAATAATATTGAGGGAATTACTCAAGCACACGGCCAGAGTAAAGTACATTTCCGTTTTTCATTCCACGAGTTTAATACATGCAAAATCAAGTTTCCGACTCTACAAAAAGGGAGCAATAAAGTATACTCTCCTTTAAGTGAGCGGACCATCAAAATTCTCAAATTCACAATCCACCAAATAACAAGTCATGAAACGCGTGCATACATAAGCATTCAATGAAAGCATTTTAACATGCATTGAAAACTCATCGACAAAATAGGGGGAGGTCAAGTTTTGATCAGTCGTAAAATCAGCACTTTGACCTAAAATAATTAAAGAGAACAAAATGAGTTTTCCTAATCAATGGTGAAGTTTAATTCAAAAAGTTGAAAGTTCGACAATTTTTCAAGTTGACCTGAAAACTTTGAAAAATCATAACTCAAGTTTTACAAGTTGGAATTCTGCTCATTTTGTACCGTTGGAAACCTCTTTAAAAGTTCTAAAACTTTTCAGAAGACATCAAATTAAAATTATGGACAAATTAACAGATTTCCGTTGAACTTTCACCTACAGTAAAATGACGGTGTCCGTCAGGCTGGTTATCCAGAGCATTTTGAAAATTCGTAAAATTACAGAAAATTTATTAACCTCTGAAATTTATACACAATATAGTCCTGCATAAGAAGTTTCAACAGCCACTGGCGGAACTCAATTCCGACATCGAGCATGAAATGAAAACAGTACAAAGCGAGGCAGTTGAAATTCTGCAGTTCTGGAATTTTGAAAATACAGGGCAGCTTTCAAGTTGCTATTTGAGTGACAATTCAAGTCCAAAATTGTCAAATTTGGCACACTAACACTTCCATATATCAACTAGATTCAGACCAAATTTAAACTTAAAATACCATCGGGAAGGCAGTTTTCTATGTGTCTCAATTTCGTCCAACTCATTCATTCAAAACTGGAAAATTTTGATCCCTCACTTGTATCATCTAGTTCATGCCTCAAATCACTACCAATTTGCCTAATTTTCGAAACCAAGCTAGTATTGAACTTCTAAACTATTGATGATCAAAATGGTCACATCTTTTTGGCAAGAATATCACAAAATAAATCCTCAAAATTCGGACAGCATTACCCCTCAAATTTCCAGCTTTCACTTTGCAACTTAGTCAACCACATAACATCAATTCTTGAAGAGCTTTTTGTGGGACAAAATAGAAGCTTAACATTCATCACTTAAACATCAAATTCAGCCTCTTAACTAGCCAAAAAATGCAATACGAAAATCATAGAAAAATCAGAAATTCAGCCCCCAAATTTCTTTTCCTTCCTTAGCCGGTTTTCACCCTTTTGTTTTTCATCAAACTTTTAACCATCATCAACATACATAATGCACTTAAAAAACATCATCTAACCATCTAACAATCAATTTCACACATTTGGTGGGAATTCAAAAGCCACCGTTTCTTGCTCATGATCATCAAATTCCACAAATCAACTTCATATTCAAAGCTTTAAACACATAAGTCAAGGTTTCTAAAACCCTTCAACAACCCAACCTAACAACATGCTTTTCAATTGAAATGGATGGAGGAAAATTAAAGTTTTCTAGTTTTACCTCTTGCAAGAAATGAGGTGAAAGTTCTCCAAGGAAATGCCAAACAAAAGCTTCCAAAAGCTCCTAGTCCAAACCTTTCCACCAAGCTCAAGCTCAATCAAGAGTGTTGATGTTTTGTTGGTGATTTTAGCAAGAAATGAAGGAGAAAAATCGATGGAAAATGAAAGAAGGAAGAAGAGAGTTGGTGAAGGAGAAGAAATGCACGGTTTGAGCTATTTTTAAAAAAAAAAAATAAGGAAGAAAGGAAGAAAAGACACAAGTCTTGTCTTGCCTTAATGAGGGTTGACTATTAAGCCATTCTTATCTATTTGGAGGGAAAATTAAGGGCTTAATTGTGCTTGAAATTAAGACTAATTTTTACTGGGAGGAAGGAAGAATAGGAAAATTTTAGTAGGAGCTAGAAGGAATGGGTTGGCGAAATAATTAGTTGAAATTCTAAGTTTAGAGGTTAATCCAAACCTTAACTAAAATTTCAAAACCCTAATTAATCACCTTCAATGACCCGAGTCCAGTCATTTAATCACACTTCCAACTTATCCGTGATCATCCCTACTTATCTCCACGGTTTACTCACGGTCAGAATTTACCGACGTGCCTTTGACATTTTATCACTAATAAATGTTACGAGACGTAAATAACAAGAAAACAGAGTTAAAATTAAATGAGGCATTATAAACGAGGAAAAATCGAATATCACAAGATAATTAAAGAAATAATTATATAAATAAATTTTCAAAATTTTTTGGAAATTAAAAATAAATTTTTTTTTTTGAAATTCAAGGCCGTTACATTCTCCCCTCCTTAAAAGAATTTTGTCCTCAAAATTCTCACCTTGTTAAACAAACAATTCTGGATATTTCTTCTGTATTTCCTCTTCCACCTCCCAAGTTGCTTCCTCCACATCATGGTTTTTCCACGGGACTTTAACGGAGGAATTTTCTTAGATCCTTAAATCCTTCACTTCTCGATCGAGAATCTTTACAGTCTTTCCTCATCACGAGTGTCTCATCCATCTCAATCTCGTCTAGTTGCAAAACATGGCTCGGATCTGGGTGATACTTCTTGAGCATTGAGATATGGAAGACATTGTGAATCTTGGACATACTAGCTGGTAAATCCAGTTGATAAGCTACTTTTCCAACCCGCTTAAGTATCTCAAACAGTCCCACATACCTCGGCTTCAATTTCTTCCCCTTTTTAGACACTACACCACCTTTCACGGGCTTCACCCGCAAGAAGACTTTATCACCTACTTCAAATTCCAAATCTTTTCTCCTATTATCCGAGTAGCTTTTTTGCCGACTTTGGGCCGTTTGAAGCGTTTCTCGAACTACCTTCACCTTTTCATAAGCCTCTTCAATCCAAGGGATAGAAGTCGGATTAAGAACTTTCTTTTCCCCTACTTCATCCCAATGAATCGGTGATCGGCATCTTCTTCCATAAAGTGCCTCATAAGGTGCCATTTGAATCGTGGCATGGTAGCTGTTATTATATGCAAACTTCGATAGCGTCATGTACCGACTCCAACCTTCACCAAAATCCATTATACGATCTTAACATATCTTCCAAGGTCTGGATGGTCCTCTCGTGACCGACCATGTCAGGGATGATAGGCTGTACTCAAGTTTAATTTGGTCCCCAAGGTCTCTTGCAACTTTTGCCAAAACCTCGAAACAAACCTAGGGTCTCGGTCGGAAACAATACTTACTGGAATTCCATGCAATCTCACTATCTCATCCAAATAAAGTCTGGCTAATTTCTCCAAAGGATACTTCATATTCACCGGTAGAAAATGCGCGGACTTAGTTAGTCGGTCTACGACTACCCATACTGACATCATGTCACTTTTGACTCCTTGGCGGTCGGTGGCGAAATCCATAGTAATATGTTCCCATTTCCATTCAGGGATTTCAAGGGTTGTAGAAGTCACGAAGGCTTTTGGTGTTCTTTCACTGTTGGCAAGTAAGACATATACGTACATATGTTAGCCACATACTCTCTTTAATCCATCCCACCTGATCCTTTCAATTCTTGGTACATCTTATTACTCCCAGGGTGAATAGTATACTTGGACCGATGTGCTTCTTCTAAAATCTCTCTCTTTAGAATCTCATCATTCGGCACTACTATCCTCTCCCAGAACCTTAGCATTCCTTCTGGTCCAGTCTTAAAATCCTGAGTCTCTCCTTTTACGGACTTTTCCGTAATTTCAGTACTACTGGATCTTTTGACTGTGCTTCCTTAATCCGTTCAATAATGGAGCCTTAATTCAACATTTCCAAAAATAACCTTACCCCAAGACAAGGTTTCCATTCACTTACTTGCTCCAACATTTCCCATTCTTTCACTATCAAACTTCGCCACTTGAGCCTTGCGACTTAGCATCGGCTACCACATTCGCCTTTCGGGATGATATTTTATGGAACAATCATAATCCTCAAGAAACTCTACCCATCTCCTTTGCCTTAAATTCAACTCCTTTTGAGAAAACAAATATTTCAAACTCTTATGGTCCGTGAACACCTCAAAAGTAACCACATATAAATAATGTTTCCACTTCTTCAAGGCAAAAACAACCGCCGCTAACTCTAGGTCATGTGTTGGGTAGTTCTGTTCATGGGGTTTCAACTTCCTAGAAGCATATGCTATGACTTTTCCATTTTGCATCAAAACACAACCCAATCCATCCTTAGAGGCATCTGAATAGACCACAAATCCTTCTTTACCATCAGGTAGGGTTAAGATCGGTGCCTCAGTTAACCGTTTCTTCAAATCTTGAAACCTTTCTTCACACTTAGGACTCAAAGGAATTTTCCATGTTTCTTAGTCAAAGTCGGTCAAAGGTCGGTAATTTTGAAAAATCACGAATGAACCGGCGATAATATCGACCAATCCTAAGAACCTTCTCACCGCAGTAGGATTTTCAGGTCTCTTCCAATGTATAACAACCTCCACTTTAGATGGGTCAACTGCAATTCCATCCTTGGAAATTCTATGCCCTAGAAAAGATACTTCTTTCAACTAGAATTCACACTTACTAAACTTGGCAAACAACTTGTGCTCTCGGAGGGTTTGCAATACAATCTTCAAATGTTCGGCATGGTCTTCTAGGGTTTTAGAATACACCAATATATCATCAATAAAGATCACCACAAACCGATCCAAATAGGGATTGAATACACGTTGCATCAAATCCATGAATGCGGCGAAGCATTAGTTAACCCAAAAAGCATCACTACGAACTCATAATGTCCATATCTTGAATTGAAAGCTGTTTTGTGCGTCCTCTTTCCTAATCCTCAAGCGATAGTATCCTGTCTAAGATCCAGCTTGGAGAATACCCGACCCTTGCAATTGATCAAATAACTCGTCAATGAGTGGTAAGGGATACTTGTTCTTAATCGTCACATCATTCAACCCCCGATAGTCTATACACAGCCTTAAACTACCATCTTTCTTCTTAACGAACAGTACAGGTGCTCCCCACGGAGATTCACTTTCCCTGATAAAACCTCGCTCCAGAAGATCTTGTAACTGCACCTTCAACTCTTTAAGTTCAGTTGAGACCATCCTATAGAGTCTTAGAAATTGGTGCCGTTCGGTACTAGATCAACCTTGAACTCTCGCCCGCTCGGAGGTAAAGACTCCAATTCCTCGAGGAAACACATGGAAAATCCCTAACAATGACCGCGTCTTCCAACTTCATCTTATCATTTGGAGGATTTATAAGAAAAGCCAAATACCCTTGAGCTCCCTTACTTAGAAGTTTTCTATCCCTAATACCCGAAATAAGGACCGATGAAGCCAACATTCCTCTAGCATCCAATCTCAAGTAAGCCCCGGCATATCAAATTCCACAAGTTTCAACCTACAATCCACCTTGGCATGGTGTTTAGCTAAGCAATCCATCCCAATAATCACATCATACCCTTAATATCAGTTTACCAAATCAACCATTAATTTTCTCTCTCATCCACAATTTACAATTTTATACACCAAGCAGCGTAATCAAACTTTTGTCCCTGTTGGTGTTCTAACCTCTAGGTCAAGGTAACCTAACAGGTTTTATATCTATATCACAAACAAATGCAGGATTAACAAAAGAATGAGTGGCACGGGATCAATTAAAACTCTAGCTAAGCGATGAAAGGGGAATGGTACCTTCGACCACGGTCGGCCTTGCACCTCTTGGTGATCCAGTATAGACTTCAGCTGGTACTCTTGTCCTACTCCCCCGAACTAGCTTGGCTGGGTTGACCACAGGCACCACCGATCTGGGTTTGAGGGACAGGAAGATATTTGATGGTCTAAACTTCCACACCTTAGGCATTTTCCTTGCTTCTTCCAACATTCATTGGCGGTGTGGTTTGGTTTTCCACAAAACCCACACGTAAGACCTGAATTGGAGGCTTGGCTCCCTTATGGAATACTCCTAGTTGGGCCTCTACCGCTGATAGACCCTCTAGATGCCCCTCCTCGAGGAAAGGTTCCCCTAGATGTCCCCGAGGCACTGGCCCCACTTGAGCCCCTCCCAAACTTGGAAGGCGGGGCACTCGAATCCATTGGACCCCGACTACTAGAAGGGGTACTCCTCTTCTTGGCATGAAAGCTCTTCAGTTGAGCCTTGGCGGTCTCGATCCTCTGGGCTTTCTCAATAGCCTCACTAAAACTGTTAATCTGGGCCGCCGCCAATCCTTCTTGAATCTCCAAATTTAAGCCCTGAATAAAACGTCTAATCCTTCTTGGCTCCGTAGCCACCAATTCTGGGGCAAACTTGGACAACTTGGTAAATTGCGCTTCGTAATCCGAAACACTCAGAAGCCCTTGTCGACACTTAATGAAATCATCCTTCTTCTTTTCTTGTACCATGGGAGGAAGAAATTTAGAGTAAAACTCCCGAGTAAAATTTCCCTAAGTCCTAGGAGTCTGGTCCCTATCCCATTTGGTCCGAATCATGTTCCACCATGATTTGGCCGCTCCTTCAAACTGGAAGGCGGCAAAAGATACCCACCTTTACTCAGTATAATTCAGGGTACCAAAGATATCAGAAATACGCTCTAGCCATCCCTCAGCGACCTCCGGATCAGGTCCCCCAAAGAACTTAGGTGGGGCAAACCTTTGGAATCTCTCTAAAGCCCTATCCTCGCCACCCTCGTGGCCCCGCTGATTGTCTGGACCTTGACCTTGTTGGTCCACCAGACGAGCCAAGATGCCCGTCATCTGGTTTATGGCAGTCGCCACTTGTTCCCCGAAATCTACCCCTTGACCTTGTCCCAAACCTCGTCCTTGACCTTGGTCAACTGCTGACCCTCGGTCGTCTCCCTCATTTTGGGGTTGTCCTGCCCCGCGCCCTCGACCTCGACCTCTACCTCGGCCTCGTCTACCGTCCATGTTTTCTATAATAGGTAGACATAATTAAACACAAATATAATATAAAATAAAATTTTATACATGATAATACGGAACAAGGTAAAATGAGATAAAAGAGAAGAAAATGTCAAGAAGTAATACAAAGTAAAATAAATAATTTAACAAATTAAACCGAGAAGCAAATAAGAGAATTTTTCTAAAGTTAGCGAATTTTCATATATATATAGCATTAGAATTGATTACACTACTGATTAGCATGTTTATCACAAAAGAGTACAAAAGTGCTTTCACGGTCAATTTACCACACAAAATTTAATGGTGGCGGTAGATAAACATGCATCCAGGGGACAGAATCCCTAATACTTCTTTCCTATGTCAGATTAATAAAAACCCTAATCCTAATAATCTAATACTACTCCTCTAGTCCTCAGCAGGACCATCAGGTGGGGTACCCTCAGACGGGTCCTCCTCCTCCTCCGAAGGGTCGTCCCCATCGAGAATATCCTCGTAGGCTCCCACCTGCAGGTCCTCATGGAGGCCCCTCCAACATAGACTCTGCAATCACATCAGCTACAGTATCCTCCAGGGTGGTGAGGTCAGCCCTAATCCTAGCAGCTCGCTCATGAACCTCGTCAGACATCCTATCAAGTCGGGCTCGAAACCTCTAGACCTGATCACGAGTGGCCCTAGTCCTATCTCGCTCGGTGTCCACCGGTTCTCGGTACCTGACCGATCCTCCAACTCTCGGACCTCACGGCGATTAGCCATGATATCTCTCACCACCACGTTCTCCTCCTGCAGCTCTCTAGTGGCATCCAGTAACTCCCGACGCTCATCGTCCATAGATAAAACCACAGCATTAGGGTAGGAGTACCGGCTCCTACACGGGCACCTCGAACCTCCCCCTCGACGTGGGGTGAACAACAGGCTGGTGTGGTCGTCCCCACTCACCCTATACCGAACTGGCCTAGCAGGTGGCTCATGGCCATTGGCCCCCTGCCCATTAGCTCCCGTAGCTCCATTACCACCTTCCATACCTACATCAAAAATCAAAACTTAAAGTTAGGACTTTTTCAATATTCAAAGTAGCTAAAATATCAAGCTTAAAATACAAGAAACCATTCTAAAAGAACTTTTTAAAATTTCCTTTATAGACTTCTAACCTAGGCTCTGATACCACCTGTAACAGCCCCACCTCCCCCTAAGGCTAACCAGAGGGTTAGCGGTGTCTGCCCAACTCTCGCCAGGACTCAAGCATTCAAATCATTTCTAACTTAAACGTGCAAATTTCCCCATTTAACATAACATTAATCTAAACGGAGAATAACATTTAATTTAAAATTTACAATCATCCATTTCACATATTTACAATCCTCGAGCCGAAAGCTCATACACTTCCATAATCTTAAAGTACTAAACATCCCACAAATATACAAAATGTCTTCGCACTCGAGACCAAAAATCAAAAGATCAAGACGTTAGCCTTAACTACGCCTCGGGATTCTCTTCACCTGTTAAGGAAAATAAAAGGGAACGGGGGTGAGCTAAAAAGCTCGTGAGTTTTCAAAATCCATGCACAGGCACTAAAACCGGTAAAATTGCAAGTAAATAATTAAAACACATAAATAAATTCAATTTAACACATAGTGAGGATACGGGGGCTCTCAGGAGCCAATTTCCACTTTTCACGAGCAATTATCGTAGTCGACACTCCGTCAACTTTCAAACCAAGTAGACGACTCTTCACGCCAACTCCAACCACCTTACTCCCCCTACCGGGCCTGCACGCCACATAATTCAATAATATACAGTAAACAGGAATTACTCAAAGCACACGGCCAAGAGTAAGTACATTTCACGTTTTTCATTCCCTGAGTTTAATACATGCAAAAATCAAGTTTCCGACTCTACAAAAAGGGAGCAATAAAGTATACTCTCCTTTAAGTGAGCGGACCATCAAAATTCTCAAATTCACAATCCAGCCAAATAACAAGTCATGAAGCACGTGCATACATAAGCATTCCAATGAAAGCATTTTAACATGCATTGAAAACTCATCGACAAAATAGGGGTCGGAGTCCAAGTTTTGATCAGTCGTAAAATCAGCACTTTGACCTAAAAATAATTAAAAGAGAACAAAATGAGTTTTCCTAATCAATGGTGAAGTTTAATTCAAAAAGTTGAAAGTTCGACAATTTTTCAAGTTGACCTGAAAACTTTGAAAAATCATAACTCAAGTTTTACAAGTCGGAATTCTGCTCATTTTGTACCGTTGGAAACCTCTTTAAAAGTTCTAAAACTTTTCAGAAGACATCAAATTAAAATTATGGACGAAATTAACCCAGATTTCCGTTGAACTTTCACCTACAGTAAAATGACAGTGTCCGTCAGGCTGGTTATCCAGAGCATTTTGAAAATTCGTAAAAAATTACAGAAAATTTATTAACCTCTGAAATTTATACACAATATAGTCCTGCATAAGAAGTTTCAACAGCCACTGACGGAACTCAATTCCGACATCCGAGCATGAAATGAAAACAGTACAAACGAGGCAGTTCGAAATTCTGCAGTTCTGGAATTTTGAAAATACAGGGCAGCTTTCAAGTTGCTATTTGAGTGACGAATTCAAGTCCAAAAATTGTCAAATTTGGCACACTAACACTTCCATATATCAACTAGATTCAGACCAAATTTAAACTTAAAATACCATCGGGAAGGCAGTTTTCTATGTGTCTCAATTTCGTCCAACTCATTCATTCAAAACTGGAAAATTTTGATCCCTCACTTGTATCATCTAGTTCATGCCTCAAATCACTACCAATTTGCCTAATTTTCGAAACCAAGCTAGTATTGAACTTCCTAAGCTTATTGATGATCAAAAATGGTCACATCTTTTGGCAAGAATATCACAAAATAAATCCTCAAAATTCGGACAGCATTACCCCTCAAATTTCCAGCTTTCACTTTGCAACTTAGTCAACCACATAACATCAATTCTTGAAGAGCTTTTTGTGGGACAAAATAGAAGCTTAACATTCATCACTTAAACATCAAATTCAGCCTCTTAACTAGCCAAAAATGCAGCCACGAAAATCATAGAAAAATCAGAAATTCAGCCGCCAAATTTCTTTTCCTTCCTTAGCCGGTTTTCACCCTTTTGTTTTTCATCAAACTTTTAACCATCATCAACATACATAATGCACTTAAAAAACATCATCTAACCATCTAACAATCAATTTCACACATTTGGTGGGAATTCAAGAGCCCACCGTTTCTTGCTCATGATCATCAAATTCCACAAATCAACTTCATATTCAAAGCTTTAAACACATAAGTCAAGGTTTCTAAAACCCTTCAACAACCCAACCTAACAACATGCTTTTCAATTGAAATGGATGGAGGAAAATTCAAGTTTTCTAGTTTTACCTCTTGCAAGAAATGAGTGAAAGTTCTCCAAGGAAATGCCAAACAAAAGCTTCCAAAAGCTCCGAGTCCAAGCCTTTCCACCAAGCTCAAGCTCAATCCAAGAGTGTTGATGTTTTTGTTGGTGATTTTAGCAAGAAATGAAGGAGAAAAATCGATGGAAAATGAAAAGAAGGAAGAAGAGAGAGTTCGGGTGAAGGGAGAAGAAATGCACCGGTTTTGAGCTATTTTTAAAAAAAAAAAAATAAGGAAGAAAGGAAGACAAGACACAAGTCTTGTCTTGCCTTAATGAGGGTTGACTATTAAGCCATTCTTATCTATTTGGAGGGAAAATTAAGGGCTTAATTGTGCTTGAAATTAAGACTAATTTTCGGCTAGGAGGGGGAAGGAAGATTAGGAAAATTTTCGTAGGAGCTAGAAGGAATCGGTTGGCAGAAATAATTAGTTGAAATTCTAAGTTTAACGAGGTTAATCCAAACCTTAACTAAAAATTTCAAAACCCTAATTAATCACCTTCAATGACCCGAGTCCAGTCATTTAATCACACTTCCAACTTATCCGTGATCATCCCTACTTATCTCCACCAGTTTACTCACAGTCCGAATTTACCTCGAAAAATGTGCCTTTGACATTTTATCACTAATAAATGTTACGAGACGTAAATAACAGGAAAATAGAGTTAAAATTAAATGAGGCATTATAAATGAGGAAAAATCGAATATCACAAGATAATTAAAGAAATAATTTTATAAATAAATTTTTGAAATTTTTTGGAAATTAAAATTAAAATTTTTTTTTTGAAATTCGAGGCCGTTACATTGGTTCGCGTAACGATCCGCGTTTCTTCTTGAATATTTTAAGATGTGAAGAAACGCGGGGTTGTTACGCAGGCCAGTCCGCATAACTTCCCGCGTTTCTAGCCTGACAGTTCTTCCCTTTCCCCTTTTTTTGTCTATTTGATGTGTTGATACTTAAGATTTGACCTTTTTCGGTTTTAGCTTGTTTTGACATGATTTGAATGATGATGTTTAATGCTTTAAATAGATCCCCTTGCCTCTGAAGATTTTGTTTATGTTATTGTCTAAAAAACTGGAAGCAATCTTCCTGATATTTTGAAGATGGGAAGAGCAGCGGAGATTCTTATTTGAGTCCGTTTCTCAGCGTTCCCCTCGAACTTTACATTTTGCATGTAACACGGACGTTGTTGCGCTGTCAGCGTTCTACTCAGCGTAACCTCTCGTTCCTCGGTTTTGTTGCTATTTCCGCTCTTTTGTTCTAGAATCTTACTCTATTATTCATATTTCCTAGTCTTGTCCATATTGCTTGCAGAATCTGTTTAGATACCTTTTCTTTGAATTTTTGATTGATTTTTCCTTTAAATTGGTACCTTGATCCCTTTTGTTGACATTGAGTCTTAGATAACCATTCCCCTCATTTAAGGATTCAATTAAGGCATCACATCAAGGGATGGTAACTTCTTTTCCCTATTATGTGCTCTTATGTGTTTTTGCATGATCTTGCATGTTTTAAATTAAAATTTTCTTTGCTTTTATTCATGCCTAGTCTTTATTTACGTCATTTAATTTTTGAGTAAATCATTTGAAGGCCTTGGATGCCAAGTTGTAATAGATAGGTTTAATTTTGCAAAAAGTGTATTTATTCTAGAAAATGTAATAGTTAGATTATTATTCAATTTTTCCTTAGAATGTATTTAGGTTCCCCCAATGTAATAATTAGGTTTTATATGCTTATTTTGCATGCTTGCATGTTTATGTGTTTACTTGTTTTCCTAGGGTCTTGCATCTAGATATTATGCCTATGTGTTATGTGTTTATGTGTTTTATGTGTTTACTTGCTTTATTATCATGTCTACATGTTTATTGTGTAAATATATTGACGTCACCACACTAGTCCAACGCTAGTTGTGGCCTTTCCTTTCGATTTCTCACTAATCCAATGTTAGTGAGAACTTTTAAACGAGGGCTAGTCCAATGCTAGACCCTTAATGCCGTCCATGCATTAGATACAAATATCACACACTTTTCACTTTTAGAGTTTCTTTTCCATTTTTGCATGTTACTATTCTCCCATCCCGTATGCGAAACATCTCATTTAGTTTTCTTTTTTGTCAAAAATAGATTAGTGCATTTAAGGCATTACCCTTTGAATTAGGGAAGAGAGCGAGTATGGCTTCCTAGCCTTAGCACGCTTTTATTTCCTTCTATGAAAAGGAAGATTTGAAATCACAAATTTAGTCCCTCGTACCCATTATGTTGCATTATCCCTCTTTAGGACATATATGTGCATTATTTTAAATTCTATCAAAATCATTCTTTAAAAAGTCAAGTTTCTTCTTCATGTTTTAGCAATTTATAGTCAAAAAACCATTTTTCTTAAAATTGCATCTTTTGAAAATTCAAGTTCCTCTTTGCACTTAAAATTGATCTTTTCAAAAATCCAATTTCTTTTCCCTTGAGATTTTATAAAATTGTTATTTCTTTTGAAAACCCTATTTTCCCGTTTGTTCGAGTCTCATCATTTGCATTCTTCGTGACCTCCTCGAGGATCAAATTTGGATGACATAACTAATGTGATCAATTCCAATCAAACCTCAAGGAGACATTTTTCCCCTTCCGACCCAACATTAGGTTTAGGTTTTGCATCCATATAGATAACATCCAAATGTGATAAATTTTAAAGTTAGAATTAGGAAATTTTAACTAAATCTTGCAACTAGCTTTGGCTAGGTTAGAAGGGTGCCTTAGAGGCAGTAACATCGAATCTTTGCCTTCCCTTCTTTCAAGACCGAACCTTTTCTCTAGTTTTTCAAAGACCTGGAGTCGTCTAAAAAAGGGTTTTCTTAGTTTATTTTCATTAATTAAAATTTTTTGGTGACTTGGTACACCTAAGTTCCATACCAAGTGGCGACTCCAAACTTTTTCTAAAATCCCTTTTCTAGACTTTTGTTTTTGGGTCCAAATCGTCGCATTTTTGTAGTCCCATGACCCCTTTCTTTTTCAAAAATCAATTTTTAAAAAACCTTTTTCAACTAAAAACCCGAAACGACGAGGGTTCTCATTCCCTCTTCCCTTTTCCAAAAAATGGGGCGCGACACCTATGGAGAGTGATAAGGAGTTAATAAGGCCATACCACAATTTTCGGAAGATTGGGGATGCAATTGGAGTTGCCATTGCTTGGCCAATAAATCTGGTACTCTATTTATCATACCTTCATCATTTGTCAAATTTAGTTTGTGTTCATTTTTTGATGTTAAAACCGTAAAACAAGACCTGTTTGAATTTGTAACTTGCCTTGTTTGGTTTACAACACTTGTAGGTGAGTATTGAAGATAACTGAAGCAATATTGGGTCAAGTTGCAGCTTTTTGAAGACATCATCCATGCGTGCTATTCTGTACTTCCTTTCAATGTAATTTGTGGACACAACTTATTTAAACTATCTAAAGTGACATGCAATTTGTTGACACACTTTTGGTATGAGTTGTTTAAATGATATACTTTTGCACCAGTTTGGATGCTTAAGATGCAATATTTTGGATGATTGTATTGTTTTCTTTATATTATTGTACTAGCTATGTTACCATTCCCTCAAAAATTAGAATCTTAGATGCATGTGCAGCAAGTTGAAATGTGGTTTTTGCTACTGGATGGTATGCAGTAGCAATTTGGGATTGTTGTAATGACATGTTGGAAAGTGTCATAATGCCTAATATAGTTACACTGCAAAAGTGTCATAATATTTCAACTTACGCGAAAAAGCGCCATGATAGTTGCAATATATGACACTTCTAAGTATCACTTCAATTATGTATAACGCTAATCAACGGTAACTATACGCTAACATTTGTTGTCATTTGAAAGCGTCATAAAAGGTATAAATAATGATGTTTATTAAGTGTTAGAAGAATAGCATGTTGAGACGCTTATAACTGTCATAAACCTATAGTGACGCTAGAATGGATGACGCTTTATGTAGAGCGTCATTATAGCCGAAACATCATTATATGTGTGACAGCCCCACCTCTCCCTAGGGCGAACCCTAGGGTATCGGCGGGTCGCCTGCCCAGCTCTCGCCAGGACTCACTCACTAAAATAACTAATAATACTTCAAAAGTGAACGTAATTAACCATTCCAATTCAAATCACAAATAATACATAACTAACTTCAACTTACAACTCAGTTCTCAAATTACGGTTCAATGTACTTAAGGTACAACCACCGTTCCATCTTACAGACCCAAATACACCAAAAGTCTAACAATCCACGATTACAAATGGTACAAGAAATAATCCAGCCAATAATGCTAAGGAGGATCACAACACACGCTATCCATCGTCTCGAGCCCTGTGGAGGGGAAAAATAAAGCATTTTGGGGTGAGCTAGAAGCTCAGTGAATGTCCAGTAAAAACAAGAAATTCATGGACCTTTGAATTAAATGTCACTTTGTAAAACATTTGAGTTTTCAAGCAATCATTCCATCAATACTCAATTTAACAAACAACATACGATGCAGTAATTGTTTGACACATTTAAATCTAGTATTGTGGGATACTGTATTCTCAGAGCGGTTGCAATCCGTCTTGTTGGTCAATCACCCTCCTACTCCTCCTTATAACACCCAGTGGTAATACTCGAGTATACCGTACAGTGCTCTAAGTTACCAACCTACCCGACCGAGTCACGGCTCGAATAGGCGATAACGAAGGGGAAAGGCCTTGTTCACCAATGTGATAAAGTACACATGGCCTCTGATCATGCACAAGTAATATACAAACAATGGAGCGATGAAGCGGTTGAGCGGTATATTGGCGGTTAGGTCGAGTCGGTAAAGTACACACTCGCCTAGAAACAAGTATTTAACACTTATGAGATCAAGTAACATCAAGTATTAATCACATAAGCATGTAATTCACATAACATACAGGAAACAGTCACAAACTCTTCATAATTTCACTTGTAAAGCATTTCATTTGGAAATAATAGTAAATCATTTCAATAAATCGTTCCTTTGGAAACCATAGCGATTTCATTTGAAAGGAGTTGAAACACTCACAAATCCTTCATAAGTTATTTCACTGATAAAAACATTTTACTTGAAAATAGTGGTAAATCATTTCTTGGTAAATACTAGCAAATCATTTCACAAATCATTCATTTACAAACCATGGCAAGATTTTCATTTAAAAGAGAGTTAGGACACTCACCTCGATCCACTTAAACGAGTGAGCAAAGAAGAAGGCTAAACTTTGTTAGTTGGTTCACCCTTGACAAAGTCTTGGCCACCTGAGCCAAAGTTCAGCTATCAGATACTAGCCAAAATATCTAAAACTTAAAGTCTTAACTCAACTACTCAGAATCACCAAATCCTCGCTACTACGGTTTCTTGTTCGAACCATATTTAAGATTACTCTTGTTGAAACTAGGCGAAGCTTATGGGTATGGAAGCTAGACTCGGAGAACTACAATTCACTAGAAACTTCACTTTCAAGTTTATTTTGGAATATAGGTCAAATCAAGTCGTAAGATTCAGTAGTAATTAAAGCACAGAGTTACCAGTTTCAAAAATAAGCCAACGAAATCTTACGGGAAAAATGTCAAATTTTGTACACTTATTCTTCTATATATATATGCTAGGTTTATACCAAAATTCAGTCAAAAACTCATACGGGAAGTCAAAGTTGTAGACGACTAAAATCGCTCCCTGTTTTTCCAAAATTACATCTTTACCCAAAATTAGTGAAAACACAACTTTTCACCATTAAAATTCATAGCTTCACTCCATTCAATCATGTACTCATAATTAAACATAATACGCATTTATTTAGGCAAAATCTCTTCAAGAAAAATCACAAAATTTCAAAATCAATCATTAAAATTACCAGGCATGGGTTCGGCCATCTCATACATTTTTCTTCCAAAACTTCCAACAACAAAACCCTATTTTCAAGCCAGATCAAGACTATTTTCACGAATATCATACAAAACCACAATCAGGTCCTCAAGTCAGCTACCTAAAATCCACCTCGAGTCCGCTACCTAGGTTGGGAATCCAAGAGCCCAACTCAAATGCTTCATACATAAGCATTCTTAGCAAAATAAACCATAGATCTAACAAATCTACCGCTAGTAAAGTTAAAACTAAGATCTTTAAGGATTATACCTCCAGATCTTTTCAGATCTAGCAAGATCAAGGAAGATCTGATGAAGTTCCACCCACAGATGATGTCGTAAGATTCAATACCTCGAGATCCTCCAAGTTTTCCCACAGATCTACTTGTTTGAAGTTGATTTCTTCCTCCAAACTCAAGAACAAGAAGTTGCCAAGCAAAATGAAGCTTTCTTTTCTCTTCCTTTCTCTCTCTCATCCACGGATTTCTCCCTCTCTTTCTCTCACACACTCGGCTGCAACAAGGAGGAAATTGAACCAACATCAAGACTTCCCAATGGTGTCTTCAAGCTTCAAGAGATGGAAGATGAAGATAACTTGTTTTCTCTCTCTATTTTTCTCTTCCAAGAATCGGACTAGCCCCTCTGTCTCTTCCCTCTCTCACGGCTGCAAGAATAAAGAGGATGATGGCCTTCAATGGTGGCTTGAAACTCCAAGGAAGTAAGGAAAAAGAAAGAAGAAGAAGAAGAAGAAGAAAGCTTGCAAATTTTCTCTCTTTTCTCTCTCTCTCTAGCCGGTTCTCCTCTCCCTCTCTAAGGCTCCAATGGCTGCTGAAAAATGAATGGAAATGAAGCAAGAAACAAGCTTTAAGGAGACATAAAGTGTGGTTCCCCTTAAATTAGGGAAAAGTGGTCAAAAAGCCACTTTTTGTCGCGTCGACGTGCGACACTCTAACTTTTACTAGTTTATCTCATTCCTACACTGTCTAACCTTAAATATATATCTATGATATCTCTACATATGCTCGGGTTCATCTTAGAGTCACTATTCATGCTCCGAATAAAAATTCAACACTTAAACTGGCCCAAACCACACACCGGCAAATAATTCTCGAAAAATCATCTAAATTAGAAAATAATAATTCAAAGCATAAATTCACTAATATTTGAGTGAAAATACATAATATTATTATTATTTTCTTTTTCATTCATTTTTTGATAAAAATAAAATTTTCGAGCCCTCACAATATGCGTCTATAATGACGCTTTTGAGTGTCATAAAAGGAAAGGACATTTTTGTTGTAGTGTAGCCGTTGGAGCTATCAGACGTCCAACACAATACGTGCGTCTGATGCATGTGTCTGACAGGTTGTTTCGATCTTTATTGGACGGCCGATGCATATTTCTGCGTCTTATGAAACTTGCGTCCGACAGCAACCAGAGAGTTTAGAAATTTTCTTGGATACGATCGGACGTCTGGTGAGGTTGATATGCGTCTGATACAAGTGTCCGATAATTTTCCTGTCTATCGGACATCCGGTACTTCAAGTTGAGTGTCCGATAGAGTGTTGTCGAGTTTTATTAAACGTCCGATACAAGCTATCGAGCGTCCGACAGACATTAGTGACTTTTACTCCCTTTGATTGAGTTCTTCAAATTGCACCATTTGCATCGATAACCTGAGTTGCCAATATTCTCAATGGAAAACGTTAAATTGATTTATTCAATTGTTTTGTAATTGTCAAAATTCAGGATCATGATTTACATTCTCCCCCTTTTTGATGATGACAAAACAATTGAACATATTTGATAAAAACCATTGATAAGACATATCAAACTCCCCCTTACTCGATTAACCATCTATTTACTGGAAATGTACACGGCTTGCATAATGAGTATAATTTGAGCATTTAAAACATGTGGTCATAACAGACTCCCCTTACTTGATTAATCATCTTTTTGATCAAGTATTTTCTCGGCCCAATCAAAGACGTGCATCTAAGTCAATATCAATATCAACCAAAAACTTCCAAGTCATAAGTTATAGAATCAAGACCGTTTAACTGACTTATAGAATCAAATCATAGAACCAAATCATCATCATAGAGTTTCTCCCCTTTTTTTCATCTCAAAAGGAATCAAACAATAGAATAACAAAGAGTTGAAATCTTCAATACCAAATGTGCCATTCAATACCAAATGTGATTCTAGAAAAGCTGAAATCTTCAATACCACATGTGTGACATATTTCTACTATCAGAGACAATCTAAAGTCATTTTAATACACAGCAAAACCAACAGAACCATCAGGTTCATCACATATCCACAGTTCATCAATATCTCAACAAGGTTCATCACATATTCACCAGTTCATCAATATCAAGGTTCATCACATATTTACCAAGTTCATCACATAGAACTAATAATACAGCACAAGTTCATCACATACCCAAGAGAACCAAACTCACAAAATCAAGAGGAGTACCAAAAGCAATATTAACATCCAAGGTACTGATTCTCCAATGGAGATACAAAATAGCAATAAAAAGAGTAGCAAAAGGGTTTAATACTGAATACACTTCAACCATTGATAAAGTGAAACAAAATAGAAGTGATGCATCCTAATGGTGAAGTGCAAGTGCTTCTAAAGTGCCTAAAGAGTGAAAGTGGACTTTGATCCAGGCCTCCTTCTAGAAATTCGATAGGCTGAGTGGTCTTCTTCTGCTGTATCTTCATTATCTTCTTTCTCAGCTTCTTCAGTAGTTGGTTCCTTACCCTTCTCAAAGGTGGAGGGATCACGATGACGAGTTTGAGCATCCGTGGCTTCTTGAGTCCCAAGGGTAGGATCAGGATGAGGTTTTTTTGTATGAGATTCATCCTCAACCATAGTAGTGGAGAAAATCAGATTTTTCTTGTTGAGAAAAGCAGACTGCTGCTCAGGAGACATAGTGAGCATAAGACCATGTTCAAGAAGGGTAACATGATCCTTGAGCTCTCTCAGCAAATCAACAACCTCAGATTGAGAAAAATTGGTCTTGGAAGCAGATTTTTTAGGGTGAATGGATGGGCCAGGAGTAAAGCAAAGTGTTTGAGAGGTGATGGGAGTAATAGGTGTGTCATGAGTCCTTTTTGAACGGGATTCAAAAGCAGCCTCTTTAGTACACCATGTACCATTAAAAAGCTTTAGATTTTTTCTTTCAAAGTAGGATTTTGAGAAAACAGAAGTGGAGGTGTCCTTAGGACATACACTAGTGATTGGAACTTTAAAATGTTTGAAAATCGGTGTTAAAAACTTGCCATAAGACAGTTCTCTCCTAGTGTCGAGTACACAATTTCATTAAGAACTTGCATGACAAAACCAAAGTCAATGCGGATTTTCTCAACAAAACAGTAAAAGAGATACAGTTCCATCTTATTTGCATCAGTACGATGCCCATCAATAGGAACAAGCAAATTCGAAATGATTGAGAAAATAATCAAGTTTTTAGTAGAAAGGTCTTCCAATTTTGCATCAACAGGAGTTTGAAAAGGAGATTGAAAGTAAAACATCAATTTTTCTGCATTGAAATGATTGATGCTAGTTGGATTTTCTTCATACGAGAAAAAGTTGGCCATTTTGCTTTTGCAGCCAAATTCAATAGTGGTTTTCAAAATTTCATTTACCACATCAGAATCAAACACTAAGTCCACTCCATTCACACGAGATCTTAATTCATTACGAGAATTTCCTTTCCTAAAATTGGCAAAAGATTGATAAAGCATCTCAGGATAGTAAACATTGGGCATGGTAATAATATGAGACTACTTTTGGAATTCAAATAGCTTAAGAACAGAGTCAAAGTCTATTTTACGGAACTTAGAGGGATTAATGGACCTTTGAATGATGAAGCTTTTTTGTGAGAACAAGGCAAATCTTTCCTTAGCTTCATCATCAATAAATTGAGGCAATGGAGGGGGTTGGGAAGTAACCTGAGGATCAGTCTGAGTGGTTCGAGGTTGTTGAGTAGTTGCAGAACCTCTTTTCTTCCTCAATGAAGTTCGCTTGACAATTAGAGTTGGAGTTTCTTCATTTCTGAGGAGTCTCTTGCGTCCAATAGTAGATGAGCCCCCAATTCGGACCATTGTATTTGTGTGTGTGTTTTAAGTGATGACTAAGATGAGGAATAAGATGCTGAGTGTTTAAACACCAAATTTGATGATAATTTTGTGATCAAACTACCTAAAAAGGATTGGGGTTTAGTTTTAGGGTTTTTGAGGTGATTTGTGGATGGAAGGGATTGTGATTTATGGTGAGAAATGTTGAAAGATCACGGTCTGCAATGGGTTTGTGAAGAAAGTTGTGCCTTCAATTTTGAAATTTGTTGCAAGAGAAGGTGGGAATTCAGATTTTTGAAGTCGGGTGGTTGGGAAGATACGTCCAAATTAAATGAGATTTGACTGATTGAAATGAAGAGAAGTGACCTGATAAGCTGTGACTTTTGGTGTGTCGGACGTCCGAATGACATGAAGCGTCCGACACATCCGTCGATAGGATTTTCTGGAAAACAGCTAAGAACATTGTCGGACGTCCGTTCATCAGGATCGGACGTCGAATAGAATTTGACCAGAATATTTTTTTAAGAGTTCTTTTCTAAAATTCCCAATTTCGAACGTAAATATATAAATTGATCTAGGGGCAAAGCTTTTGTGAAAATATCGGCAATTTGATCTTTCGAACAAACATAATTCACACAAAATTCACCTTTTTGAACAAGATCACGAATGAAATGATGCTTTATGCCTATATGCTTTGTCCTAAAATGTTGAATCGGGATTTTTTATCGAATTTATGGCACTTGTGTTGGCACAGTAAATAGGCATATTATCATACAATAATTCAAAATCATTCAAAATATGTTTCATCCACAGCAATTGAGCACAACATGCACTAGCGGCAACATATTCCGCTTCGGTTGTAGACAAGGAAATGGCATTTTGTTTCTTACTAAACCAAGCTACTAAACAATTACCAAGAAAATGACATGAATCACTAGTGCTTTTTCTATCAATTCTACAGCCACCAAAATCAGCATCCGTATATCCACATAAAGTAAATTCATGACATTTAGGATACCAAAGACCAAAATTTAAAGTTCCTTTCAAATATCGAAAAATTCTCTTAACGGCATTTAAATGAGATTCTTTAGGACAAGATTAGAACCGAGCACATAAGCAAACGGCAAACATAATATCCGGCTTACTTGCGGTTAAATAAAGAAGGTTTGCGATCATACCTCTATATTTCTTCTCATCAACATTTGTACCGTCATCATCCTTTTCGAGTTTGGTAGATGTACACATTAGTGTTCCAACTTGCTTTGGATCCTCCATGCCGAATCTCTTGAGAAGTTCTTTTGTGTACTTTATTTGATTAATGAAAGTTCCTTCATGAGTTTGAAGGACTTGGAGTCCGAGTAAGAAATTCAATTCTCCCATTAAACTCATCTCAAATTCATTTTGCATAATGGTGGAAAAATCCTTGCATAAATGCTCATTAGTAGCACCAAAAATGATATCATCAACATATATTTACACAATAAGGAGATCATTTAACTTTTATTTTGTAAAAAGAGTGGCATCTACAATACCTCTTTTAAAACCATTTTCAATCAAGAATCCACTTAAACGCTCATACTAAACTCTAGGAGCTTGTTTTAAGCCATACAAGGCTTTTGAAAGCTTAAACACATGATTAGGAAATTTATCACTTTCAAAACCGGGAGGTTGATCCACATAAATTTCTTGATCAGTAAAACCATTTAGAAAAGCACTTTTAACATCCATTTGATACAATTTAAAACTTTTGAAACAAGCAAATGCAAGAAACAATCTAATCGATTCTAATCTAGCTATAGGAGCAAATGTTTCATCAAAATCTATACCTTCTTATTGAGCATATCCCTTGGCTACTAATCTCGCCTTATTTCTCACAATTTCACCCTTATCATTTAATTTATTTCTAAAAACCCATTTTGTGCCTATAATAGGGTGATCTTGAGGTTTTTCAACTAAACTCCACACATTATTCCTTTCAAATTGATTGAATTCCTCTTGCATAGTTACAATCCAATAATCATCTTTCAAAGCATCATTAACATTTTTAGGTTCAAAGTGTGATACAAAGGCAAAATTATCAAGTAGTGGTTTTGAAGAAGAACGAGTTCTTACCTTTTTGGATGGATTACCAATAATCAAGTCCTTGGGATGATTTTGAATGAACTTCCAAACTTTAGGAAGATCCTTTAGTAAATCATCATCCTTGTCTTCCTCTTTTTGCATTCGGTCTCCTTGAGTGTTAATTTCCTTCGAATTTTCCTCCATTTCAGCATTGTTTTCTTCTTGGAGCGTAAGCTTCTCAAGTTCATTTTGAACACCTACATCATCATCTATACAAGTACTTTTGGAAAAATCATTGTTAGACTCATCAAATGTAATATGTATGGCTTCTTCAATCACAAGAGTTCTTCTATTATAAACTCTATATCCTCTTTTGTTTTCACAATAACCCAAGAAAATACCTTCATCGGTTTTCTTATCAAATTTTTCAAAATGTTCCTTAATATTTAAAATAAAACATTTGCATCCAAAAACTTTGAAATAGCCAACAATTGGCCTTTTATCAAACATCAATTCATAAGAGGTTTTGTTCAAAATTAGTCTTAACAACACTCTATTCATTACATAACATGCAGTATTCATGGCCTTGGTTCAAAAATATTTTGGCAATTCATTTTCACTCAACATGGTTCTTGCAGCTTCAACAAGTGTTCTATTTTTTCTTTCAACAACACCATTTTGTTGGGGGATTTTTACAATAGAAAATTCATGAATTATTCCATTGTGATCACAAAATTCTGGAAAGCCACAATATTTAAATTCTGAACCATTATCACTTCTAATTTTGACAATATGTAAACCAAGCAAATTTTGCACTTTTGCAAACAAGGAAACAAAATTTTTGAAAGCATCATCTTTATGAGCAAGGAAAACAGTCCATGTATATCTAGAGTAGTCATCAACAATCACAAAATAATATCTCTTTCCACCTAAACTAGCAATTGGTGTAGGACCAAACAAATCAAGATGTAAAAATTCTAATGGTCTGGATGTAGAAACATTTCTTTTAGGTTTAAAAGAAGCTTTGGTTTGTTTACCAAATTGGCATGCATCACAAATCTTATCTTTTTCAAACTTAATTTTAGGCAAGCCTCTAACAAGTTCTTTTTTTGAAATTTCATTTAGCACATCCATATTGAAATGACAAAGTCTTCTATGCCACAACCAAGGGTCTTCATTTGAAATTTTAAGATATTTAAAGCTAAAGGAATCAATTTTCTCAAGAATCACAACATAGATGCCAGTGAATCTTTTTTCTTTGAAAATGATATTAAATTTTGAATCAAGAACTAAACAATCATGCTTTTTGAAGAAAACAAATAGATCTTTATCACATAATTAACTAACACTAAGCAAATTATAACCTAGATTATCAACTAAGAGAACATTATGAAAAATGTTTCACCATTCTTACCAACATCACCTACTCCAATTATTTTGGCTTTCATGTCATCTCCAAATGTTACTTTTTCACTTGATTTGATTTGAACTTGATGAATTGTGATGGATCACCGGTCATGTGCCTTGAGTATCCACTATCTATGAACCACTTTGATTCCTTTATGACTTTCTCCATCTTCACCTACACAAGAGATAGAGAATTTGGTACCCTTTAATTTTTGGATCCTTGATGGTTAGAATCATGTTTAACTAACCACATACATTTCATTCCTCTTTTCATGTTTCTCCTTATATAACAATCATGCTTCAAGTGACCATCTTGACAACAAAAGTCACACATAATGGTAGGATTATTCACATGAATTGGTTTAATGAACCTTACTCCTCTTTTTCTATAAATTGTGAATTCATTTGCACTAAAAATTAGTTTCCTTTCATAAGCATTAAAATGAGGCTTCAATTCATTTATTGAAGGATAGTTTTGTTTTTCATTTTGAAGAAGCATGTCTAGTCTATCCATTTTACTTTTCAAGTCATTTTGTTTTTCCTTAAACATTTCACAAAGACTTGTTTTTCTATCAAGTTCATATTGTAACTCAATTTGATTTTTTATCAAAAAATCATTGTCATATTTCAGTTTTTTGTTATCTTGTAACAAGTTTGCATTATTTTGCAAAAGAAATGTAATTTTCTGTTTTAACTCTTTATTTCTAGCATATGACTCTTACAAACTATCATGCAATCTTCCAACAAATGACTCAAGATCATCATCATCATCATCACTTACACATTGAGGGTTACAAGATGTTACCTCATTGTCACCAATTGCCATGAAAGCAATTTGAGTAGATTCCTCTTCTTCTTCAATCTCACCTTCCGAATTGCACACATTCCAAGTGATTTGGAAGTTGCTGAATCTTGGCTTTCTTTCATTCTTCATTTCTTCCTTCTTCTTCGTAGGGTAGTCCACTGCATAATGCCTAATCTGTCCACATTCAAAACACTTATCTCCTTACTTTTTATTTGCATCTTGTCTTCCCTTGTATCTTGTGTTGAATTAATTGGGGTTTTGATTGCTAGGACTGCCTTTTCTAAACCTTCTTTTGTTGAGAATCCTCTTGAAGCTTTTGGTGATAAGGGCGAGATCACTATCATCACCACCCATGTCTTCATCATCTAATGAGGCCGAATCATCCTCATCTTGGAATGCTTTTAGAGCAATGCTCCTTTTGGCCCTTGCATTTTCTTCATCCTGCACTTTGCTTTTGAATTTCAACTCATAAGATGTTAGAGAATTTATGAGAGATTCAATGGGCATAGAGTTTAAATCCTTTGCCTCTTCAATTGCAGTCACTTTATTTTCCCATTCCTTAGGTAAAGCATTCAAAATTTTTCTGTTTTTCTCACCAAGGGTGTATTCTTTATCCAACACCTCTAAATCTTTGATAAGATCATTGAATCTACAGTACATTTTATCTACATTTTCATGAGATTCCATTTTGAATGATTCATATCTAGTGACCAATATAGACTTCTTTTGTTCCCTTACATCTTCACTACCTTCATGGATTTCCCTTACTTATCCCAAATTTCCTTAGCCAATTTACATCCTTTAACTTTAATAGATTCATTTGTATCCAATGCACTATATAGAACATTCATGGCTTTAGCATTTGAAGTAAGATTGGCTCTATCCTCACGAGTCAATTCATTCCTTGTTTTTAATCTAGGAACATGAGTAATGGGATCATTAATGGTAGCAGTGTAAGGACCTTCATTAACAATAAACCATAGATCAATATCAATAGATTGCAAGAAGATAATCATACGTTCTTTCCAACTAACATAGTTTGAACCATTGAACATGGGTGGTCTAGTAACCGATTGTCCCTCTACAAATATAGCATTGTTGGTTGTCATCTTTTCTCTAAGCGGTTAAGCTTGATCCTAGAGACTAAACTCTGTTACCAATTGTAAGGCCCAAAGACAACCTAAGAGGGGGGGTGAATTAGGTTGATTAAAAACAATCAAGTAATGATGCCCCTTTTTCACAATCACAAATGCAACTTCTTACACAATCAATTTGTCAAACAAATGAGCAATAGAAACAGAGAAGAAGAGAAGATATAGCGATAGATTGATCGCAAAATAAGCTGTAAATGAGAATAATAGAATTCAAACCAATTTTCTTCAAAGCTCCTCTTGATCTTGAAGAATAAATCTCGATTCAAGCAACTTCAAATTGATAAATTTCAATCAATCTTGCGTACAATGGAAGGCTTAATTCTTCCTTACCCAAAGCAGTACTTAGTCAAGTTAGGAAGTTTTATAATCACTCAGATAACCCTCTCAAAACTACACTATTGAAGAATTCACTCACAATTGAAAAGCTTGCAAATGAACTAACACTTCAAGACCAACAATTCTTACACAAAGAGTATTTTCTTGCTAAAGTGACTCTCAAGAACTTGTATTCTTAGTGTATAAAAAGTTACTATTAAGTTCAGACAAGGCTCTATTAAAGGGGACCAAAAAGTGCCTTGAAAATAGTGGTCAACGGATAGAAGGCAGCTGAAGAGTCAACTAGCCGTTGGAACTATCAGACGTCCGACACAATATTGTGCGTCCGATGCATGTGTCCTACAGGTTGTTTCGATCTTTATTGGACGGCCGATACATATTTCTGCATCTGATAAGGCTTGCGTCCGACAGGGACCAAAGAGTTCAGAAATTTTCTTAGATACGATCGGACGTCCGGTGAGGTTGATACGCGTCCGAAACAAGTGTCCGATAATTTTCCTGTCTATCGGACGTCCGGAACTTCAAGTTGAGTGTTCGATAGAGTGTTGTCAAGTTTTATCGGACGTCTGATACAAGCTATCAAGCGTTCGACAGACATCAGTGACTTTTACTCCCTTTGATTGTGTGAGGACCCGTACCAACTTTTATATTTTGTTTAAGTTTATTATAGGTATTATTATTTGCCAAGGTGTTTATATGCTTGTTTTACTTTTAAAAGTGTTTTGTTTTAATAATCCAGTTTTACATGTTTTAAAACCCTAACTTGAAACCTAAAACCCTAATTTGTTTCGAAAAACCCTAATTTTGATAAAACCCTAATTTGAATATGGAAAACCCCAATTTGATTTCTTAAAACCCTAGTTTTGAAAATGAGTCTAAGTTTTATGTTTAATTACGAGTTTGTTAACTCTTTGATTTTATGTGTGATAATGCATGATTAAGAGGGGGAAATACAATTCCTAGGTGATTAGTAGCCTAAGTAGGGGTAATTAAGCTTTGATGGGCTAGGTTAAATTAAGTACTTATGGACTAATTTGATAGGAAAAGAAATTATGTGGGTAAGAGTGGAAATAAACCTAAGTTATTAGGTTTTTTTGGCATGATATTTTTGACCAAAATTTGACCAAGTAGAAATATCTTTTTGAGATTATCTCTTGGCTTATTTTAAGCCTTGTGGTTGCCGGCCAAACCAAGGGAAAAAGAGGAAAGGAAAACCGTGAGGGAAGAAAGAAAAGAAGGAAAAAAAAGAGAGGAAAAAAAGGAAGAAAACTTGGAGATTTTGCAAACTTTCAACCGTACGATTTTGATTCGGAGTTGGGAGGAGAAGCTTGGACTTGAACACTTGAAGTTTCACCAAGAACAACATCAAGAAAGGTTTCTCCTAGTTTCCTACAAGCTTGAATTTGGTTGAAGATTATAAATTGTAGGATTTTGTGGTTTCCATGGTTTGATTCATGTCTATCTTTAGCTTATGGAATGATGTTATGGATTGGAATGGTTGAATTTGATGTATGTATGCCTTGCCATGATTATGAGTTAGGGTTAGGGTTTTGATTTATTGCTAATGGTAGAAATTAATGTTGGATTGTGGGTTTAGGTGTTTGGTGGGCTCTTGAATTCCCACCGCATTAATTTGAAGCGGTTGTGTGGGCTCTTGAATTCCACTTGGTGTGTTGTGTGTAGTGTGTGTATGTGCGTGGATTTGGAGTGGTGTGAGGCGTGTGAGGGGCTGTTTTGCATGTTTGTAATCGCAGGCGAAGTCGATGGAATTTGCATGAATGCGTTTGGTGCATAAAATTCGTTTGAGGCGTTGGACGAAAGCAGGATTTTGACGGCAGCGACTTTTGTCATTTTGGTGTTGTTCCTTTGTGATTTAGCCAAAACACAAAAGTTATAGCCTTGTTCTAGCTTTCCAACGCATCTGGAATTTCTTGATTTCGATTTGTGAACGCTGAGTTATGTCCGTTTGAAGTTGGCCTGTCGGACATTCTGACCGTGAAATTTCTGAAACTGTTTCTGCATTTTTGACCTAGATGGAGTAAATCTGGGTTGAAGTTGTCTTCATGAAACTTGTAGCCTGAGATATGGGCAATGGCGTACAAGGTGTCAAAACTATTTTTTTCAGCTTCCAATGTGTGTTTTCCGTTTTCACGTTGTCATTGTCCGTTTTCCGTCTAACCCCACGTATGTGCTTCTTTTGCTATTTTAAGTGTTTATGAGCGTTTATAAGAGCTTAGTTCATTGGGCATATGCATGTCGCGTCGGTTCACCTTTGAAATGATTTTCTTCCAATCTTATGACAAGATTGCTTTAAATAGAAACCAAAAGGGGTTGATGGTTTGATTTGCATGTTCCGGTGAGTCCGTGGATGTTGTGGCGTGTTTGACTTCTACATTATCTTGCTTACGCTCAGTTATCGGTGAGTGTTCAAGTGCATGTTGTTTTCATACTTGGATGTCTGATTTGATAAATTTCATTTGAAAGCATGCTTGTTTGACTTGGTGAGCGTGTACTTTACCGCGCTCACCCTTGTTTGGACTTACTTGATTTGAAATCGCAAAATGCTTGTACGTGTGCTTGTTCTTGACATGTTAGAACCAAACGGTTGTATGTACCACACTCAAGAGAGTGGGAGGTACCTCTCCTCCCGTTTGGGTCGGTTGTTGATTAAGTCGATTGGAGCGTAGTCTCGTCGACTCATTTATAGCGGTAGTATGTACCACGCTCTATGGGCGGGAGGTGCCGCTCATCCCGACTTGGTTTAATGATATTACTATTTTGAGCGGGGTGCAGGGGGTGTAAGTAGGCGGGTGAGTAAAGTGATTACTACTCGTGAGGTAGTGGTTGACTGGTGTCAACGCGTTTCCACTAAAGTCGGACTGAAGACCAATGATGGAGCTGCAAGTTATATCCTTTCTAGTGATATTTTATACACCTGTATGTATTTCCTGTTTTATTTTCCTGTTATTGTTCAGTTAAAGTATGTTATTGCTTTACCCTGCTTGTGCATGAATTCTTGGCCTCACTGAGCTTTGCTCACCCCATAAGCTTTGTTTTCCTTGGTCGGAAGGGTGCACGGAAATCGAGGATTCTAGTTTTGTGGATTTCATTTTCCTTTTGTATAAGTTGGAAGATAATGGATGCCTTAGATGGTTTGTAGTATTTTTGAGTTGTTCCAACGTAACCTTGATGTGTTTTAGAGCCTGTAAATTTATAAGAATTTGTCGGTTTCTTTTACTATGGTTTTATGGTTATATCTTTTGAGTCTGGCGAGGCTGGGGCGGTGACCCTCTACGGTTTGCCTTTGGGGAAAGTGGGGCTGTCACAGATTGAGTTCTACAAATTGCACCATTTGCATCGATAACCTGAGCTGCCAATATTCTCAATGGAAAATGTTAAATTGATTTCCTTAATTGTTTTGTAATTGTCAAAATTTGGGATCACGATTTACATCCACCATTTTAGGATCTGCTCTTACTCTATTACTACTGATAATATGCCCTCAGTATTCAACTTGAGATTGAGCAAAAGGACATCTAATCCTTTTTGCATAAAAGTGGTGTGTCATGAGAATTTTCATCACTTCATTGACATGCTGCATATGACACTCTAGTGTAGGGAAGCAGATCAATATGTCGTCAAAAAAACCCTAGCACAAAATGCCTCAGATACTTCTTGATCACTACATTCATAAGACTTTGAAAGTTTACTGGGGCATTAGTGAGCCCAAGTGACATCACTTTGAACTCATACAGCCTTGATGAGTCTTAAATGCAGTCTCGAATATATCACTCTCCTTCACCCTTATCTGGAAATACCCTGCTATCAATTCAATCTTAGTGAGATATATAGAGCCATGCAACTTATCAATCAGTGGCAAGGGAAACTTGTCCTTCATAGTCAGCTCATTGAGTTCTCTGTAATCATCAAAAAACCTCTAGCTCCTGTCTTTTTCTTTACAACAACATAGGTGAGGCAAAAGGGCTCTTACTGGGTTAGATGATTTCATGATCTAGCATCTCATTTAAATCTATCAATCTCTATCTTTTTCACATAAGGGCACCTATAAAGTCTACTTTTGAAAGCTTTAGGACCGCCTTTGAGCACAATCTGGTGGTCATGACTTCTAGGTGGGGGACAACCCCTAATGTTCTGAGAAAACTTCTAGATATTGGTCAATAATTGCATCAATTTCCTAAGGAATCACTTCCCTTTCCACCAGACTCTATTCTGATGAACACAACAATGCTGCTACTTCCATACTTGTCTCCTCCTCCATTTTTGCACCATGCTACCCTCGATCAGTTTCAGCTGCACAGTATCTTCTCCATGCATCTCAACTTCCTTATTTCTATCTTGAACTTCATTTTAAGCTACTTGAGATCAAATTCCATAGGGCTGTATGATACCAATCCTGCCTTATCTCAGATGAAACCGATAGCACGACAAGCCCCAAGGATCTAGAACAAGTATCAAGTTTGTAGTGAAAACCTAACTCAACTAAGGATGGCTCAAAATTGAGTTAGACGAGGTAGAATGACGCCACAATCAAGTGTAATTCTTAATTGATAAATCAATTGAACAATTAGATATCTCGAGAAATTTCCAAAAAATGTGATGAATTTTAAAAATTTTCAGCTAATAGGGTGATTTGGCTGTAGAGTTTCGGCTAGTGATGTTTGCATTTGCAAAAATGCGATGCGAGATCACTAAAAAATACTAATTAAAAAAAAGGTAATTCCAGAGATCTCGCATTTGCAAAATGCGAGTTCAATGGAAATCGCATTTGATGAATGCAAGTTCTTTGGAAATTTAAAAAAGTAATTTAATTAAGCTCGCATTTGCGGAATGTGAGTTTAACAGAACTTGCATTTGCTGAAGGCGAGTTTCCTGGAAATTCAAAAAAATAAAAAAAGTAATTTAATTAAGCTCGCATTTGTGGAACAATTCCACGTGAACTCGTATTCACTAAATACGAGTTTCCTGGAAAATTAGGGAAATAAAAAAATTAATGTTTGAAAAATCAGAATCATAAATGAACTCGCATTTCTTTTAAAAAAACGTAATTTAATGAAGAGCGCATTTGAAGAATGCGAGTTTCCAGGAAATTATTAAAATAAAAATTAATGTCTTGCGATTTTCATGAAAAATAGAGAAACAAAAAAATAATTCCTATTACCTCTAGCAAATGCGACTTTATATGGGTTCACATTCTGAAATTTTTGTATTTTTTGGGAAAAATAAAAATAAAAAATAATTCCCTGAAGGGTGGGAAAAAAATAGATGTTTAAACCCGAGTTCACAGGAAATTAGAAAAAAATAAAGTAATTACTTGAGCTAACTGGAAATCAAGAGTATGAAAAAAAAATTGCTAGGTGTCCCGACATGGGTGATTCCCTTGAGTTCTCCATTTATTTGTAGGTCCTTACCTATTTGGAATGGAGTGAAATCTAACTATGTCTAGCCAAAGACATTGAAGAAAGGCGCTCCTGGGAGGCAACCGAAAAATTCTATTATGTTGTTAATTCTTTGAGTTTTATTTTGTTTAAATTGCTAAGTGTCGTTTAAGTTAATTTTTTTGGTAGGAGGCACTTGGTTGCAAGTTCGAAGTTGTCGTCGTTCTTGATTTTGACTTCGATCCAATCTGATGGGCAGAAGACTCTCAGTCGTCAGGACGTGCCCACGTCATGATGACTGATGCAATTTTCAAAGATTTAAGTGAGGCCGACCAGAAGACTGCACTTGGTCAGGACGTGCCCACGTCATGATGCCTGATACGATATTCAAAGAATGGATTGGGTCGATCAGAAGATCTCGCTCTGTTAGGACGCACCCGGGTCACGAGTCCAATGGCCATTTAGAATTTCTCCCCTCTCGACCAAAAGACTCCAACCATTTTGGACATGCCTACGTCCAAAAGGATCATTGATTTTGCCAAAATATAAATAAATCTCTTATTTGTATTCCGATTATTATTATTATTATTAAATTTTTTCATACCACAGTCAAATACATTGGGTTTTTTAATTTTGTCAATTCAATAAAATTTATTCATTCTAGTTTGATTTATTACTATAAAATGTTTTTTCCCTTCCAACACAGGTTTCGATTTATATACTACTTACGACCCTAAACCCCAAACCTCAAACCCCAAACCCTAAACCTTAAACCCTAAACCCTAAAAACTACAACCATAAGGCCCTAAACCCTAAACCCTACAACCCTAAAACCCTAAACCCTAAACCCTACAACCCTAAATCCATAAACCCTAAACCCTAAACCTAAACCTTCAACCCTAAAACCCTCATGTAAAGTTTTGTTTTCAACCATAAACTATAACTCTCATCGTAACAATATTGACAAGCACTTGTTTATTAAACTGTCGAGCGTAATTTGCT
The DNA here is from genome assembly GCA_013103745.1 of Gardenia jasminoides. Lineage (NCBI taxonomy): Eukaryota > Viridiplantae > Streptophyta > Magnoliopsida > Gentianales > Rubiaceae > Gardenia > Gardenia jasminoides. Next base: position 39,956,191 of record CM023095.1, on the reverse strand, counting down.
TATATTAGAATTTTTATATTTTCAAAATACACAATACTTTGTGTTTATTACAACTTGTAATTTTTCAGACGAGATTTGAACACATTGGGTTGTAGAAGTTTTTCATTTTAATAAATATCTTTTCATTTCAATCTGAATTCTTAGTATGAAATATTCTTTTTCCGTTCGGATATGGACAAATTTGTAGGTACACTTGTATATTTAATCTCATTCCCGCAACTCCCTTTTGCACCATATGCTTCATTTGTTGTCCTACGTTTCATTATTTTAAGTGAGTATATTAATTTTAAAAACTTAAAAAATAGGGTTTTCATTATCAAACCATGGGCAAAATATAATTAATTTTTTGTGTTAGGATAAAGCATATATTGCAAGATTTATACATAAATCATTTCATTATTGTCAATTCTTTTGAGTTAATTTAAGAATTTGTACCGTGCTCATTTACATATTTGTAAGTTTTTTTTTTTTATAGATGGTAGGTTAAAAGTACAAAAATATACAACTTGCCAGGGGTAATATTACATACGAATTTCATTTATGTTATTCTTAAACCAGTGCACAAAGGTATTTTTAAAAATTATGATTTTTTTGCAACTTAATTTTAATGGTACTATAAGTGATGCATAATTTTAACTAAGTCGCTAATTATTTTATTGCAGGGGTGGTTAGCTTGTAGAATTTTGGACCGGCAATGTTTATCGAATTCGAGATTGGCGCAACAACTTCTATCCAAAAATTTTCGTCGTAGGAAGGATGGATTCCCACAACTGAACTTTTAAAACTGTAGGGAGGATGGATTCCCACAACTGAACTTTGATAAGAGTTTAGGACTTAGGCAAGCATCCGGTTTTGGTGTTTTTTCTGGTATTCATCACCTTGAATGTAATGGTTTTTAGGGGTAAAGGAATGTAATATGGAAACTTTAACGAGCAACAGAAAGAATTAGAGATGGAAATCCTAAGTAAAGGTGTTTACTTTTGTTTTCCTCGTTTTACTTAACTGTGATTAATTCCTGACAAAGGATTTTATGCTGTCGATATTCATTTTGTCTTTTACTACGCTCTGAGGTCAAGAAAAAGGGTTAAATGTAGAAAACCCCCATGAATTATTGCATTAGTTGCACTTTGCAAGCCAAAATATTTTAATAGCCACTTTACACCGTTGGTCAACTAAATATTGATGGAAAAATTGACTCCGTCCAAGTAATTGATTAAGTAACCAATTCCTCTTTCATTAAAAGTTCGAATGACAAAAATACCCTCATGGTGAGAAAAAAATTCACTTTAAATAGACTAATTTTTGCTTCATAATTAAAGTCTAATTGAAAACACATATGTAAAGGGACAAAATAAGAAAAAAGAAATTGAAGGACTATTGTTACAATTTTTAAAACTGCATCATTTTGTTCAGCACATCGTAATGCCCTATCTTCATCTAATAGCAAAAATTACTTGAAATTTACAAAATAACTGAAGTAGTGCCCAAAAATTTTTATATGAATTTAGCACAATAAGAATAGCAAAGGTCCAAGACTTTCGTTATGAAGTGAAAATTAGTTTATTTAAAGTGGAAGTTTTTTTTCCTCCTACCAAAGGTTATTCTTGCCACTTAAATTTTTAATGAACAATATGTGATTATTTCACTAATTAAATAAATGGAATTAATTATTCTATCATTTTTTAGTTGACTAAGGGTGTATTGTGCCTAATGAAATAATTTAGATCGTAAATTACAACTCCTGCAATAATTCGTGTGGGTTTTTAGCATGCGTGGTTTTTAGCATTTCTTTTTCTAAATATAACTAAAAGTTCAAAAGATGATAACAATTATTCATACTAACTGCCACTGCTCTAACTTTAGATATTGAGTAGACGATCTTTAGAGTAAAGCTGAAATTTTATAATAATCAAAATTAAGAAAGATTCACTCTGTATCAAATTCTTAAAAGTTATTAATTTATCTTTGCGAGGCTGCAAGCAGTACCAAACTAGTAAATAGCTGTTCAAACCAATTACCAATAAGCAGTACTAACTCTCAAATAAAATCAATTTACTGATAATTGGATATAGGATGAGAAATGAATTGACTTGCTGGATGCATATAAAATTATTTACATAAAAGTTTGATCAGGCTGTGAGACCCCAATAAGCACTTGCTATCATCATCTTTTTTTTTTTTTTCTCCGAAGACAAACATTGAAAAAAAAAATGGTTTGATTGCAGAAAGATAATAAAAAACACATATGAGGTCCAAGCATCCAACGATGACCAATTATGGACATTAAAACCATTTTCTTCAGATTGGTGCCCTCTCAGTAAGATTCTATTCCTATAGTGGTTTCAAAAAATGCAGAGACACAAAAAACTGGCCTTAAAACTGGTTAGCATTGCCAAGAGAACCTAGCTGTGTCAATACATTGCCATCCATGTTGAGGGCCACCAAGGAAGGGAGAGCAAGGGATGTTTCTAAACCAGGACTGAGATATGGTATCTGAGAAGTCAGCATGAGGTTCATTGACTTGCAACTTTAGCCAATGCTTAATAATTCCTGTTTTTAACATCTCACCTTTCCCCTGTTAGGAAAAAAAAATTAAAAAAATGTTAAATCACAATGATGATATTAGATAAAGCAATAACAAGGATGCAGTATCTAAGCTAATTCCGCTCTATATAGGGTGAACAAGAATACAAAATTAGTATTGCGGTTTTGTACAGTTTTAGGTGCACCGCTGAGAACAATTAACGGCTAAGATTGGCCGATTTAATCTCAAATGAACTTTTTTTTTTTTTTGTCAAAAGTGAGCAGAAATTAAAGTTAGGTTAGACACTCAAGGCCACAAAGAACTAAATCTAAATGGGACCCACAGGAAACATGCATCCAACCAATTGGTGATAGAAAGATGCTCTTATGGCACTTAAATCTAAAGGCACTACCTTAACATTCTCCGATGTGGGACGAGAACACTCATTTTTTACCTCAAGTTAAACACTCACCAATTTTTGGTTTCTTTTTGTCAAAAGTGAGCTGAAATTAAAGTTATGTTAGACACTCAAGGCCACAAAGAGCTAAATCTAAATGGGACTCACATGAAACATCCATTCTGCCAATTGGCGACAGGAGGATGCTCCTATGGCACTTAAATTTAAGGACACTACCTTAACACTTTCCGATGTGGGACGAAAACACTCATTTTTTACCTCAAGCAAAACACTCACCAATTTTTGGTTTCTTTTTGTCAAAAGTGAGCAGAAATTAAAATTAGGTTAGACACTCAAGGCCACAAAGAGCTAAATCTAAATGAGACCCACAAGAAACATCCATCCAACCAATTGGTGACAGGAGGATGCTCCTATGGCACTTAAATCTAAGGACATCACCTTAACACTCTCCGACGTGGGACGAGAACACTCGTTACTCACCAATTTTGGTTTCTTTTTGTCAAAAGTGAGTAGAAATTAAAATTAGGTTAGACACTCAAGGCCACAAAGAGTTAAATCTAAATGGGACCCACATGAAACATCCATCCAGCCAATTGACGATAGGAGGATGCTCCTATGGCACTTAAATCTTAGGATACTACCTTAACACTCTCCGATGTAGGACAAGAACAGTCGTTTTTTACCTCAAACTAAACACTCACTAATTTTTGGTTTCTTTTGTCAAAAGTGAGCAGAAATTAAAGTTAGATTAGACACTCAAGGCCACAAAGAGCTAAATCTAAATGGGACCCACAGGAAACATCCATCCAGCCAATTGGTGACAAGAGGATGCTCCTATGGCACTTAAATCTAAGAGCACTACCTTAACACTTTCCGATGTGGGACGAGAACACTCGTTTTTTACCTCCAGCTAAACACTCAGCAATTTTTGGTTTCTTTTTGTCAAAAGTCAGCAGAAATTAAAGTTAGGTTAGACACTCAAGGCCACAAAGAGCTAATCTCAAATGAACTACGATATCAATTCGAGCTCTTTCAGCTGATCTTGACTATTAATGGCATGGTGTGATTACCAGTGCAACCGGCCCAATTCCAAACCCACAAATTTAAAACCATGTTTCATTATCATAATTGCAGGCAATACTGATCCACATCATTTCAGCATGTGGGCATAATATCAGGCTATAAGCATTGTCGTTTAGGAGAGTTCTGAAGAATAATACCCAAAAAAAGAAAAAAAGAAAAAAAGAGTAACCAACCATTTCACATGATAAACTCGTCACACTTGGTCAATTTCCTCTATGGATTTCATGTTATGGCCAGAGTCCTACTCATGGCGACCTAGTTGAATTGGGAGAAGTTGTAGTTATTATTGCAAGTCAATCGATTGGAGAACCACGTACTCAATAGCTAACTCCTTTTTCTAGCTTTTCTATTGGCAAAGAAGATAGAGAAATAGAGCTTCCTGAAAGCTATTGAATCGCGCTGTGGTCCTGAGACGCTTGAAGAATCTTTTCCATTCTTCGGTTATGTATGGAAAGATAGAAATAAAATGACCACAATTTTAGGTATTCACTTAATCTTGTTAGGTATAGGTGCTTTTCTTCTAGTATTCAAGGCTCTATATTTTGGGGGCGTGTATGATATCTGGGCTCCGAGAGGGGGAGATGTAAGAAAAATTACCAATTAATTGACCCGTCCAAAAGCGCCCATTAATAACTAATCTAGACCCGTCCATTAACTTTAAATGGGTATAAATGGGTACCCAATTATAGCCATTTATTTATACTCATTTAATTGATGGGTAGTGGGTTGACTCAACTCACCCATTTAACCCATTTAAAAATAAATATATATATTTAAACTCAAATTTTAGTGAGTGTTAAGGAGATAAATTTGAATTTTCTACTAATGTAATAATAATAAAATGCCATTATTTCTTTTTAAACACCATGCAAAAAAATGAAAAAAAGTAGTAGTATTTCAAACGAATCATAAATAGGTAATTGGGTATATCCATATCCATTTATTAAATAGGAAAAAATGGGCTGACTCAATTATACCCATTATTCAATTATGACGTATCCAAATCCATCCAAATCACCTATTTTGACACCTATAAAAAAACATACAATAATTCGCATTATCTCAAGAACGAATCATGGGTCGAACAGTTAGACTTCCGTGACTCCCCCCAGTGGTTGGGGGTTCACCCTAGTGGTTGGAGGTTCAATTTCTACCTCTGTTAAGTTTGCAAATATTATCTCAACTTGACAGGACAACAAAGTAGGCACAGGCGCACAGCACAGCGTCCCCTCCTAGTGAACTATCCTTTTCCCAAAACCCCTCATTGTAATAGAGTAGGATTTAAAAAAAAAAAAATCACATTGTCTCAAAGAAATACTAATAAAGGAAAGGAGGCAAAGTCCTTGCGGGTCTCAGAAAGGTGGAGAGCGGCGTTCGGTGTCCAGGATTATGGAAAAGTGCGGAGATGGCTGCAATTTGGTACAAGAAAGATTTGCCTTTATTGGTGGCTGGATGAGTCAGATTTTGGGACGAATTTTATTTTATTGTTTTTAAAATACGGATGCTTTTTCCTCATCTCCTTAAGATTTCGGTTTTAGTTAGACAAATAGGCTTATTCATATATATATTTGAATTTTTTTGAACTTCTGTCATTGTCAAGGGGAAACACGCGTAATATTTAAAACCTCAACAATACTAAGAGAAATTACTAAAAACCTTGAAAAGTGTCTGAAATCATTCTATCCTAAAAAGCTTAAATTTCTATGGAAGCAAGACTTGTGCTGCCTCCTAACAACAATGCTTTCTCCCCGTGAAGCCACTATTACCGCAGAGTATTTATAGTTAGGTTAGACATCCTTACTTGTAAATATCAAATCTCTAGGGTTTATTCATTAGCTAAATCTTACTATAAAAATAATATCTATGACTTAATTGATTGATTAAATAAAATATTAATTAATAAAAAATACTAATTAATGATCAATTAAAGGGAGATATTAATCAATCAATGAGAGAATATCAATTAATTAATCAGGATTCAATCAAATTCAAATCAATCACGTGGGATATCTGCCTCTACAGGAATACATACTCTTCAAAAGGTATTATAAAAGTCAAATTTCTGTCAAAACCACAACAATCACAAAGATTTGATCAATTGTTTCTCGTACATAGTTGATAATATTTCTGAAAATTAGACTGGGTGAATACTTACCAATTGAAAAGTATTATACAAGTCGTATTCCGCAGCTAAGTAGCTAACCAACAAGATGTCCCATGCATTCTATATGCCAATCAAAAATACAACCAATCACACGATTTTATCCATTTTTTGTCATTCGCGAATTTGGTAAGCACTCAATATTTAGTTAGTTAGCACCTATGTAATCACATGCATTCAGGCAAATTATTCATCTACATAGCACTATAGCAGCAGTTTTGGGACAAAAATATTTGTCTCGGGGTTTTCAGAAATATAGTAGCGTAGGAGGTCTAATATGATCGATTTGCTTTCACAACATAATTTATAACTTGAATTACTCCGAAATACTTCATGTCATAACTCGTGAAAATTATGCTCTTTTCATTGCTTTATCATTAGTTTAGAATTCTGATTTTACCAGCAAAATTTTCAGTTATTCAAACTTTGAAAAGAGGACAAATAAAAAGAAAAATACTGTCGATTTATCATGTTTCTTAAAAAAAAAAGAAAAAAGGAAAGGAGTATTTATAATAAAATTACGCCAATTTGAACCCTATAAGCGCAATAAAATCAGCACTTTCCTTCACTGTTTTTTATTAGCCATTTAATTCAAATTAAGAGGGGTAAGCCTCTGCTACTTCCTGTCTCGCATGCTTAATTTTACGATTACTACACAAAGGAAAGGAAATTTCCTAACTCCAGCACAATAAGATCAATTTTAACGAGGTCACCAAATTAATTGAAATCCCAATAATATTGGAGATTGAAAATAATTATGGTTTTAACTTACTGCACATACCATGAAATCACAAAAAAGATTCTGTCCCTCCTATATAAATAAAAAGATCAACATGCTTGACCCATAGGCTTTAGTTTGTTTGTTTTCTTTTTGCAGTGGAAAATTCAATACTTTTGTGGGAGTTCTTAGTTTGTTCAGCATGGGTCTCTTTTTCTCTAAGGTATGTAGTTTACTTTTGTCTATGACACGATCTGTAAAGTTCCTTTTCTTAATTAAATTTTAATTTTCTAATGGCAGCAAGTGGAATTAGGTTCAAGTTTATTCATTGTGTTTTTCCTCCCAAAAGCCATCATATTGTTCATGCATATTAATTTACAAATCTCCACAAGTTTATACTTAATTATCGTTTCTTTTCCACGAAGGCATAATGTTCAAGTCTGTAACTTTAGGAATTTGATTTTTAATTTCAGTCTCTTTGGTGTATCATTCTATTATTCTATCGATAAACTGAAATTTGAAAGTATTTCTACTTCTAAATCAGAGCACAACGGCGCAAGGCTCTAATGAGTGGCTAATATTGAATTAAGAGACATTACAATGATTTTGACTATGGTGTTCTTATGACTTCATTAGATTTACCACCATTTGTGTAGGTTTTTTAAAAGATATTTATGCAATCAAAAACTAACAGTTCCACAGGACTTTAGCCCTTATGAAAGGACTCAGCTAGGAAATTAAAAATTATGTAAGCAATGCTCTACATTGCATTATTCACTGTGTATCTCAATATTGCGTGGAAGAATTAATTATCCGAAGGTATCAACTGAGCATACAAATAGTATTGTTATTGCTAAATTTCATATTCAAAAGAGTAAAGGTTGAAATTACAAGTAGATTATGTTGTTCCTTTACCATATAACTTTAAGAGTGTTTGGAAATTATTTTTTATAATTTATTAGCATATTTTGTGCTATGATACATGTCAAAGAAAAGATTTTAAATTTATGCAAAGTACAAAACAAATATAATTATTTGCAAATAACGAATAATTAGAAGAACCGAAACTGGAACTAAAATTGAAACCAAAAAAAATTGAAATAGTAATAAAGTCGGAATCGGTGGTTCAAGAACCGTAACCGTAACTGTCCCTGTAAGAGCCAATTTAGGTTCCACCTTTTAGTAGAACTGAAACCGTCAGTTTTGAAACCGGAACTGGCGGTTTTGGAACCGTGACCACCCCTACTTCTACATGTTGTCAGTACTTACTTATATTAGCAATGTTAGCATATGCAACTACCACTAATTCGCAATTCATGTAAAGAGAAAAAAACAGCTTGCCCTTTACTAGCAGTAGTATGCATGAGCAGTCAAAAATTTTAAGCTACAAGTAATATGCCATGCGAGACTACAAGTCCACACTCAAATGTTAAGATATTGAGTAATTGCCCAATTCGCTTGGTCTTTGTTTAGTACTTTGCGGGAGTAATTTTACCTTCAGCGAAACAGAAACATAAATATAAAATTTAAAAAATTTAATTAAATACCAAGTTGATTTTTAAATGCATGATTCCGAGCATGAAGAATTTCCCGAGACTTCAGAAAACGTGTTTCCTCATATCGCGGCTTCAATCTCCATTCAGTACACATAATCAGAACTTCACGCATTTTTTTCATCTGCACTATGATAAAAAGGGAGAGACGACTCTTCCTCTCATATATATTTTTTCAGCTCGACACTTTTATTCTTTTTTTTTTAGAATAAGCCCTAGTTTTACTTTTGCCTCGAATCCACTATGGGAAGTGGTTGAAATCCTGTTCTAGTCAAAGGATAATTGAAGTTTTGGTCATCAATGCTGTGACATTTAATTGTTTTCAATGTTTCATTTATTTATAAGTATTTATATATTCTATTCATTCTCGAGATGATTGTTTTGTTTGAATTAGATACAGGACCCTTACTTGGTTTGACAAAATAATCTATTGCCATCTAAAATTCCAAATCTGCATTTATTTAGTGGTTTTAGTATTTGTAGCTAGTGGCATAATTTGATTGATAGGATTTTTCTTTACTCCACAAATTTTAAAAACCTTTTAAACCCTATATCACCGCAAGTATACGGATCGTTTGTTGAGTATAGGGAAATATAGGTGTCGATCCCACGAGGAACTATGGTTTTACAAACACTAAAATTTAATCACTTGCTTCATTATCTAGATAGACAATTATAGGAAGGTGAATAAAGTAAAGAAAGCTAGATAAAAGGGAGAAGGCGGTAAACCGACCTAAGGTAGAGGGATAAAGCAATTAAATCCAACCGTTAGGTGTCATAGACATCCAATTGGTGGAAGACAATAAATAAGAAAGCAAGTAAAGGAATTAGAGAATTAGGTTAGAGAGTTTGTTAAGATCAATTTGGAGGAATCCTAGAGCTTTGGAATCCTTGTTATGTTTAGATTAGAAGTTAGTCAAGTTTATTAAGTCCTTTCTCCAATGATTTGCTAAGATATAACTTCCTTTGTATGCCACCACTTTAGTTAATGGTCATGTAGTGAAAGTTCTCGTTTAAGATGAACTAGTCACTCGAATCGCTTTAAGCAATTCCTTAACTCCTTTGAATCTTCCTTGACCTATTTTCATAGAGAAAAGAGAAACAAGTTAAATAAGCTTAATGAAGTTATAGTATAAAACCAAACCAACCAACTATATTCACTACTTCATTGAGAATATAAGTTAGTGCTTAAGAACTTAGATCTTGTTGAAGGCAAGTTTTTCATTACTCATCAACATCAAATCAATTATAGTTGGTAGCTAATCAACCATAACGCATAAGCACAAGTCTTAAACTAACAAAATCATGGAGGACATAAATCACTCAACTACTTCATAATCACAACTAAAACAAGTTCATCCCTAACTCTAGGATTAAAGAGGCAGCTAGACATCATATTAAGAACATTTAAGCATAGAACAAACTTGCACAAGCCATGAAATTAAGCACAAGAGATAAGTAAGGAAGAAGGAATCTTATTCAATTTCTTGAAGTTGAATCCATAAATTTCTTCACAAGTTGATCTCCCAAATGCAAAGTGCAAGATTCCTCACAACTTTCACTTTTACTCTCTTTAGAAACTACAAACTAAGAACTAGAACTAATCTAATGAACTAGAGCTATTCTCTAGTCTTTTGGAATTTTCATGGAATTCTATGGTATTCTAATGATATGGAATGGTATACAAGAGGCCCTATTTATAGAAGATTGCAACCATATGCATCCAAAATTATGTCATGTGAATACAAGACAAATTGGCCTTCAAAAGTCAAGGAAAATGGCTTCTTCAATTTCTTTGTCTTCATGCATTTGAATCCTTTGAATCTTCATCCCAAATGAGTTGTAATGTTGAAGCAAATTGTGTTTTGAATTAGTAATGAGTTGTTTCTTCAATCTCACACAATTCTTCACGCAGCCTTCATTGAATTTCTTCTGAAAATTGAGCTGGAAGTGAGCTGAAAAACTGGAATTCGTGCAACTTGCGCTGATCACTTCGAGGATCCATGAGGTAGATCCAGCGAGGAGGCTCATGGATCGCATCATGAATCAACCTACTTCCGGTGAGAGGATTTGAGCTAATCATTTCTTCTACTTGTTGGTTCGGCGTTTTGCCTCAGCGACTCCACTTGAAACTTTACAATTTCCGAGCTTGTTGTCAGAAATTGGTGCTTTAATACTCGACTTTTATTCTTTGATTCCTCGTCGATTGAATTGCAATTTTCATTTTCCAATTTTTCTTCCAAGCTTCTTGGCAATCCACATTTTCATCTTATTTGATCATGAACAAGCAATCCTACAAAAACATGAAGATTTCATCACATTAATCCGCATAAGCGCATTTTTCATCATTGAAGCCATCTAATGCAAAATTAACTAGAAACCCTAGTTCATTAGCTACAAAAATAGCAAAAGCACACAAAAACTACATAATTAATCTTACTAAAAACATGCAAAATATTGACTTATCATTGATTGTAGTCGAAACTTTTGAATTAGGTTGTGGAAATATATAATCTAACTTAATGAACTGAGCTTGTATATTTGTCGATTAGATTTGGTAGCCTATCTAGTTATTAATGCTGTCAATAGGCTAAATCCTAAGAGCTGCTTAAGCATTGTTTAATTGGCAAGAGAAATAATCATAGAGCTTGTTGTGATTAATGACACAATAGGGAAAGGTAGGTTGTCAGAGTTTGTTGACAATTATAACCCGTTCATTTGTAGATAAATAATTTTATTACTGCATCTATGATAAGTTAATTGAATCAAAGAAGAGATTAGACCTTTGACTAGAGATTGTCCTTTTATTAATTTAAGTTTATTTAATTTTTGTGTTATTGCTTTATTTTTATTTGAGTGAATTAATTAGGTAAATTATTCCAATCTCCATTTTATATATTGTCACTTAACAAAGAAATAAATCACCCAATTCCTGAGAATACGATCCTACTCATTGTTATACTTGCATTTTGTAATTTTAGAATAGGTATTATATTTTTGGTGGTTTCGACACCTATCAACTAGTAGCTAAGTGGTAAGAACAACATGGTTGCTCACCATCTTTTTCAGCAATGAGACATGAAAAACTAGATGAATTAGTGACTGAGCTGGTAATTTCAACCTGTAAGCCACCTTTCCCACTCTACTCATGATTTGGTAATTAAAACCCATAGTACTTAATAGAGAGTTTGTGAGCTCCTCTTATAGCCACTGAGTTTTGCCTATAGGTGTAAGACCCAAAGACAACCTAAGAGGGTGAGTGAATTAGGTTGACTAAGAACTAGTCAAATGTTGCCCCTTTTTCAAATTTAATAATAATTTTGCACATAAAAGGTTTGTCAAGCAAATAGACAATCAAGACCAATAAGTATAGATGAGATTTCAATCAACAAATTTGAAAAGAGAGCTAAGAAATAGATTGGGAGTAAGCAAACCAAAGTTCTTCCAAGCTCCACTTGAGCTTGAAGAAAAATTGCTCAAGTAAAGCTTCTTCAATTTGATGAACTTCAATCCACTTTGTGTACAATGGAAGGATCACTTCCTCCTTGCCCCAAGCTACACTTAGTCAATTCAGGAAGTTTTACACTCTAACTGAAAACCCTCACAAAGCTACACAAATGATGAACTCACTCACAATTGAAAAGCTTATCAATGAACTCACAATTCAAGACTAACAAATCTTACTCAAAAAGAGTATTTTCTAGTTAAAATCACTCTTAAGAACTTGTTATCCAAGTGTACAGTGTTTTTTTTGATTTTCAGACAATGCCTGTATTTATAGGAGACCAAAAACTGAATTGAAATTGAGGTCAACGGACAGGAGAAAGCTGAAAGGTTAACTAGCCGTTGGAGCTATCGGACGTCCGACACTCTGTTGTGCGTTCGATGCTAGCGTCCGATAGGCTGTTGCGTTCTTTATCGGACGGCCGATGGATGATTCTGCGTCCGATAGGCTTTGCATCCGACAGCGACTATTAAACTCAGAAAATCTTCATGAAAATGATCGGACGGCCGACATATTTTTGCGTCCGATGGCTTGCATCCAAAAGCGGCCAGAGAGTTTGAAAAATTTCTTGAATATTTTCGGATGTCCGATGTGGATGTTGTGTGTCCGAAAGAAGTGTCCGATAGATCCCCTGTCTATCGGACGTCCGGTACGTCGAGTTAAGCGTTCGATAGAGAAGTTTCAAGTTTTATCGGACGTCCGATACAAGGTATTGTTCGTCCGACAGTCAACAGTTTCTTCAACAGGTTTCCTGCCTTGATGACCTGTGCTGTCAAAGATCTCAATGAAAAATATTAGATCAATTTCTTCAATTGTTTTGTAATTATCAAAATTCGGGATCATGATTAACATTCTCACCCTTTTTGATAATGACAAAACAATTGAATGTGATTTAAACAAAATTGAATTTAAAAGCTCAAAACTCCCCCTTACTCAAAGGCTCCCCCTTACTCAAAAAACACGAGTTCAAATCACATTTTTTTTTCTCTCCCCCTTTTTGTCATCATAAACGAAATTTTCAAAACAAAAATGTGCTTGTAGTATACCAAATGTGTTTGTAGTATTATACCATTTGCAACATGCCAAATCCAAAAAGGTTAACAATATCAGCATAATTCAGTCCAAATGAACATTTAACAACAACATTCAACAGTCCAAACAGAGTTCCATTACTGCAATCTACATCAGATTTAGTTGAATAACATCATGTCCAAATTCAATGACATGATGCAGATGCAATCAAACAGCTTTCAACAAGAACATCCAACATCATTTTTCCAATATTCAACATCCCAGCAATACAATCTAAAAACATTCAATGGCATTTACTGTCACAAATCAATTAATCACAGTTAAACAAAAGAGAGTATCAACATATCACAGCTCACATATATAAAAGAAAGTCACATTCATTAACAAAAGTACTGAAGTGCTGATTTCCCGAATGAATTACAAAAGACTTAAATGAAAGCAGTGAGATAGTTTGATACACTTCCAACATTAGCAGAAGGGAACAAAAAGTGATTTGGCAATTCTAATGTGAAGTGTGGATGCATCCTAGTGTGCCTAAAGGGTGAATGTAGATCGAGTTTCAGGGTGTCTTCTGATAAGCTTGTATGCTGTATCATCCTCTTCTTCAGTTTCTTTACCATCATCCTCCTCTTCAGTTCCTTCACTATCATCCTCTTCCTCTTCCCCTTCCACACCAATTGGTTCTTTTCCTTTTGCAGATGATGAGGGATCACGCTGTGGGGTTGGTGATTCAGTCACCTCTTGAGATTCCAATGTAGGATCAGTTCGTGGCTCTTTAACTTGGGAAGGATTTTCATCCAAGGGAGGAGGAAATAACAGATTTCTTTTGTCAAGAAAATTAGATTTCTGGTCGAATGTCATGGTTAACATAAGACCATGTTCGAGGAGAAGAACATGACTTTTGAGCTCATTTAGCAGTTCCATGACTTTAGATTGAGGAGAAATCCTAGAGACTGACTTCCTAGGATGAATTGATGGACCTGGAGTGAATCTACGAGTTCTAGTAATACTAGGAGAAAGAGGAACATCATGTGTTTTCTTTGAACGTGACTCAGAGGCAGCTTCCTTGGTGCACCAAGCACCATTAAGGAATTTTAAATTCTTTCTTTCAAAATATTGTTTTGAAAACACAGAGGTGATTGAGTCCTTAGGACACACATCGCTTATAGGGACTTTGAATGTTCGAAGATGGGAGTCAAAAACTTTCCATAAGATAGTTTTTTCCTTGTATCAGTGGAGCGTTTCATCAGAAACTTACACATGACAAAGCCAAAGTCTATTCTGATTTTTTCAACAAAGCAATAAAACAGATATAACTCCATTTTGTTTGCATCTGTCCGATGACCATCAGTTGGAACAAGCAAATTTGAAATGATTGAAAAGGTGATCATATTTTTAGGACTCAAGTCTTCCAACTTAGCATCAACAGGGGTTTGAAAAGGGGATTCAAAATAAGCCATTAAATTTTCAGTATTGAAATGGTTCAAACTTGTTGGATTTTCCTCATAAGAAAAGAAGTTTGCAATCTTGCTTTTGCAACCAAACTCAATGGTGGTTTTTAAAATTTCATTCACAACATCAGAATCAAATACTAAATCAACTCCATTGATACGGGATTTAAGCTAATCATGAGAATTACCCTTCCTAAGATTAGTAAAGAACTGATACATCATGTCAGGGTACTAGATATTAGGCATAACAATGATGTGAGACCATTTCTGGAATTCAAACAACCTAAGAACAAACTCTAGATCGATTTTCATAAACTCAGATGGGACAATGGACCTCTGAATGATGAAACCTTTTTGAGAAAACAGAGCAAATTTAGACTTAGCATCAGAATCTATGAACTTGGGTAAAGAAGCAGGTTCTGTGATAACCTGAGGATTAGAAGGAGTGGTACGAGTTTGTTGATGTGTAGCAGAGCCATGTCTGGTCCTCTGGGAAGTTCGTTTGCCCTTTGGAGAAGGAGTATCCTCATCCCTCAGTTGTCTCTTGCGTCCGGTAGCTGCTGAAGCACCACGAGTGCGTACCATTTTGCTTGAAGTGAAGGTGTTTGTGTGATATGCAGAGTGATGAACTAGTAATCTGGGTGATAATGTATCAGTTTTTCAGATCAGAAATAGGTGAAAAGAAGGTTTAGGGTTTCGGATGAAATTTGGGGATGAAAAGAGGGGTGTTTTATAGGGAAGAAGAATGATGAAAGTTCGTCTGCAATAGGTAAGTGAAGAAGTTTGATCCTTTAATTTTGAGAAATGGTGAGAATTTGGCTTGGAATTTGGAGTTTTGAATTGAGGTGGTTGGGAAGGTGCGTCTGAAGTAAATGTGTTTGACTGATGGAAATGAAGTGAAATGACCTGATGCAGTATGACTGTTCATGTGTCGGACGTCCAAACGTCGTGAAGCGTCTGACCCATGTATCCGATAGCATTTTCTAGAAAATGACTAAGAACACTGTCGGACGTCCGTTCATCGGGGTCGGAAGTCCGATAAGTTTTTACTAGAAAAGCTTAAGGTTCCTTTTCTAAAATGCCCAATTTTGAACGAAGATATACAAATTGTTCTAAGGGCAATGCTTTTGTAAAAATGTCAGCAATTTGATCATTCGAACAAACATAATTTACACAAATTTCACCTTTTTGAAAAAGATCACGAATGAAATGATGCTTAATGTCTATATGTTTTGTCCTAGAGTGTTGAATGGGATTTTTTGTCAGATTTATTGCACTAGTATTATCACAAAATATAGGCATATTATCATATGTCAAACCATAATCATTCAAGGTATGTTTCATCCATAGTAATTGAGCACAACATGCACTAGCGGCAACATATTCCGTTTCGGTTGTTGACAAGGAAATAGCATTTTGTTTCTTACTAAACCAAGAGACTAAACAATTTCCAAGAAAATGACAAGAGCCACTAGTACTTTTCTATCAATTCTACAACCACCAAAATCAGCATCTGTATAACCACACAAAGTAAATTCATCACATTTATAATACCAAAGACCAAAATTCATAGTTCCTTTTAAATAACGGAAAATTCTTTTAATGGCATTCAAATGAGATTCTTTTGGACGAGATTAAAAATGAGCACATAAACATATGGCAAACATGATATCCGGTCTACTTGCGGTTAAATAAAGAAAGCTTCCAATCATACCTCTAAACGTTTTCTCATCTACATTAGTACCTTCTTCATCCTTCTCAAGCTTGGTGGACGTACACATTGGTGTTCCCACTTGCTTTGAATCTTCCATGCCGAACCTTTTGAGAAGTTCTTTGGTGTATTTAATTTGGTTGATGAAGGTTCGTTTACTTGTTTGAAGGACTTGGAGTCCGAGGAAGAAGTTCAATTCTCCCATTAAGCTCATCTCAAACTAATTTTGCATAATAGTGGAAAAATCATTGCACAAATGCTCATTAGTAGCACCAAATATAATATCATCAACATAAATTTGCACAATAAGAAGATCATTTGATTTTTATTTTGTAAAAAGAGTAGTGTCTACGATGCCTCTTTTAAAGCCATTTTCAATTAAGAAACCACTTAAACGTTCATACCAAACCCTAGGGGCTTGTTTTAGACCATATTTTGAAAGCTTAAATACATGATTAGGAAACTTTTCATTTTCAAAACCGGGTGGTTGATCCACATAGACTTCTTGATCAATAAAATCATTTAGGAAAGCACTTTTAACATCCATTTGATACAATTTAAAACCTTTAAAACAAGCAAATGCAAGAAACATTCTTATAGATTCTAATCTAGCAACGGGAGCAAACGTTTCATCATAATCAATACCTTTTTCTTGAGCATATCATTTAGCTACTAATCCAGGCTTATTTCTTACAACTTCACCTTTGTCATTTAATTTATTTCTAAACACCCATTTAGTGCCAATAATAGGATAATTTTGAGGTCTTTCAACTAAAATCCAAACATTATTTCTTTCAAATTGATTTAACTCCTCTTGCATGGCTACTATCCAATAATCATCTTTCAAGGCATCATTAATGTTTTTAGACTCAATATGAGAAACAAATGCAAAGTTGTCAAATAAAGGTCTTGATGAGGAACGAGTTCTTACCCTTTCGGATGGATCACCAATGATTAACTCCTTAGGATGATTTTGAATGAACTTCCAAGCTTTAGAAGATCCTTTGGTGCATCATCATCCTTGTCTTCTTCATTTAGCATTCGGTATTCTTGAACATCACCATCCTTTGAATTTTCTTCCATTTCACCATTGTTTCCTTTTTCAAGTGTAAGCTTTTCAAGATCCTTTTGAATACCTACATCATCATCTACACAAGTACTATTGGAAGAATTGCCATTAGATTCATCAAATGTAATATGGATTGCTTCCTCAATTATAAGAGTTCTTCTATTGTAAACTCTATATCCTCTTTTATTTTCACAATAACTCAAGAAAATTCCTTCATCAGTTTTCTTATCAAATTTACCAAGATGTTCCTTAATATTCAAAATAAAACATTTACATCCAAAAACTCTAAAATAACCAACAATTGGCTTTTTATCAAACATTAACTCATAAGAGGTTTTATTCAATATTGGTCTTAACAAGACTCTATTCATTACATAACAAACCGTATTCACGGCCTCAGCCAAAAATATTTTGGTAAATCATTTTCACTTATCATGGTTCTTGCAGCTTCTACAAGTGTTCTATTTTTTCTTTCAACAACACCATTTTGTTGAGGGGTTTTTACAATAGAAAATTCATGAGATATTCCATTATGATCACAAAACTCCGGAAAGCCACAAAATTTAAATTCTGCACCATTATCACTTCTAATTTTGATAATATGCAAACCAAGTAAATTTTGCACTTTTGCAAATAGAGAAACAAAACTTTTAAATGCATCATCTTTATGAGCTAGAAAAACAGTCCATGTATATCTAGAATAGTCATCAACATTCACAAAACTATATCTTTTACCTCCTAGGCTAGCAATAGGTGTAGGACCAAATAAATCAAGATGTAAGAGTTCCAATGGTTTAGATGTTGAAACATTTCTTTTAGGTTTGAACGATGTTTTGGTTTGTTTACCAAATTGACATGCGTCACAAATCTTATCCTTTTCAAACTTAATCTTAGGAAGTCTTCTAACAAGTTCCTTTTTTGAAATTTCATTTATCACATCCATGTTAAAATGACAAAGTTTTTTATGTCATAACCAAGGATCTTCATTTGAAATTTTAAGGCATTTAAAACTAGAAGAGTCAATTTTCTTAAGAATCACAACATAGATGTCATTGTATCTTTTTCCTTTGAAATGATATTAAATTTTGAGTCAAGAACCAAACATTCATGCTTTTTGAATAAAACAAATAAGTCTTTATCACATAGTTGACTAACACTAAGCAAATTATAGCCTAGATTATCTACTAAAAGAACATTATGCACAAATGTTTCACCATTCTTACCCACATCACCTACTCCAATTGCTTTAGCTTTCATGTCATCTCCAAAAGTCACTTTTCCACTTGACTTTGATTTGAGCTTGATGAATTGTGAAGGATTACCGGTCATATGCCTTGAGCATCCACTATCAATGAACCACTTTGATTCCCTCATAGTTTTTTCAATCTTTACCTACAAGAAATAGAAAGTTTGGCACCCTTTTAATTTTTGGGTCCTTGATGGTTAGAATTATGTTTAACTAACCACAGACATCTTATTCCTTTTCTCATATTTCTTCTCACATAGCAATCATGCTTTAAATGACCTACTTGACAGCAAAAATCACACATAATGGTAGAATTATTTACATGAATTGGTTTAATGAACCTAACTCCATTTTTTCTATAGATTGTAAATTCATTTGCACTAAACGTAATTTTCCTTTCATAAGGATTAAAATGAGACTTAAATACATTTCTTGTAGAAATATTTTATTTTTTGTTTTGAAGGATCATGTCAAGATTATCCATTCTCTTCTTCAAGTCATTTTGTTTTTCTTTAAGCATTTCACAAAGGCTTGTTTTTCTATCAAGTTCATGTTGTAATTCCATTTCAGCTCTTACTAGGCAATCATTGTCATATTTTAACTTCTTGTTGTCTTGAAACAGGTTTGCATTATCTTGCAAAAGAAAAGTAATTTTTTGTTTTAGTTCTTTGTTTCTAGCATAAGACTCCTTTAAGCTTTCATGCAATTTTACAACAAATGACTCTAAATCATCATCATCATCATCACTATCATATTGAGGATGAGAAGTTACCTCATTGTCACCGATTGCCATAACGGCAATTTGAGCCGATTCTTCTTCTTCTTCTTCAATTTCTCCTTCCGAATTGCAATCGTTCCAAGTAATTTGAAAGTTGTTGAACTTCGGTTTTCTTTCATTCTTCATATCTTTCTTTTTCTTCGTTGGACAGTCCACCGCATAATGACCGGGCTGCCCACACTCGAAGCACTTATCTCCTTGCTTCTTGTTTGCATCATATCTTGCTTTGTATTTTGTATTGAATTGATTGTTGTTTTGGTTGCTTGGTCCTCCTTTTCTGAATCTTCTCTTGTTGAGTATCCTTTTGAAGCTTTTTGTGATGAGTGCAAGATCACTATCATCACAATCACCATCTTCTTCATCTTGTGAAGCCAAGTCATCCTCATCTTGAGCAGCTTTTAGAGCAATGCTTCTTTTTGCTCTTGCTTCCTCTTCATCTTGTACCTTGCTTTTAAGTTTTAATTCATAAGATGTTAGAGAATTAATGAGAGACTCAATGGATATAGAGTTCAAGTCTTTAGCTTCCTCAATGCCAGTCACTTTGTTCTCCCACTCTTTAAGTAGAGCATTCAAAATTTTCCTATTTTTTTCACCAAGAGTATATTCCTTTTCCAAAACCTCTAAGTCCTTAATAAGATCATTGAATCTACAATACATCTTATCAATGTTTTCATGAGGTTCCATTTTGAATGATTCATATCTAGTAACAAGAATGGATTTCTTTTGTTCTCTCACATC
Organism: Gardenia jasminoides; assembly: GCA_013103745.1. NCBI lineage: Eukaryota > Viridiplantae > Streptophyta > Magnoliopsida > Gentianales > Rubiaceae > Gardenia > Gardenia jasminoides. The sequence goes on along the minus strand of CM023095.1, from coordinate 39,936,204 downwards.
CTCACTACCTTCATGAATCTCTCTTAGTTTATCCCAAATTTCTTTGGCAGATTTACATCCTTTTACTTTAATGGATTCATTTGAATTAAGTGCACTACATAAAACATTCATGGCTTTTGCATTAGATGTGAGATTAGCCCTATCCTCACAATTCAACTCATCCCTTGTTTTTAATCTAGGAACATGAGTGATAGGATCATTAATAATAGCAGTGTAAGGACCTTCACTAACAATAAACCATAGATCAATGTCAATAGATTGCAAGAAAATAATCATACGTTCTTTCCAACTCACATAATTTGATCCATTAAACATTGGTGGTCTAGTGATTGATTGACCTTCAAAAAACATGGCATTGTTGGTTGTCATCTTTACTCTAAGCGGTTAAGCTTGATCCTAGAGACCAAGTTCTGATACCAATTGTAAGGCCCAAAGACAACCTAAGAGGGGGGGTGAATTAGGTTGACTAAGAACTAGTCAAATGTTGCCCCTTTTTCAAATTTAATAATAATTTTGCACACAAAAGGTTTGTCAAGCAAATAGACAATCAAGACCAATAAGTATAGATGAGATTTCAATCAATAAATTTGAAAAGAGAGATGAGAAAGAGATTGAGAGTAAGCAAACCAAACTTCTTCCAAGCTCCACTTAAGCTTGAAGAAAAATTCCTCAAGTAATACTTCTTCAATTTGATGCACTTCAATACACTTTGTGTACAATGGAAGGATCACTTCCTCCTTACCCCAAGCTACACTTAGTCAAGCTAGGAAGTTTTACACTCTAACTGAAAACCCTCACAAAGCTACACAAATGATGAACTCACTCACAATTGAAAAGCTTATCAATGAACTCACACTTCAAGACTAACAAATCTTACTCAAAAAGAGTATTTTCTAGCTAAAATCACTCTTAAGAACTTGTTATCCAAGTGTACAGTGTTTTTTTTGATTTTCAGACAATGCCTGTATTTATAGGAGACCAAAAAGTGCCTTGAAATTGAGGTCAACGGATAGGAGAAGCTGAAAGGTCAACTAGCCGTTGGAGCTATTGGACGTCTGACACTCTGTTGTGTGTCCGATGCTAGCGTCCGATAGGCTGTTGTGTTCTTTATCGGACGGCCGATGGATGATTCTACGTCCGATAGGCTTTGCGTCCGACAACGACCAGTAAGCTCAAAAAATCTTCATGAAAATAATCGGACGGCCGACATATTTTTGCGTCCGATGGCTTGCGTCCGAAAGCGGCCAGAGAGTTTGAAAATTTTCTTGGATATCTTCGGACGTCCGATGTGGATGTTGTGTGTCCGAAAGAAGTGTCCGATAGATCCCCTGTCTATCGGACGTTCGATACGTCGAAGTTAAGCGTCCGATAGAGAAGTTTTATCGACGTCCGATACAAGGTATCGTCCGTCCGTCAACAGCTTTCAACGTTTCGGTTTGATGACCTGTGCTATCAAAGATCTTAATGGAAAATATTAGATCAATTTCTTCAATTGTTTTGTAATTATCAAAATTCGGGATCACGATTAACAATAGGATTGTAGTCTTAAATACTCTTAGTCTCTTACTACAAATTCCTTTTCACTCCTCTTCTTGTCAGCATACATTTTCATCCTTATCGTGCTCGCTCCAAATTCTACTTCAAACAGGTATCCAACCTCTTCCTTTCTATAGCTATATTGGTCTAGATGTAGTCCAAAGCTAGCGGGATGACTTAATGACATACAAGTATCTCAAATGGACATATCTCAATAGGTGTGATAAGTGGTGTTATACCACCAATCAACTAATGACAACTATTCATTTCATCTTCTTGGTCCATCATGAGCCATGCACCTGAGAAACATTTCCAAGTCCTAGTTTACTTTCTTAGTCTGACCATCTGTCTGTGGATGGAATGCTATGGAATAAGTCAATTTTGTTCCCATCAAGGTGAACATCTCCTTTCATAACTGGTTTAGAAAATCTTATCTTTGTTAGATAGCATATTTTGGGCACTCATGCAATTTACGATATTGTCCGAGAAAACTCTTGCTATCTTGGCAATAGTGAAAGGTGAGTGAGACTGAAAAAAAAGCATGAATATTTGGTGAGCCTTGTCAACCACTAACATAACAGTGTCTTTCTTTTCTAATTTGGGTAGCTCCTCTATCAAGTTCATGGTGACATGGCTTTATGAGTACTTATAGGTTGGCAATGGTTGAAATAGCTTAGGATATTGCACATGTTCATTCTTACATCTCCTGCACACATGGGGCCTGTTTAGAAATTGAGTTTTTTGGGAGTAGGTAAAAAATTCTACTGTAACTTATTGTAGAAATTGTAGAAATTTTTTTTGGATGTGTAAAAACTTTTGATAGATTTTCTTTTTATTCTTTTCCTTTCCTTTTCCTTCCTTTCTTTTCTTTCTTCCTCCTCCTAAACCCACTCACTGGCACCAGACGACTTTTTTTTTTCCTTCCTTCCCTCTCTCTCTCCTCCCCCTCCTCAGTTTTCTATTTTTTTTTCCTTTCTTCCTTCCTTTCCTATCCCTTCTATCTCCATTCTCCTATCTCTCTCCCCTTCCTCCTATCCAGCTTTTGTAAATCAGATCATGATCGACTAGATCGCGACTAGATTTGGTCACGATCTGGTCGAGACCAGACTAGGGGGGCGGGGAGGGGAGGGTGACGGGGGAGGGGGAGGGGGGAGGGGAGAGAGAGGAAAGGGAGGGTAGGAAGAAAGAAAAAAAGAAAAAAAAGAGGTTGCCGGCGCCAGAGGTGATGGTCGGTGCCGGCAGTGAATGTTTTTGGTGAGTATTTTTTGTGTAAGAAAATGGAAAGGAATGAAGGAAAAAAGTTTTTTTGTTGTGTAGTATTTTTGGGTGTGTATGTTAAAAATTTTGAAAGGTTTTTGAGGTTCCTGTAGCTAAAGTAGAAAAAAAAATAAGTTTTATACAAACTGGGTAAAAAACTTGGGTCCCAAACAAGGCCATTGTTATAGCTTTTTTTTAATATTCTTGTATGTCCCTGGCCAATAAACAAAGTACTTTGCTCTCACGTAATTGGCTTGAACTCTTGAATGGTCTCCCATTTGGGATGAATGTATAGTAGTTGTCAACTTCTTCCTGATTTCACCACCATTTCTTACATATATCCTTCCTCTATATTTCAAAAGGCCACACTGATAAACATAGTTAGGATGTTGAGTAGGAGTGATCAACAGATCATTCACCAATTTCTACTCTTGTTTATCATCTTGGTAGTTGCTAAAAACCTCTTGGACCCAAGAAGGCGCCACTCCAACCATTTCTAGACATTCACCTTCCTCTGGTTCTTCCTTCCTAGATGGATCATCTATAACCACATTTTCCTTTCGTTTCCTATAATGGATTTCATACCTCACATCTCGTGACTTTGTTAACCACTTTTGTTACATAGGTGTGGTGATTTTCTACTTTAACATGTATTTAAGGCTCTAGTGATATATTTTAATAATAAAATTGTGGCCCTCCAAATACTGCCTCCGCTAGTCACAAAGAGTAGCAAGTGCCAAGAGTTCTTTCTCAAAAACAGACAAGCTCATATTCTTGACTCCAAAGCTTGGTTGGAGTAAGCTGTTGGCATATTAAATCAATTCTCAAAAATAAAAATTTCTATATTATTATTTAGTAGTGTTTTAGTCAAGTTAGGTTTTTAGTAAATCTAATGGAGTTAAGTTGTGGTAGATTTATTGTTTAGGAATTAGTATTCGATTAGGAAATTTCTTCTGATTGTAAGACTTGTTTACCAAGTTATCTAGCCTATAAATAGGGAGTCTTGTTATTGTTATTAGTTGAGAAGAGTGAAATTTGAGAATTTCATTATTATGTGTATTTATTGATATATTTTCTAATATTATTCCTCTTTCTACCACACATACTTGTATGTGTGTAAATTGCCTCCTCCCTAACCCCATATACATTGATTCGATGAAATCTATCTCCCACATCATTCTGGTTGATTTTTGGGTTTTACATCTGGTATTAGAGACCTAGATTCTTGAGGTTGATCCTGGGGTGCCTGTGAACATTGAAGAATTGGCCCGATTACAAAATTACTCGGGGATGTTTTCTATCGTCAGAGTTAGAGCATAAGTTTTGTTCGGAAAAAATTAGTTGATTGAGTTAGAACGAGGTTGGTCCTGAAGTGTGTAGTTGATGAAGATTGGAGACTATAAGATTGGTTCAAGAGAATTGTTAGATAGATTTGGTGTTATGATAGAGATCGGGAAGAATCCTGTTAGTTGAGTTGTGATTATCAAATCACAAAGTGATGAGTTGTCAGCAAATTGAAATCAAAATTGTGTGATGAGAACAGTCTATCCAGATTTGTGGATAGACGTAACAAGAGAAGTGTTTGAAGTTGAAAATCCAGTATAAGGTGATATTGGCGAAATTTGCAAGGGAGAGTGATCGTGATTGTGTTGGACCTGACTGGAGAGACCTTGATTTAAGGGAGGCAATGTTGGCATATTAAATCAAGTTTCAAAAATAGAAAATTCTATATTGTTTAGCAGTGTTTTAGTCAAGTTAGGTTTTTAGTAAATCTAATGGAGTTAAGTTATGGTAGATTTATTGTTTAGGAATTAGTATTCACTTAAGAAATTTCTTCTGATTGTAAGACTTGTTTACCAAGTTATTTAGCATATAAATAGGGAGTCTTGTTATTGTTATTAGTTGAGAAGAGTGAAATTTGAGATCTCATTATTATGTGTGTTTATTGACATATTTTCTAATATTATTGCTCTTTCTACCACACATACTTGTATGTGTGTAAATTGCCTCCTCCCTATCCCAATATACATTGATTCAATGAAATCTATCTCCCATATCATTTTGGTTGATTTTTGGGTTCTACATAAGCTATAGGCCTCATATTCTGCATTAACACAGCTTCAATGCCCTCTTACGGGCATCCATTTCCACAATAAACGGCTAAGAAAAGTCTGACAATGCCTATACTGGAATGGTAGTCATAGCTCCCTTCAACTCCTCAAAAGTACTTTCAGCATCATCATCCCAAAAAAACCCATCCTTTTTGAACAATTTAGTGAGCAGTTTAAGAATACCACCATGTCCCTTTACAAATTTCCTGCGGTAAACTATAAGGCCAAGGAATCCTTTGAGCTCCTTAGTATTCCTAGATCTTGACCAAGTCAACACTGATTCCACTGTAAGGCCCAAAGACAACTTAAGAGGGGGGGTGAATTAGGTTAATTAAAAACAATCAAGTATTGATGCCCTTTTTTCACAATCACAAATGCAACTTCTTACATAATCAATTTGTCAAACAAATGAACAATAGAAACAGAGAAGAATAGAAGATATAGCGATAGATTGATCGCAAAATAAGCTGTAAATGAGAATAATAGAATTCAAACCATTTTCTTCAAAGCTCCTCTTGAGCTTGAAGAATAAATCTCGATTCAAGCAACTTCAACTTGATGAATTTCAATCAATCTTGTGTACAATGGAAGGTTTACTTCCTTCTTGCCCCAAGCAGCACTTAGTCAAGTTCGGAAGTTTTACAATCGCTCAGATAACCCTCTTAAAGCTAGACTATTAAACAATTCACTCACAATTGAAAAGCTTGCAAATGAACTAACACTTCAAAACCTACAATTCTTACACAAAGAGTATTTTCTTGCTAAAATCACTCTCAAGAACTTGTATTCTTAGTGTACAAAAAGTTACTATTAAGTTCAGACAAGGCTCTATTTAAAGGGGACCAAAAAGTGTCTTGATAATAGTGATCAACGAATAGAAGGTAGCTGAAGAGTCAACTAGCCGTTGGAGCTATCGGACATTTGACACAATGCTGTGCGTCCGATGCATGTGTCCGACAGGTTGTTTCAATCTTTATCGAATGACCAATGCATATTTCTATGTTTGATGAAGCTTGTGTCCGACAGCGACCAGAGAGTTTAGAAATTTTCTTGGATACGATCGAACGTCCGGTGAGGTTAATACGCATCTGATACAAGTGTCCAATAGTTCCCCTATCTATCGGACGTCCGGTACTTCAAGTTGAGTGTCCGATAGAGTGTTGTCGAGTTTTATTAGACGTCCGATACAAGCTATCGAGCGTCCGACAGACATCAGTGACTTTTACTCCCTTTGATTGAGTTCTTCAAATTGCACCATTTGCATCGATAACCTGAGCTGCCAATATTCTGAATGGAAAACGTTAAATTGATTTCTTCAATTGTTTTGTAATTGTCAAAATTTGGGATCACGATTTACATTCTCCTCCTTTTTGATGATGACAAAACAATTGAACATGATTTGATAAAAACCATTGATAAGACATATCGAACTCCCCCTTACTCGATTAACCATCTATTTACTGGAAATGTACATGGCTTGCATAATGAGTATAATTTGAGCATTTAAAACATGTGGTCATAACAGACTCCCTCTTACTCGATTAATCATCTTTTTGATCAAGTATTTTCTCGGCCCAATCAAAGACGTGCATCCAAGTCAATATCAATATCAACCAAAAACATCCAAGTCATAAATTATAGAATCAAGACTGTATAACTGACTTATAGAATCAAATCATAGAACCAAATCATCATCATAAAGCTTCTCCCTCTTTTTGTCATCTCAAAAGGAATCAAACAATAGAATAACAAATAGTTGAAATCTTCAATACCAAATGTGCCATTCAATACCAAATGTGATTCCAGAAAAGCTGAAATCTTCAATACCAAATGTGTGACATATTTGTACTATCAGAGACAATCTAAAGTCATTTTAATACACAGCAAAAGCAACAGAACCATCAGGTTCATCACATATCCACCAGTTCATCAATATCTCAACAAGATTCATCACATATTCACCAGTTCATGAATATCAAGGTTCATCACATAGAACTAATAATACAGCACAAGTTCATCACATACCCAAGAGAACCAAACTCACAAAATCAAGAGGAGTACCAAAAGCAATATTAACATCCAAGGTACATATTCTCCAATGGAGATACAAAATAGCAATAAGAAGAGTAGCAAAAGGGTTTAATACTGAATACACTTCAACCATTGATAAAGTGAAATAAACTAGAAGTGATGCATCCTAATGGTGAAGTGCAAGTGCTTTTAAAGTGCCTAAAGAGTGAAAGTGGACTTTGATCCAGGCCTTCTTCTAGAAATTCAATAGGCTGAGTGGTCTTCTTCTTCTGTATCTTCATTATCTTCTTCCTCAGCTTCTTCAGTGGCTGATTCCTTACCCTTCTCAGAGGTGGAGGGAACACGATGAGGAGTTTGAGCATCCGTGGCTTCTTGGGTCCCAAGGGTAGGACAGGACGAGGTTCTTTTGCATGATATTCATCCTCAACCATAGCAGTGGAGAAAATTAGATTTTTCTTGTCGAGAAATGCAGACTGCTGCTCAGGAGACATAGTGAGCATAAGACCATGTTCAAGAAGGGTAACATGATCCTTGAGCTCTCTCAGCAAATCAACAACCTCAAATTGAGGAGAATTGGTCTTAGAAGCAGATTTTCTGGAGTGAATGGATGGGCTAGGAGTAAAACGAAGTGTTTGAGAGGTGATTGGAGTAATAGGTATGTCATGAGTCCTTTTTGAACGAGATTCAGAAGCAGCCTTTTTAGTACACCATGTACCATAAAAACACTTCAAATTTTTTCTTTCAAAGTAGGATTTTGAGAAAGCAGAAGTAGAGGTGTCCTTAGGACATACACCAGTGATTGGAACTTTAAAATGTTCAAAAATTGGTGTTAAAAACTTGCCATAAGACAGTTTTCTCCTAATGTCAGTACACAATTTCATTAAGAACTTCCACATGACAAAACCAAAGTCAATGCGAATTTTCTCAACAAAATAGTAAAAGAGATATAGTTCCATCTTATTTGCATTAGTACGATGGCCATCAGTAGGAACAAGCAAATTCGAAATGATTGAGAAAATAATCAAATTTTTAGGGGAAAGGTTTTTCAATTTTGCATCAACAAGAGTTTGAAAAGGAGATTCAAAGTAAGACGTCAATTCTTCTGCATTGAAATGATTGATGCTAGTTGGATTTTCTTCATAGGAGAAAAAGTTAGCAATTTTGCTTTTGCAGCCAAATTCAATAGTGGTTTTCAAAATTTCATTTACCACATCAGAATCAAACACTAGGTCCACTCCATTCACATGAAATCTTAATTCATCACGAGAATTTTCTTTCCTAAAATTAGTAAAAAACTGATAGAGCGTCTTAGGATAGTAAACATTGGGCATGGTAATAATATGAGACTACTTTTGGAATTCAAATAGCTTAAGAACAGAGTCAATGTCTATTTTTGGAACTCAGAGGGATTAATGGACCTTTGAATGATGAAACTTTTTTGTGAGAACAAGGCAAATCTTTCCTTAGATTCATCATCAATAAATTGAGGCAATAGAGGGGGTTGGGAAGTAACCTGAGGATCAGTCTGAGTTGTTCGAGATTGCTGAGTAGTTGCAGAACCTCTTTTCTTCCTCAATGAAGTCCGCTTGGCAGTTGGAGTTGGAGTTTTTTCATTTTTGAGAAGTCTCTTGCATCCAGTAGCAGATGAACTCCCACAATTCGGACCATTGTGTTTGTGTGTGTGTTTTAAGTGATGACTAAGATGAGGAATGAGATGTTGAGTGTTTAAACACCAAATTTGATGATAATTTTGTGATCAAACTACCTAAAAGGACTGAGGTTTAATTTTAGGGTTTTTGAGGTGATTTGCGGATGGAAGGGATTGTGATTTATAGTAAGAAATGTTGAAGGATCACGGTCTGCAATGGGTTTGTGAAGAAAGTTGTGCCTTCAATTTTGAAATTTGTTGCAAGAGAAGGTGGGAATTTGGGTTTTTGAAGTCGGGTGGTTAGGAAGATACGTCCAAATTAAATGAGATTTGACTGATTGAAATGAAAAGAAGTGACTTGATATGTTGTGACTTTTGTTGTGTCGGACGTTCGAACGACATGAAGCGTCCGACACATCTGTCCGATAGGATTTTCTAGAAAACAGTTAAGAATATTGTCGGACGTCCATTCATCAGGATCGGACGTCCGATAGAATTTGACCAGAATATTTTTTTAAGAGTTCTTGTCTAAAATTTTGAATTTCGAACGTAAATATATAAATTGATCTAGGGGCAAAGCTTTTGTGAAAATATCGGCAATTTGATCTTTTGAACAAACATAATTCACACAAATTTCACCTTTTTGAACAAGATCACGAATGAAATGATGCTTTATGTTAACATGCTTTGTCCTAGAATGTTGAATGGGATTTTTTGTCAAATTTATAGTACTTGTGTTAGCACAGTAAATTGGCATATTATCATATAATAATCCAAAATCATTCAAAATATTTTTCATCCACAGCAATTGAGCACAACATGCACTACCGGCAACATGTTCCGCTTCAGTTGTAGACAAGGAAATGGCATTTTGTTTCTTACTAAACCAAGATACTAAACAATTACCAAGAAAATGACATGAACTACTAGTGCTTTCTCTATCAATTCTACAACCACCAAAATCAACATCTGTATATCCACATAAAGCAAATTCATGACATTTAGGATACCAAAGACCAAAATTCAAAGTTCCTTTCAAATATTGAAAAATTCTCTTAGCGGCATTTAAATGAGATTCTTTAGGACAAGATTGGAACCGAGCACATAAGCAAATGGAAAACATAATATCCGGCTTACTTGTGGTTAAATAAAGAAGGCTTCCAATCATACCTCTATATTTCTTCTCATCAACATTTGTACCTTCATCATCCTTTTCGAGTTTGGTAGATGTACATATTGGTGTTCCAACTTACTTTGAATCCTCCATGCTAAATCTCTTGAGAAGTTCTTTTGTGTACTTTAGTTGATTAATGAAAGTTCCTTCATGAGTTTGAAGGACTTGGAGTCCGAGGAAGAAATTCAATTCTCCCATTAAACTCATCTCAAATTCATTTTGCATAATGGTGGAAAAATCCTTGCACAAACGCTCATTAGTAGCACCAAAAATGATATCATCAACATATATTTGCACAATAAGGAGATCATTTAACTTTTGTTTTGTAAAAAGAGTAGTATCTGCAATACCTCTTTTAAAACTATTTTCAATCAAGAATCCACTTAAACGCTCATACCAAACTCTAAGAGCTTGTTTTAAGCCATACAAGGCTTTTGAAAGCCACATAAACTTCTTGATCAATAAAGGGTCTGTTTGGATTCTTGTTTTTGACTCCTGTTTTTGAAAAACTGTTTTTCACACCCCAAATGCTACAGTAATACACCAACCAAAAACAACCCTAAAAACATCGATCCAAACAAATATTTCAAAAACAACTTATACATGCAAAAATAAAAAATTATCCCTTCTTCTTCCACCCCAACCGCACCATCATCCACCACCACCCACCACCACCTCCCCTCTCTTCCTTCCCTCCACCTTCCTCCCTCCTCCTCCCTCTTTCTCTCTCTCTTTTCACCCTCCTCCTCAGCCTCTTCTCCCTCCCATCCAAATTAAAATTTATTTATATTTTGGCATTTTAAAATTAAAATTTATTTGTATTTTGGCATTTTAAAATTAAAATTTATTTAAGGTAATTTTTGGTATTTTTGAGGCATTTTAAAATTAAATTTTATTTGGGATAATTTTTGGGGCATTTTAAAATTAAAATTTATTTGGGTAATTTTAGGCATTTTAATATTAAAATTAATTTGGGATAATTTTGGCATTTTCAAAATTAAAATTTATTTAGTATTTTGGCATTTTAAAATTAAAATTTATTTGTGATAAAATTTTATAAAATTAGAAATTTATTTGGGGTAATTTTTTGGGACATTTTTAAAATTAAAAATTTATTTGGGGTAATTTTTTGGGGTATTTTTTAAATAAAAAATTTTAATTTTAAAAATACCGAGTAAATTGTTAATTTTAAAAATCCCCCAGAAATACCTAAAATTAATTTTTAATTTTAAAAATGCCCCAAAAAATTATTCCAAATAAATTTTTAATTTTAAATATGCCCTAAAAAATTGACCCAAATAAATTTTTACTTTTAAAAATACCACAAAAAATTATCCCAAAAATACCCTCAAAAAGTTTTTGAAAGACAGCTACAGTAGTTTTTGAAAGATAGTTACAGTATTTTTTCATATCCCAAATGCTCCAGTGTTGTTTTTGAAAAACAACCCCAAAAACAATTAATCCAAACGAACCCAAAACCATTTAGAAAAGCACTTTTAACATCCATTTGATACAATTTACAACATTTGAAACAAGCAAATGCAAGAAACATTCTAATTGATTCTAATCTAATTATGGGAGCAAATGTTTCATCAAAATCTATACCTTCTTCTTGAGCATATCCCTTGGCTACTAATTTCACCTTATTTCTCACAATTTCTCCCTTATCATTTCATTTATTTCTAAAAACCCATTTTGTGCCTATAATAGGGTGATCTTGAGGTTTTTCAACTAAAGTCCACACATTATTCCTTTCAAATTGATTTAATTCCTCTTGCATAGGTACAATCCAATAATCATCTTTCAAATCATCATTAACATTTTTAGGATCAAAGTGTGATACAAAGGCAAAATTATCAAGTAGTGGTTTTGAAGAAGAACGAGTTCTTACCTTTTTGGATGGATTACAAATAATCAAGTCCGTGGGATGATTTTGAATGAACTTCCAAACTTTAGGAAGATTCTTTAGTAAATCATCATCCTTGTCTTCCTCTTCTTGCATTCGGTCTCCTTGAGTGTTAATTTCCTTCGAATTTTCCTCCATTTCAGCATTGTTTTCTTCTTGGAGCGTAAGCTTCTCAAGTTCATTTTGAACACCTACATCATCATCTATACAAGTACTTTTGGAAGAATCACTGTTAGACTCATCAAATGTAATATGTATGGCTTCTTCAATCACAAGAATTCTTCTATTATAAACTCTATATCCTCTTTTGTTTTCACAATAACCCAAGAAAATACCTTCATCGGTTTTCTTATCAAATTTTCCAAGATGTTCCTTAATATTTAAAATAAAACATTTGCATCCAAAAACTTTGAAATAGCTAACAATTGGCTTTTTATCAAACATCAATTCATAAGAGGTTTTGTTTTGGTCTTAATAACACTCTATTCATTACATAACACGTAGTATTCACGGTCTCGGGCCAAAAATATTTTGGCAATTCATTTTCACTCAATATGGTTCTTGCGGTTTCAACAAGTGTTCTATTTTTTATTTCAACAACACCATTTTGTTGGGGGATTTTTACAATAGAAAATTCATGAATTATTCCATTGTGATCACAAAATTCTGGAAAGTCACAATATTTAAATTCTGAACCATTGTCACTTCTAATTTTGACAATGTATAAACTAAGCAAAATTTGCACTTTTACAAACAAGGAAACAAAATTTTTGAAAGCATCATCTTTATGAGGAAGGAAAACAGTCCATGTATATCTAGAGTAGTCATCAACAATCACAAAACAATATCTCTTTCCACCTAAACTAGCAATTGGTGTAGAACCAAACAAATCAAGATGTAAAAGCTTCAATGGTCTGGATGTAAAAACATTTCTTTTAGGTTTAAAAGAAGCTTTGGTTTGTTTACCAAATTGGCATGCATCACAAACCTTATCTTTTTCAAACTTAATTTTAAGCAAGCCTCTAACAAGTTCCTTTTTGAAAATTTTGTTTAGTACATCCATATTGAAATGACAAAGTCTTCTATGCCATAACTAAGGGTCTTCATTTGAAATTTTAAGATATTTAAAGCTAAAGGAATCAATTTTCTCAAGAATCACAACATAGATGTCAGTGAATCTTTTTCCTTTGAAAATGATATTAAATTTTGAATCAAGAACTAAACATTCATGCTTTTTGAAAAAAACAAATAGATCTTTATCACATAATTAACTAACACTAAACAAATTATAACCTAAATTATCAACTAAGAGAACCTAAATTATAACATTATGAACAAATGTTTCACCATTCTTACCAACATCACCTACTCCAATTATTTTGGCTTTCATGTCATCTCCAAATGTTACTTTTCCACTTGATTTTGATTTGAACTTGATGAATTGTGATGGATCACCGGTCATGTGCCTTGAGCATCCACTATCTATGAACCACTTTTATTCCTTTATGACTTTCTCCATCTTCACCTACACAAGAGATAGAGAATTTGGTACCCTTTAATTTTTGGGTCCTTGATGGTTAGAATCATGTTTAACTAACCACATACATTTCATTCCTCTTTTCATGTTTCTCCTTACATAACAATCATGCTTCAAGTGACCATCTTGACAACAAAAGTCACACATAATGGTAGGATTATTCACATGAATTAGTTTAATGAACCTTCTCTTTTTCTATAAATTGTGAATTCATTTGCACTAAAAGTTAGTTTTCTTTCATAAGCATTAAAATGTGGATTCAATTAATTTCTTGAAGGATAGTTTTGTTTTTTATTTTGAAGAAGCATGTCTAGTCTATCCATTCTACTTTTCAAGTTATTTTGGTTTTCCTTAAACATTTCACAAAGACTCATTTTTCTATCAAGTTCATATTGTAAATCAATTTGATTTTTCATCAAACAATCATTGTCATATTTCAGTTTTTTGTTATCTTGAAATAAGTTTGCATTATCTTGTAAAAGAAATATGATTTTCTGTTTTAAAACTATCATGCAATCTTCCAACAAATGACTCAAGATCATTATCATCATCATCACTTTCACATTGAGGGTTATAAGATGTTACCTCATTGTCACCAATAGCCATGAAAGCAATTTGAGCAGATTCCTCTTCTTCTTCAATCTCACCTTCCGAATTGCACTCATTCCAAGTGATTTAGAAGTTGTTGAATCTTGGCTTTCTTTCATTCTTCATTTCTTTCTTCTTCTTCGTAGGGCAGTCCACTGCATAATGCCCAAGCTGTCTACATTCAAAACACTTATCTCCTTGCTTTTTGTTTGCATCTTGTCTTCCCTTATATCTTGTGTTGAATTGATTTGGGTTTTGATTGCTAGAACCACCTTTTCTAAACCTTCTGTTAATCGTGATCCCGAATTTTCACAATTATAAAACAATTGAAAAAATAAGTTTAACATTTTTCATTGAGATTATTGGCAGCACAGGTTATCAATGCAAGAAATCTTTTTGAAGAAACCAATCAAAACAAGTATATGGGACTGTTGACTGTCGGACACTCGATAGCTTGTATCGGACGTCCGATAAAACTCGAAACCTCTCTATCGGACACTCAACTTGACGTACCGGACGTCCGATAGACAGGGGATCTATCGGATACTTCTATCGGACGCACAACAACCTCACCGGACGTCCTATAGTACTCAAGAAGTTTTTTTCTTTTTGAGCTCTCTGGTCGCCGTCGGACGCAAGACCCATCGGACGCAATAATATGTATCGGCCGTCCGATCATATTCAAGAAGATTCTCTGAGCTCTCTGGTCATTGTCGAACGCAAAGCTCATCGAACGTCGAAATATACATCGGCCGTCCTTTAAAGATCGAAACTGCCTGTCGGACGCTAGCATCGGAGGCTCAACTTGGCGTCGGACGTCCGATAGTTCCAACGGCTAGTTGACTCTTCAGTTTCTTCTATCCGTTGACCTCAAATTTCAAGACACTTTTTGGTCCCCTATAAATACAACTTTGTTTGAACTTCAAAAACAACTTTTGTACACTTAGATTACAAGTTCTTAAGAGTGATTTTAGCAAGAAAATACTCATTGAATAAGAATTGTTAGTGTTGAAGTATGAGCTCATTAGCAAGCTTTTCAATTGTGAGTGAGTTCATCAATAGTGTAGTTTTGTGAGGGTTTTCTGTGAGATTCTAAAACTTCCTAACTTGACTAAGTGCAGCTTGGGGCAAGGAGGAAGTGATCCTTCCATTGTACACAAAGGTTGATCGAATTTCATCAAGTTGAAGTTGCTTGGATTGAGGATTTTTCTTCAAACTCAAGTGGAGCTTTGAAGAAGTTTGGTTTGCCTTCTATTATTCTATTTTTTCAGCTTACTTTCCGACTCATTGATTATTATATTATTCATACTTCTCAGTCTTGTTTTCTTATTTGATTGATAAATCAATTGTGTGAGAAGTTGAAGTTATTATTATAAATAAAAAAAAGGGGCTCTAATTGATTAGCTTTTGATCAACCTAATTCACCCCCCTCTTAGGTTGTCTTTGAGCCTTACAATTGGTATCAGAGTTTGGTCTCTAGAATCAAGCTTAACCACTTAGAGAAAAGATGACAACAAACAATGCCATGTTTGTGGAAAGCCAATCAGTCACTAGGCCACCCATGTTCAATGGATTAAATTATGTTAGTTGGAAAGAACGTATGATTATCTTCTTACAATCTATTGACGTTGATCTATGGTTTATTATTAATGAAGGTCCTTATACTGCTACTATTGATGATCCTATTACTCATGTTTCTAGACTAAAAACAAGAAATGAGTTGACTCATGAGGATAGGGCTAATCTCACTTCAAATGCAAAAGCCATGAATGTTCTTATAGTGCATTAGATTCAAATGAATCCATTAGAGTAAAAGGATGTAAATTTGCCAAAAAAATTTGGGATAAGTTAAGGGAGATTCATTAAGGTAGTGAGAATGTGAGAGAACAAAAGAAGTCAATTTTAGTCACTAAATACAAGTCATTCAAAATGAAACCTCAGGAAAACATAGATAAAATGTATTGTCGATTCAATGATCTTATTAAGGATTTAGAGGTGTTGGATAAAGAATACACCCTTGGTGAGAAGAATAAAAAAAATTTGAATGCTCTACCTAAAGAGTGGGAGAACAAAGTGACTGCTATTGAGGAAGCCAAAGACTTGAATTCTATGTCCGTTGAGTCTCTTATTAATTCTCTAACATCTTATGAATTGAAGCTTAAAAGTAAGGTACAAGATGAAGAGGAAGCAAGAGCCAAAAAGAGCATTGCTCTAAAAGTTGCTCAAGATGAGGATGACTCGGCTTCACTAGATGAAGATGGTGATTGTGATGATAGTGATCTTGCACTCATCACCAAAAGTTTCAAGATTCAGAAAGGGAGGACCTAGCAATCAAAATCATAATCAGTTCAACACAAGATATAAAGGAAGACAAGATGCCAACAAGAAGCAAGGAGATAAGTGCTTCGAGTGTGGGCAGCCTGGTCATTATGCGGCTGATTGTCCAATAAAGAAGAAGCAAGAAATGAAGAATGAAAGAAAACCAAGATTCAATAATTTCCAAATCACTTGGAATGAATACAACTCGGAAGGAGAGACTGAAGAAGAAGAGGAATCTGTTCAAATCGCTTTTATGGCAATTGGTAACAATGAGATAACTTCTTGCAACCCTCAATGTGAAAGTGATGATGATGATGATGATCTTGAGTCATTTGTTGAAAAATTGCATGAAAGCTTAAAAGAGTCTTATGCTAGAAATAAAGAATTAAAACAGAAAATTACCTTTCTTTTGCAAGACAATGCAAATTTGTTTGAAGACAACAAAAAACTAAAATACAACAATGATTGCCTAATAAGAGTTGAAATAGAGTTACAACATGAACTTGATAGAAAAACAAGTCTTTGTGAAATGTTTAAGGAAAAACAAAATGACTTGAAGAGAAGAATGGACAATCTAGACATGATCCTTCAAAACAAAAAATAAAATGTTTCTACAAGAAATGTATTGAAACCTCACTTTAATGCCTGTGAAAGGAAACTAACCTTTAGTGCAAATGAATTCACAATTTATAGAAAAAGAGGAGTTAGGTTTATTAAACCAATTCATGTGAATGATTCTACCATTATGTGTGATTTTTGTTGTCAAATAGGTCATTTGAAACATGAGTGCTATGTAAAAAGGAATATGAGAAGAGGAATGAAATGTATGTAGTTAGTCAAATATGACTCTAACCATCAAGGACCCAAAAATTAAAAAGGGTACCAAATTTTCTATCTCTTATGTAGGTGAAGATTGAAAACGCCATAAAAGAATCAAAGTGGTTCATTGATAGTGGATGCTCAAGGCACATGACCGGTGATGCATCACAATTTATCAAGCTCAAATCAAAATCAAGTGAAAAAGTGACTTTTGGAGATGACATGAAAGCTAAAACAATTGGAGTAGGTGATGTTGGTAAGAATGGTGAAACATTTGTGCATAATGTCCTTTTAGTGGATAATTTAGGCTATAATTTGCTAAGTGTTAGTCAGTTATGTGATAAAGATTTATTTGTTTTATTCAAAAAGCATGAATGTTTGGTTCTTGACTCAAAATTCAATATCATTTTCAAAGGAAAAAGATTCAATGACATCTATGTTGTAATTCTTGAGAAAATTGATTCTTCTAACTTTAAATGCCTTAAAATTTCAAATAAAGACCCTTGGTTGTGGCATAGAAGACTTTGTTATTTTAACATGGATGCGATAAATGAAATTTCCAAAAAGGAACTTGTTAGAGGCTTGCCTAAAATTAAGTTTGAAAAGGACAAAGTTTGTGATGCATGTCAATTTGGTAAGCAAACCAAAACCTCTTTTAAACCTAAAAGAAACATCTTTACATCTAAGCCATTGGAGCTTTTACATCTCGATTTATTTGGTCCTACACCAATTGCTAACCTAGGTGGTAAGAGATTTTGTTTTGTAATTATTGATGATTATTCTAAATATACATGGACCATTTTTCTTGCTCATAAAGATGATTCTTTCAAAATATTTGTCTCTCTTTTTGCAAAAGTGCAAAATTTACTTGGTTTACATATTATTAAAGTTAGAAGTGATAATGGTTCGGAATTTAAGTATTGTAGATTTCTGAAATTTTGTGATCACAATGGGATAACTTATGAATTTTCTATTGTAAAAATCCCACAACAAAATGGTGTTGTTAAAAGAAAAAATAGGACACTTGTGAGAGCCCAAAAATTCAAAATATTTATTGACTTGTTTCTTGTCTTGCAACAATATAAACCAGCCATCCCTTGCCCCTTGTATTTTCCTTCATTTGCAGCATCTTTAAAAACAAGAGAGACAGCCTCATGAGGAAGAGAAAACAGAAAAACAAAGCCCTTGAAGTTCCTTGTTCTAGCTGAGAGAGAGAGGGAGGAAGAACTTCCTCTTGGTCTTGCCCTTCCTCCTTGTCTTGCAGCTGTGGGAAAGAGAGTAAGCTGGATAGTGCTTGTGTAGGTGAAAAAGAAAGAGAGGCAGCTGAGAGTTGAAGGGAAAAGCTGGAGCACTTTGCACCTTTCATGGAGTTGTTGCAGTCACTTGAGGAGAAGACTGCTGGCTGCTTCCTTGTCTAGTTTGCAGCTGGTTTCTTAAAGGTTTTAGAGGTAACCTAACTTGCACAACCCTTGAATCTTGTAGTATAGCTTGTGGTTGATGTTTAGAATGGGTTAGGATAGCTGAGGACAGATTTTGGATGGTTGGAATTACTTGGTAAATTTGTTTGATGAAGTAGGGTAAAATAGCACACCAACTGTTTGAACTTAAGCTCCAGATTTTTGTGTCCAGTTCCTCTACGAATTTGACCATGTTAGAGTCCAAACCAGCTCTTTCTCAAAACATAAACATTGTATGTAATTGAGTTAAATATCCACTGATAAAATTTCAGATCAATCGGAGCACTGTATCCTGAGAAATGTCCAAAATACCGCTGACTGCTCTGCTCCCCTATTTTTACCCTACAGTCTCCAGTTTCAGCCAATTTGTCAGATTTCTGGTATCAATTGGCAATGAACTAGAGTCTTATTTTTATACCATTGAAATCCCTATGAATCTAGTTTTAAACGCCGCTGAAGGCACTCGATTTTGATATTTCTACATTGAGTTATGGATTTTCTCCTGAAACTGCTCCTGCTTTCCTGACGTAACTCAACAGTTTTCTTAAGTCTCTGTAATTGACATTTTTGACTACGAAAATGCATGAAGTGAATTTCGATGGCTTCATGAAAACTGTAGAGCTATGTATTAGCTTCGAAACGGTGTAAAATTCAACTCAATCCAATAAGCGTAGCTCTGGTTTTGATCAAAATACCGAGAGGCGTCAAAGCTGCCAAAGTTGATGTTTCTCTTTTATACTCATTCCTTCATTTTGGTTTAGTTCAAATACTTTTCTTGGTTCAAGATAACACTTTTACTCCACATGACACCTGAACCATGCCCTAGTATGCTTGTGGTTGTTTCCCTTAATTTGAGCCAAAGCCTTGTGGATTTGGAACTATGGTTAGAGGTTAAAGTTGGACATGTTAATTGAGGATTTTTAAACTAAAATTTCTTGTTTATTATGGATTGGAATTTGTGAAAGTCTTGTTATTTTACTTGATTCCAGGACTTGAATGTGCCATGAAGAATAAATGGTGAAGGGTGATTTATGTGGACGAGTGTGAAACTTGATAAGTGTTCCAACTCGTTTCAACTAAAATGTTTTACTAGAATTCAATTGTGAAATGACTTACTACCTTACTTTGATCTTGCTATCTCAAACTTGCTACTCATTTTATTACTTGTGAAATGGTTCACTAACCTACTACTTCACTTGTTTTCAAATTTGCTCTCATCTTGTTTCTAAACTTGTTTTAACTTGTTTTTCAAACATGTCCTAATTTGTTTTCCCCACTTATTTACACATGAAACATTTTACTACTATTCTTTTAAATGACACATTTTCCAATTATTTGTAAGTATTTCAAAATGTGTTTTAAACTCTTTACAAACTTCTTTTGATGCTTAATGTAGTTTGTCGTGTGAAATAACTTGATCCATTAAGTTGTTAATATCTAGATGATTGTTCGATCTTATTCCATATTTGCTTTCCAACTTGTTTTCGAACTTATTCCACTTGCTTGTCAAACTTGTTCTACTTGATTTTTAGACTAGTTTCTCACTGGTTTTCACATGAAATATTCCTTTACTACTTTTTCTAAATAAAATATTTTTCTAGTATTTCGAGTGTTCAAACTATATGTTAAATTATTTGTAAATATTTCGCTACTACTATGTTTCTATTTTAAAATTTATTCCAACTATGTTTCCACACATATTGGTCAATGACCTAATTTACTCGTGGTTTCAAAAGAAATTGATTCCAAAGGACTTGTGTTTCAAATTAATGTGTGCAAGTAAAATAATTTATTGTTGAAGTGAATGCTACTTGATTTTACATGTTGCTTTTGAGTGTCCTTGAATATTAATTAAATGTTCAAGTGTTAAGTGTTATTTGTTTAAGTGTTATTAATTATTAGTTGAAATAATTACTTGTTTCCTTGATTATTTTGTTGATAACTTGATTGTTTAATAGTGGTGTACCAAGGAGCATTTTACCCCTTGTAGTCCGATGTTTTATCGCATCGTTCACTACTTGTAGGTCGATGTGTACTTTATCGCATCGACTGAACTGGGTCTCAAGACCCTTTGCTAGAAAGCCTATCTAAGATCTCCTTCTTGAGTGATCAGTGGGTCAAAAGCCTACTTGAGTGCGCCATTAGTGAGGTCAGCTAGGTTGGAAAGTTTTATCTTAAAACAAAAACTCCTTGGTTTTGACTAATCATTATTTGCGCATGTTGTACGCCTTTGGCGGAACTGGGCCCTACCCTTGGTTGCTAGCCTATTCGAAGTCGGCGGACTCGGTCGTAGGTTGGAACCCGGCAATCGATTGTATACCAGTATTACCACTGGAGGGATAAGGTGATGACCAGATGAAGTGAGGGGATTGTTTAGGAGTTATAAGGTGAAGTGGACTAGTGAAATAGCTCCAAGTGAGCACTGTATCTTTTTATAACTGATTTAATGTTTATTAAGCACTGTTCTCCTAGTTGAGACAATCCGAGCAAGTCTCCTCGTGAGCACTGATCTCCAGTCCGATTATTGTTCTCTCCTAGTTGAAAAGTGTCCTGTGAGTGTGCTTGATTATTTGTCAAAGTGCTCGTGTGATGAATGAAATTATTTTGTGAATTGTTTTTGTCTTGCAAATTTCTAGTGAAAGTACTTTCTCACATGATTTCAAAGATTTGAATATTCCAATGTTTTCGTGCTCTGATAAAACAGTTAAATTCTAAAATACTTGTTTTCTCGGAACCTCACTAAGCTTTAGCTCACCCCAAAAATATTTATTTTCCCTCCACAGGAAATCGAGGTGATCGGAAGCATGTATAGTGGCCTTATTAGTAATTTTGGAGTATTTCTTATACAATTGTAATTTTGGTTAAGTTGTAATTTATATTTTGGAGAACTTGGGTTGTATTTACTACTGGGACGTACTTGTGGATTTTAGCATTCTTGTACTTTTGGAGTTTTCGAATTGTAATTATTATTTATTGGAGTTTTAATTTGTAATTAATTGAGGACTGTAGTGAGTCCCGGCGAGAGTTGGGCAGGCAGTCTGCTGAACCCTTTGGTTCGCCTTAGGGGGAGGTGGGGCTGTCACAACACTTGTTGAAGCCGCAAGAACCATGTTGAGTGAAAATGATTTACCAAAATATTTTTGGGCGGAGGTCGTAAATACGGCATGTTATGTAATGAATAGAGTTTTGTTAAGACCAATTTTGAACAAAATTTCTTATGAGTTGATGTTTAACAAAAAGCCAATTGTTGGCTATTTTAAAGTTTTTGGATGCAAATGCTTTATTTTGAATATTAAGGAACATCTTGGAAAATTTGATAAGAAAACCGATGAAGGCATTTTCTTAGGTTATTGTGAAAACAAAAGAGGATATAGAAAACAAAAGAGGATATAGAGTTTATAATAGAAGAACTCTTGTAATTGAAGAAGCCATACATATTACATTTGATGAGTCTAATGGTGATCCTTCCAAAAGTATTTGTGTAGATGATGATGAAGGTATTCAAAAAGAACTTGAAAAGCTTACACTTCAAGAAGGAAATAATGATGAATTGGAAGAAAATTCAAAGGAAGGTGACTCTCAAGAAAACTGAATGCTAGATGAAGAAGACAAGGATGATGATGCACCAAAGGATCTTCCTAAAACTTGAAAATTTATTCAAAATCATCCCAAAGACTTGATTATTGGTGATCCATCTGAAAGGGTAAGAACTCGTTCTTCCTCAAAACCATGACTTGATAATTTTGTATTTGTCTCTCATATTGAGTCTAAAAATATTAATGATGCTTTGAAAGATGATTATTGGATAATAGCTATGCAAGAGGAATTAAATCAATTTGATAGGAATAATGTTTGGACTCTTGTTGAAAGGCCTCAAAATTATCCGATTATTGGCACAAAATGGGTGTTTAGAAACAAATTAAATGATAAAGGTGAAATTGTAAGAAACGAAACTAGATTGGTAGCTAAGGGGTATGCTCAAGAAGAAGGTATTGATTTTGATGAAACATTTGCTCCCGTAGTAAGATTAGATTCCATAAGAATGTTTCTTGCATTTGCTTGTTTCAAAGGTTTCAAATTGTATCAAATGGATGTTAAAGGTGCTTTTCTAAATGGTTTTATCGATCAAGAAGTTTATGTGGATCAACCCCTCGGTTTTGAAAGTGATAAATTTCCCAATGATGTATTTAATCTTTCAAAAGCCTTATATGGTTTGAAACAAGCCCCTAGAGCTTGGTATGAATGCCTAAGTGGTTTTTTGATTGAAAATGGTTTTAAAAGAGATATTGTAGATACTACTCTTTTTACAAAACAAAAATCAAATGATCTCCTTATTGTGCAAATTTATGTTGATGATATTATTTTTGGTGCTACTAATGAGCGTTTGTGCAAGGATTTTTCCACCATTATGCAAAAAGAATTTGAGATGAGTTTGATGGGAGAATTGAACTTCTTCCTTGGACTTCAAGTTCTTCAAACCCATGAAGGAACCTTTATCAATCAAATAAAGTACACAAAAGAGCTCCTCAAAAGGTTTGGCATGGAAGATTCAAAGCATGTAGGAACACCAATATGCACGTCTACCAAACTTGAAAAGGATGAAGAAGGTACAAGTGTTGATGAGAAGAAATATAGAGGTATGATCGGAAGCCTTCTCTATTTAACCGCAAGCAGGCCGGATATTATGTTTGCTGTATGCTTGTGTGCTCGTTTTCAATCTTGTCCTAAAGAATCTCATTTAAATGCCGTTAAGAAAATTTTTCGTTATTTGAAGGGAATTATGAATTTTGGTCTTTGGTATCCTAAATGTCATGAATTTGCTTTATGTGGATATACGGATGCTGATTTTGGTGATTGTAGAATTGATAGAAAAAGTACTTGGTAATTGTTTGGTGTCTTGGTTTAGTAAGAAACAAAATGCCATTTCCTTGTCAACAACCAAAGCTGAATATATTTCCGCTAGTGCATGTTGTGCTCAATTATTATGGATGAAACACATCTTAAATGATTTTGACTTAATGTATGATAATATGCCAATTTTCTGTGATAACACTACTGCCATAAATTTGACAAAAAATCCCATTCAACACTCTAGGACAAAACACATAGATATTAAGCATCATTTCATTCGTGATCTTGTTCAAAAAGGTGAAATTTGTGTGAATTATGTTTGTTCAAAGGACCAAATTGCTGACATTTTCACAAAAGCCCTGCCCTTAGATCAGTTTGTAAATCTTCGTTCTAAATTGAAAATTTTGGAAAAGAACTCTTGAATATTTCTGGTCGAATTCTATCGGACATCCGACCCTGATGAACGGACGTCCGACAATGTTCTTAGCCATTTTCCAGAAAAATTCTATCGGACGAATGTGTCGAACGCTTCACGTCGTTCGACGTCCGACACACAAAATGTCACAGCTTATCAGGTCACCTCATTTCATTTTCATCAGTCAACCTTCATTAATTCGGACGCAACTTCCCACCTACCTGAATTCAAAACTCCAAATTTCCAGCAAAACTTACACCATTTGTCAAAATTGAAAACACAAACTTCTTCCCTCACCTATTGAAGACTGAAAATCATCAACTCTCTTCACTATAAATCACACACTCCTCCATTCCCAAATCACAATCGAAACCCTAAGACCACTCTTCTTCCCTTTTTGGACTGATTGATCACTGCATTGTCATCAAACTTGTTGTTTAGACAGTCAACACCTCACTTAGCCTCTTAATCATCACTCAAAACACATACACACGTGACAATGGTATGCACCCGTGGAGTTTCCTCTGCTACCGGATGCAACCGGATTCTAAGGGATGAAGATACTCCCACTCCAATAGCCAAACGATCTTCATCAAGGATCAGACGTGGTTCTGCAACTTCACAGCCAACCTCTACCACTCCAACTGATTCCCAAGTTACTACAGAACCCACTCCTCTGCCTAAATTTATTGATGAAGAAGTTGAGTCTAGATTTGCCTTATTTTCTCAAAAAAGTTTCATTATTCAAAAGTTTATTGACCCCTCTGAGTTTAGGAAAATAGATCTTGATTCAGTCCTTAAACTCTTTGAATTCCAAAAATGGTCTCATATCATTACCATGCCAAACGTATACTATCCTGATATGCTATACCAATTCTTTGCTAATCTTAGGAAAGGAAACTCTCGTAATGAGTTGAAATCTCGTGTGAATGGTGTTGACTTGGTGTTTGATTCTGATGTGGTTAATGAGATTTTGAAAACAACCATCGAATTTGGCTGCAAAAGCAAAATTGCTAATTTCTTTTCTTATGATGAAAATCCAACTAGCATCAATCATTTTAATGCTGAAAAGTTGATGACATATTTTCAATCTCCTTTTCAAACCCCTGTGAATGCTAAGTTGGAGGATTTAAATCTAAAGAATCTAATCATTTTTTCAATCATATCAAACTTGCTTGTACCTACTGATGGCCATCATACTGATGCCAATAAGATGGAATTATACTTGTTTTACTATTTTGTTAAAAAAATCAGGATTGATTTTGGTTTTGTCATGTGTAAATTCTTGATGAAACTTTGCATTGACACAAGAAGAAAATTATCTTATGGAAAGTTTTAACCCCTGTTTTCGATCATTTCAAAGTTCCCATCAGTGGTGTATGTCCAAAAGACACAACCACTTCTGTTTTCTTAAAAGCTTACTTTGAAAGAAAAAACTTGAAATTCCTTGATGGTGTTTGGTGCTCTAAGGAAGCTGCATCTGAGTCTCATTCCAAGAGAATTCACGACACTTCCATCTCTCCTAGTATCACCAAAACTCTTCGATTCACTCTTGGTCCATCCATCCATCCTAGGAAGTCTGTGTCTAAATCAACTTCTTCTCAATCTGAGATCATTGAGTTACTCAATGAACTCAAAAATCATGTCCTCCTCCTTGAGCATGGTCTTATGTTAACCACGACCTCTGAACAAAAATCTGACTTTTTGGACAAAAAAGGTCTGCTATTCCCTACTATCTTGAATAAAGATGTTTCTCAAGCCAAGGAACCTCGACCTGATCCTACGCTGATCATTCAAGATGTGATTGAGTCTCCAACACCCCAGCGTGATCCCTCAACATCCAAGAAAGGCAAGACTCCAATCATTGAACCAACTGAGGAAGAGCAAGCAGATGATGAAGAAACTGAAAAGGAAGATAATTCAGCCTATCGTCTTATCAGAAGAAGACCTGGCACAAGATCAACGTTCACCCTTTAGCCACATTTAGAAGCACTTGCACTTCACCATTATGTTGCATAAGTTCTTGGTGTCGAACGTTCTATAGCTCCAACGGCTAGTTGACTCTTCAACTTCTTCTATCTGTTGACCTCAAATTTCAAGGCACTTTTTGGTCCCCTATAAATACAGCTTTGTCTGAACTTCAAAAACAACTTTTGTACACTTAGATTACAAGTTCTTAAGAGTGATTTTAGCAAGAAAATACTCATTGAATAAGAATTGTTAGTGTTGAAGTATGAGCTCATTAGCAAGCTTTTCAATTGTGAGTGAGTTCATCAATAGTGTAGTTTTGTGAGGGTTTTCTGTGAGATTCTAAAACTTCCTAACTTGACTAAGTGCAGCTTGGGGCAAGGAGGAAGTGATCCTTCCATTGTACACAAAGGTTGATCGAATTTCATCAAGTTGAAGTTGCTTGGATTGAGGATTTTTCTTCAAACTCAAGTGGAGCTTTGAAGAAGTTTGGTTTGCCTTCTATTATTCTATTTTTTCAGCTTACTTTCCGACTCATTGATTATTATATTATTCATACTTCTCAGTCTTGTTTTCTTATTTGATTGATAAATCAATTGTGTGAGAAGTTGAAGTTATTATTATAAATAAAAAAAAAAGGGGCTCTAATTGATTAGCTTTTGATCAACCTAATTCACCCCCCTCTTAGGTTGTCTTTGAGCCTTACATCTTCTTTTGTTGAGAATCCTCTTGAAGCTTTTGGTGATAAGGGCGAGATCACTATCATCACCATCCATGTCTTCATCATCTAATGAGGCCGAATTATCCTCATCTTGGGATGCTTTTAGAGCAATGCTCCTTTTGGCCCTTGCATCTTCTTCATCCTGCACTTTGCTTTTGATTTTCAACTCATAAGATGTTAGAGAATTTATGAGAGATTCAATGGGCATAGAGTTCAAATCCTTTGCCTCTTCAATTGCGGTCACTTTATTTTCCCATTCCTTAGGTAAAGCATTCAAAATTTTTCTGTTTTTCTCACCAACGGTGTATTCTTTATCCAACACCTCTAAATCTTTGATAAGATCATTGAATCTACAATACGTTTTATCTACATTTTCATAAGGTTCTATTTTAAATGATTCATATCTAGTGACCAATATAGACTTCTTTTGTTCCCTTACATCTTCACTACCTTCATGGATTTTCCTTAACTTATCCCAAATTTTCTTAGCCAATTTACATCCTTTAACTCTAATAGATTCATTTGTATCCAATGCACTATATAGGACATTCATGGCTTTAGCATTTGAAATAAAATTGGCTCTATCCTCACGAGTCAATTCATTCCTTGTCTTTAATCTAGGAACATGAGTAATGGGATCATCAATGGTAGCAGTGTAAGGACCTTCATTAATAATAAACCATAGATCAATAACAATAGATTGCAAGAAGATAATCATACGTTCTTTCCAACTAACATAGTTTGAACCATTGAACATGGGTGGTCTAGTAACCTATTGTCCCTCTACAAACATAGCATTGTTAGTTGTCATCTTTTCTCTAAGCGGTTAAGTTTGATCCTAGAGACTAAACTCTGATACCAATTGTAAGGCTCAAAGACAACTTAAGAGGGGGGTGAATTAGGTTGATTAAAAATAATCAAGTAATGATGCCCCCTTTTCACAATCACAAATGCAACTTCTTACACAATCAATTTGTCAAACAAATGAGCAATAGAAACAGAGAAGAATAAAAGATATAGCGATAGATTGATTGCAAAATAAGCTGTAAATGAGAATAATAGAATTCAAACTAATTTTCTTCAAAGCTCCTCTTGAGCTTGAAGAATAAATCTCGATTCAAGCAATTTCAATTTGATGAATTTCAATCAATCTTGTGTACAATAGAAGACTCACTTCCTCCTTGCCCCAAGCAGCACTTAGTCAAGTTAGGAAGTTTTACAATCGCTCAGATAACCCTCTCAAAGCTACACTATTGAAGAATTCACTCACAATTGAAAAGCTTACAAATGAACTAACACTTCAAGACCTACAATTCTTACACAAAGAGTATTTTCTTGCTAAAATCACTCTCAAGAACTTGTATTCTTAGTGTACAAAAAGTTACTATTAAGTTCAGACAAGACTCTATTTAAAGGGGACCAAAAAATGCCTTGATAATAGTGGTCAACGGATAAAATGTAGCTGAAGAGTCAACTAGCCGTTGGAGCTTTCGGACGTCCGACACAATGCTGTGCGTCCGATGCATGTGTCCGACAAGTTGTTTTGATCTTTATTGGACGGTTGATGCATATTTCAGCTCATTGAGTTCTTTGTAATCATCAAAAAACCTCTAGCTCCTGTCTTTTTCTTTACAACAACATAGGTGAGGCAAAGGGGCTCTTACTGGGTTAGATGATTTCGTGATCTAGCATCTCATTTAAATCTATCAATCTCTGTCTTTTTCACATAAGGGCACCTATAAAATCTGCTTTTGAAAGCTTTAGGACCACCTTTGAGCACAATCTAGTGGTCATGACTTCTAGGTGGGGGACAACCCCTAATGTTTTGAGAAAACTTCTAGATATTGGTCAATAATTGAAACAATTTCCTAAGGAATCACTTCCCTTTCCACCAAACCCTATTCTGCTGAACACAACAATGCTGCTACTTCCGTACTTGTCTCCTCCTCCATTTTTGCACCATGCTACCCTCGATCAGTTTCAGCTGCACAGTATCTTCTCCATGCATCTCAACTTCCTTATTTTATCTTGAACTTCATTTTAAGCTTCTTGAGATCAAATTCCATAGGGCTATATGATACCAATCTTGCCTTATCTCAGACGAAACCGATAGCATGACAAGCCCCAAGGATCTAGAACAAGTATCAAGTTTGTAGTGAAACCTAACACGACTAAGGATGGCTCAAAATTGAGTTAGACAAGGTAGAATGACGCCACAATCAAGTGTGAGTCTTAATTGATAAGTCAATTGAACAATTAGATATCTCGAGAAATTTCCAAAAAATGTGACGAATTTGAAAATTTTTTTGCAAATAGGGTGATTTGGCTGTAGAGTTTCAGCCAGTGATGTTCGCATTTGCAAAATGCGAGTTCAAGAGAACTCGCATTTGGCAAATGCGAGATCACTGAAAAATGCTAATTAAAAAAAAAGTTAATTCCAGAGAACTCGCATTTGCAAAATGCGACTTTAATAAAAATCGCATTTGATGAATGCGAGTTCTCTGGAAATTAAAAAAAGTAATTTAATTAAGCTCGCATTTGAATGCGAGTTTAACAGAACTCGCATTTGCTGAATGCGAGTTGCCTGGAAATTGGGAAAAAAAAGTAATTTAATTAAGCTCGCATTTGTGGAATGCGATTCCACATGAACTCGCATTCACTAAATATGAGTTTCCTAGAAAAATAGGGAAATAAAAAAAATTAATGTCCTAAAAATCGGAATCATAAATGAACTGCAATTCGTAAAAAAAATAATTTAATGAAGAGCACATTTGAAGAATGCGAGTTTCCTGGAAATTATTAAAATAAAAAATTATTGTCTTGCGATTTTCATGAAAAATAGAGAAACAAAAAAATAATTCCTATTACCTCTAGCAAATGCGACTTTATATGGGTTCACATTCCGAAATTTTTGTATTTTTTTCAGGAAAAAGAAAAATAAAAAAATAATTCCCTGAAGTGTTGGAAAAAAATAGATGTTTAAACGAGCTCATGGGAAATTAGAAAAAAATAAAGTAATTACTTGAGCTCATTGGAAATTAAGAGTATGCAAAAAAAATTGCTAAGTGTCCCGACATGGGTGATTCCCTTGAGTTCTCCATGTATTTGTAGGACCGTACCTATTTGGAATGGAGTGAAATCTAACTATGTCTAGCCAAAGACATTGAAGAAAGATGCTCCTGGGAGGCAACCAAAAAATTCTATTATGTTGTTAATTCTTTGATTTTTATTTTGTTTAAATTGCTAAGTGTCATTTAAGTTAATTTTTTTGGTAGAAGGCACTTGGTTGCAAGTACGAAGTTGTGGTCATTCTTGGTTTTGATTTCTATCCAATCTGGTGGGTAGAAGACTTAGTTGTCAGGACGTGCCCACGTCATGACGACTGATGCAATTTTCAAAGATTTGAGTGAGGTCGACCAGAAGACTTCACTTGGTGAGGACGTGCCCACGTCACGATGCCTGATACGATATTCCAAGAATGGATTGGGTTGATCAGAAAACTTCGCTTTATCAGGACGCGCTCGCGTCACGAGTCCCATGGCCATTTAGAATTTCTCCCCTCCCGACCAAAAGACTCCAACCATTTTGGACGTGCCCACGTCCAGAAGGATCATTGGTTTTGCTGAAAAAAAAACTCTCTGATTTGTATTCCGATTATTATTATTATTATTAAATTTTTTCATACCACAGTCAAATACATTGGGTTTTTTAATTTTATCAATTCAATAAAATTTATTCATTCTAGTTTGATTTATTACTATAAAATGTTTTTTCCCATCCAACACAGATTTCGATTTATAAACTACTTACGACCCTAAACCCCAAACCCCAAATCCCAAACCCTAAACCCTAAAAACTACAACCCTAAGGCCCTAAATCCTAAACCCTACAACCCTAAAGCCCTAAACCCTAAACCGTAAAACCCTAAACCCTAAACCCTAGACCTAAACCTTCAACCCTAAAATTCTCATGTAAAGTTTTGTTTTCAACCATAAACTATAACTCTCATCGTAACAATTTTGACAAGCACTCGTTTATTAAACTGTCGAACGTAATTTGCTTATATTAGAACTTTCATATTTTAAAAATACACAATACTTTGTGTTTATTACAACTTGCAATTTTTCAGACAAGATTCGAACACATTGTAGAAGTTTTTCATTTTAATAAATATTTTTTCATTTCAATCTGAATTCTTAGTATGAAATATTCTTTTTCCCATTCGGATATGGACAAATTTGTAGGTACACTTGTATATATAATCTCATTACCACAACGCCCTTTTGCACCATATGCTTCATTTGTTGTCCCACGTTTCATTATTTTAAGTGAGTATATTAATTTAAAAAACTTAAAAAATAGGGCTTTCATTATCAGACCACGGGCAAAATATAATTAATTTTTTGTGTTAGGATAAAGCATATATTGCAAGTTTTATACATAAATCATTTCATTATTGTCAATTCTTTTGAGTTAATTTAAGAATTTGTACCGACCTCATTTACATATTTGTAAGTTTTTTTTTTTTTTTGTAGACGGCAGGGTTGAAAGTACAAAAATATACAACTTGCCAAGGGTAATATTACATACGAATTTCATTTATGTTATCCTTAAACCAGTGCACAAAGATATTTTTAAAAATTATGAATTTTTTGCAACTTAATTTTAATGGTACTGTAAGTGATGCATAATTTTAACTAAGTCACTAATTATTTTATTGTAGGGGTGGTTAGCTTGTAGAATTTTGGACCGGCGATGTTTGTCGAATTCGAGATTGGTGCAACAGCTTCTATCCTAAAATTTTCGTCGTTGACTACATTAGGGGTTTGGAAACAAAAAATATACACCACAAGCTTTGAATTGACCAAAAAAAAAATCATTTAGTACTAGGTTCAATGTCCTCCAAGATGTCCACCAGTACCACACTGTGTACGTCTACGGGTTCTAGCTCCTCTATGTGCCAGGTTTTGCACAACCGGAGTCGCTTGAGGAGTGTGTGACTCATGCGTGGTCTGCTGATCATGTAAATCATCAATACGAGTCTCTGTTTGTTCATGACCTCCTTCCCGTTGCCTGGAAGTTCCAACGTCTAAGTTCTCCATAGTTGTAAACTCTTGAAACGTCACCGGTGACCTAGATGTCGTACACTCCCGCATGATCAGCGACTGAGGTGTGAGTACAGTAGATCCACCACAATGGTGCTTGATAGCCATTGAACTTCTGCTAGTGTCAGTTTGGAAGATGTGCTCCGGTGACTGCACCCTACGGCACTGACCACCACCATGCTACCCTCCAGCTACATTCCGAGGAGCGCGCTCAAGAGGACGTGGGTCGACATGGCGTGGAATGTCATGTGGTATAGGTGGAGGGCGAAGTGCAAGACGCCGTGCCGCCCCAACATGCTGTAAACTCATGGATACAGACTCCCTGAATGCACCAAAATAAGGCCTGTGCTGATCGTCGCATAATGCCTCAAAATCTAATGCCATATAATGAAGGCGCGACATAGCATCCACCTGTATAGAGAAGGGCATATTAAGAAATGTATAAATGCAGTCATGTGTTGACGAAGTAATACGGGTCAGGAAAATTTGTGTTTAATATTAGTAGGTAGTGAAACTTACAGGATATTCTACTCTGGCGCTATCGCCCTGAAAGCCCTCAGCAACAAGAGGATGTCGACTCGGGTTTGATACGTAGAGAACTGTCCGCTCACGATATCACCAAAAATAGTCATCAGATGGATATGTAGTATCATCAACTACAATGCCATCCGCCACCTGTGAATGCCGATTGGTCCAAACATCAATATAATGCACGTGTGCAGTGGCCCAATCTTGATTCTTCCTACCGGTGACTAAATCGATGTATCAATGCGTTATTCTCTGCCAGTTATTAGATTTGGCACTGTGTTTGTGAGGTTCAATTCCATCTCCATCACCATCAGTGGTAGACAATTGGTCTGAAGTCTAACTATGTCTTGTGAACCAATGAAATTATCCTAACGAGAGTCGAACTCTCCGTTGGGTAAGAGCTTGAAGAAGGCAGCATGTAACCTAGGGAATCTCTCCTACCAATACTAATGATCATCACTTTTCTCTACTAATTCTGTAATTGAATGAATAAATGTCTCTTTATCAACGATGTCTATGCTTAAGACAAAGCTACTCTCTAAGGCTTTCCAGCACCAGACACATACCTAGCTCACACCTTAACTAAACGTGCTCCACAAGACTGGCTTCGCCGCCCTCTCGACTCTCGATTTTAAGTGAAGATATTTTTTGGGAGATCATTATGGGCTAACTTTCAAGAATCTACAAGAGATCTAAGGTTATACTACGAAGTAAAATATTGAGTTCTTGTCTCTGGGATGGACTAAATAAGAACATACCAAAGGTATTTATAGTTTAGAAAATCTAATCAGCCAAAGAATGGTGAGTACTGCTTTCAAAATTTTATTTGAAATTTAAGTGTTTTGGAAAATGAGGTTTGCTACTATTTTTATCAAATTATGTTGAAAACTGGAAACATATATTTGGTAAAAGTTGGTATAAAGGTAGTAGTGGTGTCAGTTATAGTTCAAAGAATAATTGAGACAAGAATGTGATTGGTATTTGGGATTGGAATTAGGACTTATAAGTCCAGGTAAGACAAGGGAAAAATAATAAAAACCTAGTCCAAGAGGGTTTGTAATTAGGGTTGTCTATAAGTGCACGTAGGACTAAGCTACATAAGATTTCCAGGAGCTAAACAGGAGAAAGAGGGAGAGGGAGAGATGGCTGAAACTCAAGGAAACTTGGGAGCAAAGGAGGTGCATAAATAGGGAGTTCAACCTGGTGTTGAAGAGGTAAACGCTTATCTCCTGAACTTAATGAATACATCTGTGATTTGGGTATTTTGTTTGAGGGAGAAACTATGTGGATATTGAGTTTATTCCAATTAATATAACTTGTAAATGGATATGTGTTAGTAAGGAATTAAACTAATGAGATTTGGGTTATTAAATAATAAGGAAGTAGCCATTAGAATTCTGACAGGCTGCAGTGGCGAAAATATGAAGTTTGTTTATGGCCTTAGCAATTTTTTGTTTTTCACAAAATTTTGATGTGTTGTAGCCTTATTGTAAAGGTTTATGTATAAAATTTCAGATCAAAATTCAAAGGTTAAGAAGGTCTTTTGATTTTCATAGTAAACTTGGTTCCATAATTGACAGCTTCTGCATGGGGTTAGTTTGCATGTCAAGAAACTTTTTTCTTGTAATTTTGCAAGAATCTTTCTCAAGAATCTTTCCAAAATGTAAAAGGATCAAATTATAAAGCCTAAGAATTTTTTTTTGGAAACGTTTTCACATGTTTCTTGGTGCTTGGAAACTTGTTTCCTAATCTGTTAGATTCCTGGGCAGATTTGGATGTCGGATTTTGGAGGGTTAAACTCATGAATTCCATGGAAATTTTTATTAAAACCAATAATGGAATTGAAGTAATATTTGTAAAGATGTGACAGCCCCACCTCTCCCAGGACTCACTACAGTCCTCAATCATATTACAAACTTCAAATAATTACAATGTAAGATCTTCAAATAATAATTACATTTCCAGTGAATCCAAGTACTCCAAGGGTCCAACTGTCCAAACTACAAATAGTACAAGAGATAATCCTGCAAGTCATACTATGAAAGATCACTTCTTACTTTCCTTCATCTTGAGCCAAAAAAATAAAATATTTTGGGGTGAGCTAAAGCTCAGTGAATGTTCAATGAAAACAAGAAAATTCACGTTTTATCAAATTCATGGACATTTGAATTAAATACTTTTGTAAAATATTTGAGTCATGCAAATAAAGGATACAGGTGGCTTCCAAAAGCCATATCCGTAAAAGCTTGATCGAAACATAAGCCGTTGACTCTCCGTCAACGTTTGAAATCTAGAATCAGGTCCGTAGACACCACTTACACCACAACCGTCCACCATTCACCCCCTTACCGGGCTCGAACACCTCAACTTATCAAATTTGGGTAATACTCGAGTATACCAAACAAGTTTAAGTATGGTCGATGAGATAACTCTTCAATCGACTTATCAAGATCAAGGTACTGAGACGGTATGAGAGGTGCCTCCCACTCTATTCGGCGGACACATACCGCCGCTCAAGATACAAATCAGATGTGGACTGAGACGGATGAGAGGTACCTCCCACTCGGCTTGAGTGTGGTACATACTACCGCCAAGACTTATAAATCAAGCACTTAATCAAGAACAACCGGATGAGAGGTGCCTCCCACTCTATTCGAGCATGACACATACTGCCGCCCAGCACTCACAAGTCAAGCACTTAGTCAAGATCAAAGTACTGGGACGGGATGAGAGGTGCCTCCCACTTTATTCGTGACACATAGACTCACAAGTCAAGTATAAGCCATGCACACACCACAAGTTCATAATTCAAAGATACAAAATTTCAAGTAAAGAGATTGAGTGTGATAAAGCACGACTGCCTCGCTCACATTAAGTGGCTCACAAATCACAAGAGAAATGGATCATCACATAATTCAAGTACTCAAGTATTTCAACTAATCAAGTTGGTCAAGTAAACAAGCATGAAACAGTCACAAATCCTTCAAAATTATTCCACTTGAAAAAGTAAATTTTACTTGGAAATAGTGATAAATCATTTTCTTATAAATACTCGTAAATCATTTCAACAGATCATTCCTTTGCAACAATAACAAGATTTTTCATTTGAAAAGGAGTTGGAACACTCACCAATAGTAGAGAGTACACGCCAATCTCGGAATATTTTCTGGATCAAAATCAATCCCTAAAGTAAAATTCATGATCACAATAAAGCTTAACTTAAGAAAATGGACAAACCAAAATATACAAGTCTAGGGTGTCCAATATAAAGCGATTAGAGCCTAACCGATCAAATTTAGATAACCTAAAGTCTATCCACGGTTCAAAAGTGTCGCCAAGGTTCAAAATGAATTGGAAGTGGAAATCCAAGAAGAATCAAGTACAAGCTAGGTTAATGATTCAAGTGCAATATGGACTGAAAAATATCCATTTGAACCAAATAAAAGGGATTGAACCAAGACAAGTGAAGAAAGGAAATGCAACGGTGAAGAACAAATGGTGACAGCTTTGTCACCCCTCGGCATTTTGATCATAACTGGTGCTACGTTTATCAGATTGAAACAAATTTTATGGCATTTCGAAGCTAAGACATAGACCTACAATTTTCATGAAGAGGTCGAATCTCAAATCAGAATTAATCATGGTCGAAATTGTCAAAATCAGAGGCACAGGAAAACTGTCGGGTCAATGACAGGTTGGTTAAACAGTCTCGGAAGAATGGCCATAACTCGATGTAGGAAAATCGAAATCGAGCTCCGTTAGTGGCGTTTAAAACTAGATTCATAGGGCTTTCTAACAGTGTAAGTCTTGGATGCTAATTCATTTCCTACAGTGAACAGTAACCTCGGGAAGTGGACTGATTTCCATTTCTGATTTCCTGCAAAAATTTCCAGCTTTGACACAATCCTTCAATTAATCCTTTAAAGTCATTTCCATCATTTTCCAAGATGTTTAACAAGCTAAAACAGTAATTAACTCCATCATCAAAGCATCACAAGTCAACAAACAATTCATCAAACACATGGAAGCCTAAAGTAAAAGCCTAAGTTCTAGTTCTCAAACACAAAATTCCTTCCATCACTTATCCTTCCAAACACTCATAAACACTTCAAACTCACTAATCATGCATCCACTTTGAATTTGAAGATCATTAAAGTATAGATAAATGGTTAAGTACCTTGAGAGTGGAGAGAGAAAATCACCCAAGAGCTCCAATTTTTCCCACAAAGCTTGATGATCAAGTGTCAACCTAACCTAGGATTTCACTTGGAGATGTTTTCCTCACTAAAATGGCAAGATTTAAGCTTAGGGTTTTGATGTTTTCTCCTTCATGGAGTTCGGCCAAGAGAGAGGAGAGTGGAGGGAAAATTAGTTCAATTTTTTGAAAACAAGAAGTTAAATAAGAAGACTTAAGTCAAGACTTTGTAGGTGGTTGACAAGTGGCTCAATTTAAGCCATGAATTGGAGTAAATTCTTCACATTTAGCCACTAATCCCTCAATGTAAAATATAACTACTTAATTCCCTATAAGTTTGATATATTTGGCTACATAAAACATGTAAAATGCAATTCCAAATTATTTTCGTACAATACATACAAAATAGTGTACTTAAGGAAAATAATGCACTTAATGAAAATTGTATGCTACCAATGTTTAGAAAAAACGATTTGCACTTAAATGAATACAATGAAAGATAATTCATGAAAAATTTAGGGTTTCTCGAAAGAAATATAAGCAAATAATTCAAGAAATTTCGGGTGTACAATTCAAGAAATTCTGGGTCCTCACAAAAGACATATTCTAGAGGTTTTGAATGTGAAATTCAATTTTTAAGGATTACTTTTGTAGGTGTCAAGTAGGTTAGCATAATCTAGAAAATTGGTTGGGGAATTTTACAGGTTATTGTTTTGAGGTTTGGGAAGAATGTTGAGATTTTAATTTTCATGGGGACATGTTTTGGTTAAAAATTGATTTGGAAACCTCAAATAGTAAAGGTAGGAATTTGAAATTGTTAAAATTGGAAGATCATAATTATTTTTCTTAACTGTGGGTAGTAAACAGAATCTACTAGGTTTACTGGTTAGAATTGATAAATGTTTTTACAAAGGAAAATGAGTGATTTTGGAAATGTTGTCTTCATGAAAGTTGTAGGCTTTTGGGTCTATTTTGTAAAGGTTTTTTGGTCTTTGGAAATGATGTGTATATTTGGAGTTATGGCTGAAGAACTAGCCACTAGTTAAATTTGAAAATCTCTAAAAGATGAAGTAATAGGTATAAAATTGAAGGATAAGATCAATTTAGAACACATCGGTCAGGATTGGTTACTTACGGACATTTAGATGATACTTTTGTGTGGTTATTAGGATGACACTTAAGAGGTAACTCAAGAGGTAAAAATAAGAGACGTTATTTCAAATTTGAGGTGAGTATTTCTCACTATTAGTAACTTAAAAAACACCATATAAATACACATTGGTACATCCTTATAAAATTTAACCGCATGACAGTATACTAAATACTCCCACTATCATGGAGTTATGTGAAAGAATATGGTAGTGGAATACTCAGATCAAGACTAAGAAGTTCCTAGACAATAGAGGTGACATAACAACAATTATCTGATTGATGCTATAGCAATCAATGAATCATCTTTCTCCAAGTATAGCTGTTATTCGAATTGAACAACTCGTGAGCCCGGCTCGGCTCGACTCGTTAAGGCTTGAGTTAGGCACGTTTATTTCAATAAAAGAGTTGAGCTCGAACTTTACATAAGTCCGGATTAGTAAACGAGTCGAGTAGGGCTCGACTCAGTCTGCTCGAAAGGGGGGTAACATTGCCATTTCACTCATTACGGTAAAATCCCATAATTGTATCTATCTCACTCTTTCAGCTTCTAGATTTACATTTGCTTGCGCCGCTTCGCTCTCTAGTCTATCCCTATTCTCTCTTCTGTTTTCACCTTCTTCACAATCATTGACACCACCAACCCACCACCACCACCACCTTCAAAGTTCGAGTCACCTGACCCGGTCAACCACTGACGAGTGAGGAGTGACTTTCCCCAGTTGACAGCTCCAATTTCAACCAGCCTACTTGTGGCTAGTGTTGCATTGCTACATCTAATTTGGCAAGAAAGCTTGAAGCTTTTCCCTTTTTTCTCTCCTTTCTTGTTCAAGCAAATATTGGCATTAAAAGTATTATCTCTCTCGATCTTATAATACTGCTTTTCCCTTTTTTCTCTCCTCAAATTACATGTGAAAATCTTGTTTGTGAACACTTGTTTCCAGCTCTAAGTAGCATGAGTAATTATTTGATTTTCTAAGTAGCATAAGTTGGACTAAAGCTGTTCTTTATATCCTTAAATTACTGACTTGGGATATTTTTTGGATTTTGGATGCAAAGCAAAAAATAGATAATAGAATTTGAAAGCAAAAAAATAGATTAGAATTATAATTTTTATGGGTTATGACCATTTTTAATGTTTGAGGCTTTGGTCAGTGGTGACTATCAAATCCATGAAAAAGTCCAACAAAAGATCATATAAATTGGAAGGAAGTGGTACTTGGCTTGACTTTTCGTGCTAGTAAACAAACTCTTTTTTTCTTCTTTTTGTTTTTGGAGACAATCAAGAAAACATGGCTCCTTTCATTATGCTTGATACCTTGACACTCAGTAGAAGTAGACAATTTTCATGAATTAATGTAGAAAAGTTGTTGTCCTGAAAGAAAAAAGATTTCCTTCCTATGAACATCAAGATTACTTTTGAATTGGTTGTTGATGATTTTTTGGATCATTACTTTTAATCAAAACTATCCAATAGCTACCAACCAAGAAAGCACTCCTGATTTTGTCGTCCAAGATTTGATGAAAACCCATTAATTCAAAGAGTGAAATTTCAATAAAGGTTGATCAATTTTTGCCTTATTTTAGGGAAATTTTAGTTGTTTTGGCTAATTAGGTCCTGTTTTGGTCAAGATATATACAGCCCTCCATTCTACTCAAGTGCTGGTTCATCATCAAGTCCTATGATGGAGCAAAATGCTGTAAATGTTGGCCTTGTGGCCTTGTAGGAGTTTCTGTATTTGATGCTTGGTTGCTTTCTTATTCGCTGGAATTGTGGCTTTGTGGGAGTTTCATATTTATGTATCAATGGTTTAATTATAATGTTGGCCTTTTTTTAAGAGTAATGTTAAATCCAGGCTGTCTAGTTAGCTAATAGTTCAAAACTTCGACACAGATGACATATTTGAAAATTGGGCTGCATATTTTGCTATCTAGCTAGTAGTTTACTACCATGTGTGCTCATAATGTTTATTTGGCTATGAATTTGCATGTTGGGCTGCAACAATAGTCATGAGCATAAGAGATGGTGGAATTGGCATATTGCTATTAGACATGACAATGTTCTCGAGCTCAAGCTTGAGCCTACTGAGCTTGACTTGATTGTGCTAAATGAGTCTAGTTAAAGTCAAGCTCAAGCTTGAAAGTGGGCTACATGAGTCAAGTTCAAACTATGTCTTCAGCCCGATAATGTTGTCGAGCGAGATCGAGCCTAGCTCGAAACATGTTGGAGCCGAGTTTGAACTTCAACTACTTGGTCTTGACTCAACTTGATAATAACTCTGATGACCACTATGTAGAATCCATGATAATGTACATGAGGATGCTTCGAGCTAAAAAGCCAAAAGAAGTCTCACTATGAATTATTCAAAAGTAATATCTCATATGGAAGAATAAGCAAAAGAAAAACGAAGCCAATCACAATAGCAGCATAGATGATACCACGCACCAAAAGTTGGAATGAACTCCTATCCCACAAGAACCTCGAATCTAAATGATGTAACAAGTTCGAGCTTACAGGAGACTTCTACCCTTCTAACCCACAAAGTTGTGAATGTGTTAATATGATCTCAACCCACAACTTGATGAACTAGTGAACCAAAGTGTTTAGTAGAGAACGCCACAACCAAGTGAGATTCTTAGTTGATAAATCAAGTTGAGCATCCTCCAGTTAAATTCTCAAGTATTCAACCAAAAATCCTGATCAAGAGATAGAAACACAAATTTTACTATTGAAAAAGTCATGTGTTTACAAGGCCTTTAATTGCCTATTTATAGACCAACTAGAAACCCTTACTCCAAAACACATTAGGAAACACTTAAAATAATTGCATGACACTAAATCCTATCGCAATTAGGGAATAACTAATGAACTAAGTATAGAGGCCCATTAAGCTTATAACTTAACACAAGGTTGGCCATTTATTCACTACATAGGAAAATAACTAATAAAACTAAAAGAAACATCAGATAGAGAAAAACCCTAATTTCAATCTCGCAAAAGACCGGTGTTGGCCTTTGGACTGGTTTTAATGCTGGCTGTTATCTGGACAACAATTCTCATGTAAGTGATGGACGACCAGTGCCGGATGTAAGGTCGGTCTTCACGGTGGTCATGGTCTGACCTTTATTGTTGATCCTTCGTTTTGAATGCTAATTCCCACCTAAATAAGCATGTACACTTTTGCTTGCTCCAGATTAACACCTTCAACAGATGTAGGCATTCTGACTTGATCTTGAACAGCTTGTACTAAGGTTTGAAGCAATTTCTGTAGTTTCTTTGTACAAGCTCTAGTCATTGGACTCGTTGGAATGTTCATAGGATCATCTAGAATTCCATGACCAGCCTTGATCTTTGCATCACTCTCCTCCCCTTAAAGGTGATTTATCTCCAAATCAGACTCATCATCTGTAAGGAAAGGACTTAGTTCATCAACATTTAAAGTAGTATGAACACCATACACACCAGGAAGATCAAACTTGTAGGGGTTGTCATTGACATGCTCAATCACTTCGAAAGGACCATCTCCTCTTGGAAGAAGCTTGTTACAATGCTGCATAAGGAATCTTTCCTCACGCATGTGTTTCCACACCTAATGACCAGGTTCAAAGACTATCTTATGATGACCTTTGTTAGCTTGTTACACATATTGAATAGTCCTCTTCTCAATGTTTGAATGCACCTTTTTATGTAATTTACAAACAAATTCTGCCTTTTTCTTACCATCCAAGTTAGTACGTTTAGACTACGGCAAAGAAGATAAATCTAAAGGTGTTAGTGGATCAAAATCATACATAATCTCAAATGACGAAAACCATGTGGTACTGTATACACTTCTATTATAAGCAAATTCCACTTGAAGCAAACAATCTTCCCATGTTTTGAAATTCTTTTTAATTATAACATGTAGCAAAGTAGACAAAGTCCTATTAATTACTTCAGTTTGACTGTTAGTTTGTGGATGCTTAGATGTAGAAAACAACAATTTAGTGCCCAATTTACTCCACAAGGTTTTCTAAAAGTAGTTAAGAAACTTAACATCTCTATCAAACATAATAGTTCTAGACATGCCATGCAAACATACTATTTCTCTAAAGAACAAATCAACCACATGCTTAGTACCATCAGTTTTGTGATAGTTAATAAAATGTGCTATCTTGGAAAATCTGTCAACAACAACATTAATAGAATCATGACCCTTTCTAGTCCTAGATAAACCAAGAACAAAATTCATAGATAAATCAATCCAAGGTGCACTGGGAATAGACAATGGAGTATACAAACCATAAGGATTCACTTTGGATTTAACTTGATGACAAGCAACATATCTTTCAACCACACGTTCAACATAATGCCACATATGAGGCCAACAGAAGTGTTTTTGCAAAACAGACAATGTTTTAGTAGTGTCAAAGTGACCCAGCGACCCTCCACTATGAGGCTCACGTACCAAAAGATTACATAGAGAACATTGAGGAATGTAAAGATTTTCTTGATGAAACAAAAACCCCTTCAAAGACATAAAATTTATTTAGGGCAGTTCGTGTGCATTTGGCTTAGATTTCACCAAAGTTAGGATCATTAGCATAAATATCCTTAATAAGTGCAAATCCTAGCAATTTAGCATCAAGTATGGTTATCAAGGACTACCCACGTGATAGTGTATCAGCCACCACATTAACGTTACCAGCTTCGTGCATGTCATTTGCTCAACTTATTTTGAGATTTCAAATGCGTGAACGATTCATGGTAAGTATACAAGACAAACTCCCTTGGTCTAGTGTAGTGTTGTCAAGTTTCCAAAGCTCACATTAAAGCACAGAGCTCTTTGTTATAAGTCAAGTAGTTCAAGGCTACCCCGTTAAGTTTCTTACTGAATTCAGCCACGGGTCTCCCCTCTTGCATCAACGCGGCTCTAATTCTTACACCAGAAATATCAGACTCAAATTCAAAAGTTTTGTCAAAGTTAGGTAAAGACAATAAAGGTGCATATGTGAGCTTGTGTTTAATTAATTGGAATGCCTTATCTTGTTCAGGGCCCTAATAGAACTTCTCATTCTTCTTGATGATGACAGTTAAAGGGGCTGCAATGGTGTTAAAATCCTTAACAAAGTGCT
The DNA here is from genome assembly GCA_013103745.1 of Gardenia jasminoides. NCBI lineage: Eukaryota > Viridiplantae > Streptophyta > Magnoliopsida > Gentianales > Rubiaceae > Gardenia > Gardenia jasminoides. Next base: position 39,893,774 of record CM023095.1, on the reverse strand, counting down.
GGTGAGAACTAGCCAAACCATGAAAACTTCTAACTTTATTAACATTAGTGGGTTTCAGCCATTCAAGGATAAATTTCAACTTCTCTCGATCAACCTGGATGCCCTACTCACTTACGACAAATCCTAGGAACACAAATTGATTAGTATAAAATGTGCACTTCTTGAAATTAGCATAGGCCCTCTCTTGTCAAAGTACATCAAGTACAGCCCTAAGGTGCTCAACATGTTTGTCTAAGCTCTTATTACAGATTAAAATATTATCAAATTAAATAACAACAAATTTTTCCAAGAATGAACGTAAGACATCATTCATTAATCTCATGAATGTATTAGGTGCATTAGTTAATCCAAAAGGCATGATTAACCACTCATACAATCCATGTTTAATTTTAAATGAAGTTTTCAATTACGTTTTTCCATTCTTATTTGATGATATCCACTTTTTTAAATCAATTTTTCATTCTTATTTGATGATATCCACTTTTTAAAATCAATCTTAGTAAAAATCACAGCACCATGCAATTCATCAAGCATATCATCAAGTCTAGGAATAGGATGGTAATACTTTATTGTTAATCCATTAATAACTCTATAATCAATGCACATCCTCCAACTTCCATCTTTCTTAGGTACAAGCAACATTGGTGTAGCACAAGAACTTAGCCTTTCACGTACCCAACCTTTCTCTAAGAGCTCATCAACTTGTTTTTGAAGATCTTTAATATCCTGTCGATTGGTCCTATATGGTGGTTTGTTCGGAAGAATAGCTCCAAGAATGAAATCAATTTGCTACTCAATTCCTCTAAAAAGTGGAAAAACACTTGGTATTTCATCTAGGAGAACATCTCACTACAAGAAATTTGTTTGTTAGTGACAAAAATCTGTGTGACAACAAAAATCTTGCTACAGTTAACCTAAATCAATGACAACATTAGTAGTTGTCACAGTTGAGTAGAATGCAAGCTTTATCAGTGACAACATTGGACGTTGTCATTCCTATCTCGTCACAAAATAGTTGGCACATACTTGGTTTGGTGCTAGGGAAAATGATTAAGTGACAACTCGATAAAAGTCATCACAAATGCAAGTTCTATAGTGACAAGATTATATGTTGTCGTTGAAAATCTACTTGGTTTAAATATTGTGACAACTTTTTGCGTCATTGTTTACTGCATAGTATTTTCGTGAATTTCATTAATTCTAATATGACACCCTAATTTTGTAACCTAGAACCCATTCTTTTTGTATTATCAAAATACAAAAGATATGACAACCTAATTTTTGTAATTTGGATCTTATTCTTTCTGGATTGATAAGTCAATATTTTGCATGTTTTTTGTAAGATTAATTACGTAGTTTTTGTGTGTTTTTGTTAGTTTAATGGCTAATGAACAAGGGTTTCTATTGAAATTCTACATTTTGTGGTTTAAATAGAAAAGTGCATTTTTGTGGATTAATGTGGTGAAATCTTCATGTTTTTGTAGAATTGCTTGTTCAATTATCAAATGAGATGAAAATGTAGATATTTGCAAAGAAGCTTGGATGGAAAGTTGGAAAATTGAATTACTCGAAGTTGATGAAATTCAAAATTGGAATGATCAAAATGCAATTCAATTACCAAGGAATCAAAGGGACAAAAGTCGGAGCAATTAACGCGCCAAGTTCACGACGAAAAACTCAGATTCTGCAAATTTTAAGAGGATTCGCGAGCTGATACGCGAAGCAACAATTGGAGAAAATCAATACCTCGTGAGTCCCTCTCACCGGAAGCAGGGCAGCTGATCCGCGATGCGATCCGCGAGTCTCTGCCTCGCGGATCCCTGACAATGATTGCTGTAAGTTGCAGCCGAAATCCAGTTTTTCCAGCTCACTTCCAGCTCAATTTTCAGAAGAATTTCAATGAAAGCTGCGTGAAGAATCTTGTGAAGTTGAAGAAACAACTCATAGCAAATTCAAAACACAATTTGCTTCAACTTTACAACTCATTTGAGATTGAAATTCAATGGATTCAATGCATGAAGATTCATGAAGACATTTTTCTTGACTTTTGAAGGCCAAATTTTTCATGTGTTCACATGATAGAATTTTGGAAGCTTATGGATGAAATCTTCTATAAATAGGGCCTTTTGTAGACATTTGAAAAAAATTAATTAGAGAGAGGAGAAGGCTAGATTCACTACAAAATGTAGTCTTCACTAGTTCCTTAGTTTAGTATAGTTAGTAGTATAGTAATTATGATTAACTAAGTTATTGCCTTGAGTTATGGATGAACTTTCTATATCTTATTTGTGATGTTTACATGGTTGTTTGATGCTATTATTTTGAGCAAGTATTTAGTACTTTGGCTTTTCTAATCATGATTAACCGGCCATTAATTGTGATCATTTAAAGGTGTTAAAGACACTAGTTCATGAAGTTCTAAACCTAGGAAGTCACTCACAAGTGTAGGGTGGCGCCTTTGTGGCTTTAGTAATTCATTTCATGTAATTTCATAGAGGAATTGAACTTATAGTTAATTCCATAACCACGCTAATAGGTATGGTTCAACTATGAGTATAGTTGATTCATTATGAAAGTAAGTTTCACGTGCATTAGGAAATTACACCATGCTTAACCAAAGTAATAACATTAATTCAACCGATAACTTCATTTGCAAGAGTAGTAAGGAATTCCATAGCTTGAGGAGCTCTTAATTGTTATTTTACTTAGTTCCTTTTATGTTTGTAGTTTAGATTAATTTATATGCCTGTGACAGTCTAAATAATAGAGGAGTTCGAAAATCACCGGTACTTGACATTCTTCCCTGTGGGATCGACACCTATACAACTCTATGCTCGATAAACGATCTGTATACTTGCAGAAAATGGGGTGTTTAGGTTTTATATTAAAATTTGGTGTAGTGTAAAACCTCGTCAAGTTTTTGGCGCTATTACCGGGGAAGAGATTTGTTCAATATCGGTGCTAAGAACAATTCTATTACTTTAGACATTTTTATATTTATGTTTTTAGTTTGTGTTTTATTAACTATTTTTCTTCACTAATCTTTCTTTTAAGCATTTTTAGGTTTTATAGAATGATAGCAACAACGTGGATCAAGGTTTGAGAGAAGGAAGCTTGGCAATGGACCCCTACAATTTTCAAGGCTATAATTATGGAGGTAATCAAAGGATGTTCGAAGGTATGTCATTTGAAGATTGCACAAGGAGTATTAATGCTAACTTAATTATATTACATTAAATGTGCAAATGGATACCATTACGAATTTGCTTGAACAAAAAAGGAATGCTAATGTTTTTAATTCTAATTATGTGATTTGTGACTTGTGTGGAAGTAATCATGCTACACATACATGTATGCAAGCACAACATGTGGATTATTATGAGGAATTTGAGCATTACAATTCTTGTTTTGATCAATATGGTACTAATTGTGATAATTCTTATACTTATGGTTGGAATAATTCATGTGCCTATGATAATTGTTCATGTTTTTATGATTACCAACCTAATGGTGTTCAATTTGACTCAAAGCCATCTTGGGAAATAGCTATAGAAAAGTTAGCTAATCCACCTTTATCCTTGGAACAAGAAAGATTAGCTAATAATTCTAAGCCATGTTGGGAAGTAGCTATTGAAAAATTAGCTAATTGAACTTCCAATAATTTTGATAGGGTTGAGAAAAGATTAGATGAATTAGCTTTTCACTTTGAAGGAATACAAGACCAATTGCATAATTTGTGTGAAGTTATTTCATGTAGTGAAATGCCAATTGACCCTAACATTAATGGTGAGAATGTTGTGTGTGAAAGTGGTGTACATCTTGATGATAATGATGATTCTTATTTGCATTTTAATGATAAAATATCCATTTCACATGATGATGTCTTTGGAATGAATTTTGAACCTCAAAAGGTAAGCATGAATGATGTTTATATAACCCCTTTTGAGGAATGTGGTGCATGTATAGATTCCAAGGTCATCATCCCTCAAGAAGGCTATATGGACATTCCTTTGGTAAGTTCTCAAGTGATGGAAAAAGGTAATATCTATGAAACACTTGAGATTGGTAAATCTCTTCCTTCTTTCTTATCATTTGGTTATATGACTCACTTGATCGAGTCACCTTTTAATGATCCACCTCGTCCTCACTTGGTGGATTACTCTTTAACTAAACCTCCTTGATGAAATGGTGATATAGTCAAGCTAATGACTATAAAAGAGCTTATTAGGAGGCAGCCCAATTTTGTTTAAGATTGTGTTAGTTTGGTGTGATTTTATGTTTGAGTATGTGTGCTTTATGTTTTTAAGTGTGTTTGTTTTGTTTGTCTTGTAGGAATATCAAGCATGGCAAGATCTACCTTTTTGGTGCACGATGAATAGTAAAAATGCAAACATCTTCATACCTCAATTTGTGTTTTAGTTGTTTATGATTCAAGAAATGAGATTAATTATGTTGTTTTGATCATGTTACACGTGTTAGAGAAGGTGCATTGCATAATTAGCAAACAGGATTTTTATTCTGGAAATAGTAGAAAATGAGAAACCAATGAAACAGTTGCAGAAAACTGCAAAACTGAATTTCCAGAAGGATCCGCGAGTCAATACGCGATGTCTGCCTCTCGGATCTAAGGCTTGCGGATCAGAATCAGAGAAGTTTTCTGAGCATTCGCGGACCGATACGCGATATATGGATTGCGGATCCATGGGTCGCGGATTTGGTTCTGAAAGCTACCCAGCCAAATCTGAAACACGAACTGTGCTTCACGGATCGAGGAATTTAACCTTTTCCTGCAGTTTTTTGTCAAATTTTTCAGGAATTAAAGGTTATCAAATGGACCTTATCAAGATTGGAGCAAAGTGGACCAATTCATTCACGTTAAAAGGGGAGTATTACTTTCTTTTCTGTCTTATTCCTTCTTACACATTGAGGACAATGTGCATTTTAAGTGTGGGGGAGAGGAAATTGTGCTTATATGTTTAATTATGTGATTGAATTGAGATATGGCAAAAATTTGCCAAAATTTTTTGCAAATCCTATAGCAAATGTTTCAATTTTTTAGTTAACTTGGAGATACCTATTTTGTGATTAAAATTTTTACAATTTAAGGAAAGAATATCTTGTAAAATGGAGGAAATTATGCCTGATATTGTATGAGATTTCTTCTCTTTATTTGATTTTACATAGTAGAGTGATAAATGTGGTCGATAAATGTAGTACTTTTCTCATGATTATTCTTTTGAGGGAATATATATTTATGTTTCTATGAAAAAAAAAGAAGAAAAAAAAAGAAAAAGAAAGAAGAAAAAGAAAAATGAAAGCTCTATTTCAATGTGCTTAGTAACCGGGAGTCTTCATCTAAAAATGTCGACTTTAGCATCAAATGGTGCTTGAATAAAGAGTAGGCAAATAAAGTAAAATGTTGAGTAACAGGGGATCTTCATCTAAAAATGTTGATCTTCTCGTCAAAAGGCATTTTCACAATTTAAATATATGTTTGATGTGTTATATGAATAAATCCCTCTCTTAAAGGTGATCATGGGTTTAAGAAGTATTATTGATTATATGATTCATTTTGCGTGTGAAATTGGGTGAGGAATGAGAAATTGAATTGAGCTACTTGAAATTATGGTATGATTACTCTCTTTTACTTGATATTATGAGTACTTGTGGTTTAATGGATGATTGCAAAATGGTTATCTACCTTGTTTTGAGAAATTGAAGTTAAAAGTGCACAAACACTTAAATCATTGTTGGTTTGTAATTCTTGATTGCTTGAGGACAAGCAATGGTTCAAGTGTGGCGGAGTTTGATAAGTCAATATTTTGCATGTTTTTTGTAAGATTAATTACGTAGTTTTTGTGTGTTTTTGTTAGTTTAATGGCTAATGAACAAGGGTTTCTATTGAAATTCTACATTTTGTGGTTTAAATAGAAAAGTGCATTTTTGTGGATTAATGTGGTGAAATCTTCATGTTTTTGTAGGATTGCTTGTTCAATTATCAAATGAGATGAAAATGTAGATATTTGCAAAGAAGCTTGGATGGAAAGTTGAAAAATTGAATTACTCGAAGTTGATGAAATTCAAAATTGGAATGATCAAAATGCAATTCAATTATCAAGGAATCAAAGGGACAAAAGTTGGAGCAATTAACGCGCCAAGTTCACGACCAAAAACTCGGATTCTGCAAATTTTAAGAGGATTCTCGAGCTGATACGCGAAGCAACAATTGGAGAAAATCAATACCTCGTGAGTCCCTCTCACCGGAAGCAGGGTAGCTGATCCGCGATGCGATCCACGAGTCTCTGCCTCGCGGATCCCTGACAATGATTGCTGTAAGTTGCAGCCGAAATCCAGTTTTTCCAGCTCACTTCCAGCTCAATTTTCAGAAGAATTTCAATGAAAGCTGCGTGAAGAATCTTGTGAAGTTGAAGAAACAACTCATAGCAAATTCAAAACACAATTTGCTTCAACTTTACAACTCATTTGAGATTGAAATTCAATGGATTCAATGCATGAAGATTCATGAAGACATTTTTCTTGACTTTTGAAGGCCAAATTTTTCATGTGTTCACATGATAGAATTTTGGAAGCTTATGGATGAAATCTTCTATAAATAGGGCCTTTTGTAGACATTTGAAAAAAATTAATTAGAGAGAGGTGAAGGCTAGATTCACTACAAAATGTAGTCTTCACTAGTTCCTTAGTTTAGTATAGTTAGTAGTATAGTAATTATGATTAACTAAGTTATTGCCTTGAGTTATGGATGAACTTTCTATATCTTATTTGTGATGTTTACATGGTTGTTTGATGCTATTATTTTGAGCAAGTATTTAGTACTTTGGCTTTTCTAATCATGATTAACCGGCCATTAATTGTGATCATTTAAAGGTGTTAAAGACACTAGTTCATGAAGTTCTAAACCTAGGAAGTCACTCACAAGTGTAGGGTGGCGCCTTTGTGGATTTAGTGATTCATTTCATGTAATTTCATAGAGGAATTGAGCTTATAGTTAATTCCATAACCACGCTAGTAAGTATGGTTTAGCTATGAGTATAGTTGATTCATTATGAAAGTAAGTTTCACGTGCATTAGGAAATTATGCCATGCCTTGCCAAAGTAATAACATTAATTCAACCGGAAACTTCATTTGCAAGAGTAGTAAGGAATTCTATACCTTGAGGAGCTCTTCATTGTTATTTTACTTATTTCCTTTTATGTTTGTAGTTTAGATTAATTTATATGCCTGTGACAGTCTAAATAATAGAGGAGTTCGAAAATCACCGGTACTTGACATTCTTCCCAGTGGGATCGACACCTATACAACCCTATGCTCGATAAATGATCTGTATACTTGCAGAAAACGGGGTGTTTAGGTTTTATATTAAAATTTGGTGTAGTGTAAAACCTCGTCATGTATTAGCAAAATGTAAAAGATATAACAACATACTATTTCTAGATATTTCCAGTTTTCCCTATGTTTACATAATAGACATGTCTACGCATTAAAAAAAATTTCATAAATATTTTATTAATCCTTATAACCTACCCCCAAAATACAATAATTGGTATGATTTGAAGGAGTAAATAATTAGTATAATTTAATGCCATTTGTCATCTATAAAATATTAGTATAAAGTGTAACATATCATAAATAACGGTTAATTTCACATGCTATGGGTATACATAAAATAAAAATTATTCAATAAAACATGTGTCATGTAATAAGATTGAGAATTCCCGCATATTTAACACTGTATTTATTCATGATTCTTTTCATTTATTATAAAAATATAAGTAATAGGCACTACAAGAAATTAGGCCTTTAATGTCAACAACATTTGTCACTATTAATTGAAATGTCATCACTGATTACAATCAATGACAACAATCTAGTTGTCACCTATCGACACTGAGTCATCATCATAGAAGTCTCTTACTGACAAGTTATAAATGTTGTCACTGAATGAAACCTAATAGTGATGAGATTTTGTTGTCAGTATTGCATAAGACTTTAGTAACAACCAATGTTGTCATTGAAACTTCTTTTTTTTTTTTTTTTTTTTGGTGTGCCTATAGACCTCTCAATTGTCACTGTTGGAAATGAACAGTGACGACTTCTCATCATTGTGTTTTTAGGTTCATCACTGACAATTTTGTTTTGTGCTTAACCTCAATAGGCAGTTCAAAGAGCTATGTTGCTACTGTAGGTATGAATGACAACTATAAGTTTTCATTGTTGCAATCCTATTTTGTGAACTAAGCGATAGCATGCCAGTTATAATTTCCTGGTACTACGAAAACCAGCAAATGAAGTTCAAATTTATTTGGACCAATCTGAAAGCTAAAGTCAGGAACTAACACAAATCCACAAATCAAATTTATAAGTACAATATATCAAGTTTACATGCATATATATCTGATTAGATTATCCTACCATTTACATGCATATATACTTCAATATATCAAGTTTCTCCACAAAAAGTTAATAAAAAATGGCATGAACATTCAAGCAAAACAATCTCTGATGTGGTCAAACAAAAATAGATCCGATTTGGGCAGGTGTACTCCATGCCTTCATGAACTGCAATTAGAAGGAATCAGAAAAAAGGAAAGATAGCATCAGTTGGAATGTGATGCGAACAGAGTATAAGGCAAATGGAAAGGAAATACATATAGTTCAATTGCATTTACTCAAAAGCATCATTAGAATTAGAATATGGATTACACTTGATATAGCAAAAATTGTCATTCGAAGCCTACATTATCAAAATTGAATGAATAGCCATTGCTAATATAACTCCAACTAAACTTGACAAGCAGCATGACTTTATAACTAAAACCATTCTACTTTCACATGGTACGGCAAAGAATTTAAATAACTTCTGGCAAGAGGATTTTGTATCTAGTTGACTTCAATTGTTTTGGAGATGCATATAGGATGAGATCAACATAATGAAAATTTAAATAGCACATTTTCATTCTTTCTAAATAATCTATTCCTATCATGCACATTCACAGCCACGAATTCAAACTTCAAAATTGATAATGAGTATACAACTGCATATGCTAGAGCGGTTACTCGAGTTTACCAAAAGTGTTGCTACTTGCTAGATCCTGAAAAATCAATTATCTCAACATATCCATCTAATATTATTAGAAGGACTACTTTCTAAAGATTACTCATATTATTAGGACTAGGTATTTAACTGAACAATTTAATAACTATCTTCTAAATCATTAGCTATCAAAATTACAGTTGCAAAACATAAAAAAGAAAAAAGCAAAAAACTACAGCTAGACCATTTAAACAGATTTTACAATTCACAAAACACCACAAACTCTTTACCACTAAAACAAAGATGTATAGGATCTAAACCAAACAGTAACTCTACCAACAATTATGTGTTATTAAGAATGGATATTATTAAGGATGGATACTGCATATGAGAGGTATGTTTGTCCAAATAAGCATACGGTTCATCACTAAATTATCTACACAAATGATTTTTATTGAATGGAAAACTGTTTATTAACTATCTTAACTCACAATTTTGCACAATAATGCCAACTATTCTAAGGGCCATAAAGATTGTGCGCTATATTGTGCTAGTACCTATCTTAACATACAAGTTTACTACTATCAATTGCTTACACGCAAGTGCCAGATGAACTTAAACACCAATAATACCAAATGATATGATCTTAATGTACTATGACAAACCTGGCAAAGACCACTTTTAAGATAGATTTTTTTAACGTTTTAATAAAGAAATCTTTCTACCAGGACAAGATTACATTGCCCAAAAACAACAATTAGAGCAGAAATTTTGGGTTACAACCTCATTATCTTAAAATAGCAGTAAAAACTAGTATTATTATAGCTATACAATGAATACCAATCACAAATAAATGGGAAAAGAAGAGGCCGAGTACCCTAACCAAGTAAACATTAGACCAAAAAAAAAGGAAGCCAACTACCCCAAGTAGTTACCTCATGCTTGGCGAGGGTGTGCTAGCTCAGGGCAGTGGGATGTTAAAATCCCACATCAGTAGTGTGTAGTCTAGTTAGGCTAGAATTAAGGTTCTCGGGTGCTCCTCCTGTCACCAATTGGCTGGATGGAGTTACTCTGCGTGTCCCCTTAAGTTTAACTGCCAAAGTGTTCTGAGTGCTAATTTAACTGTATTGTTGTGTGTGTGTATATTATATGCCTATTTTGACCGAAAAAAACTACCCCAAGTAGTCAATTAAGCATTCTTTTTGCAGTAGCTGTAGTTCACAAAAATTACAATATTAAGAAAGATAAACCATACCTTTTCCAAGGTTTTTCTACGCCTTTGTGGTCCACTAACACTCAAATTTGCAAGTACGGCTCACTTTCTCGTATGTATCACTTTCCTATTGACTGTAATTCCTTCCCTCCACCAATTCTTGTCTTGTAAGCCCCCTTGGCAGCCATGCATTATAAAATCAAATAAAATGAAAAAGTATAATTGTAGTTTTAAAATGATAGGACATATGAGTAAAAGTCTGGTTCAATTCACATCAAAAATTTGGGTGCAAGATAATAATTGTGTAAGAAAATAAATCGGAGCCCATCATATCAAATTGCCCCATATATAAGTCATAGATGAAATCAAAACAAACCTCTCATCAACAAAAGAACAAATATTTAGTTGGGAATCCTCCTGTCATCAACTTTGATATACCAAAAAATAAAAAAAATAAAAAAAAGAATCGCACCCTTGTTCGTTAGATCTGGTTCTTTCTACCCAAATGCATCTTCCATCGACTTCAGAAACCTCTCATCAATGAAAGAACAAATATTTAGTTAGGACTCCTCCTGTGATCAATTCCGATATACCAAAAAATTAAAAACAAAAGAGGCGCCCTTTTTTTGATCTGGTTCTTTCTACCCAAATATATCTTCCATCAGCTTTAGGAGAAGACATAGGAAGAAGGATGGAAGAAGATCCATGAAGAGATAGGTGGGTTTTTATGAAGATAGAGAGAGATCCAAAGAAAACAGGAGGTAGATTTGTTCAAAAAGAAGGAACCAGGAAGAAAAGTTTGAGAGAAACTAAAAAGATAAAAGGGAGAAGGGCTACGTGGAACCATTGGGCCAGTGGTCCAATGGCCAGGGAGCCTTCTTAAGTAGTACACTTGTCTGGTCTGACGGTTAATTCCCCAACTCCTATACAAGCCTCTTTAGGCTCCCCTCCCCCATAGAGTAGGTTCCCATAGAGTAGGTCCCCTCCCACATAGAGTAGGTTTAGATTAGACAGTTGCCGATTGACAAAAAAAAAAAAATAAGGGCTATGTGGAGCATGTGGCTTAAAAAGTCTTAAGTTATAGAGGGAAAACCAAACAAGAGGGAAAAGTTCTAGTTTTTTATTGAAAATTTTAGACTACATCACTCTGTTAACATGTACATTCAATATTTGGATGTGTTATGTTATACCTTATATATTTTTCTCTAAAGATAAGCATAGTTTTTAAATTATATATGCTTAGGTTATTGGGAGAAATTTTGTTTTTCTATGAAAATTCCTTTTACACAATTTTTAATTATCCCTTTACCTCATATGCATGACATCCTAAAAAATGTACTATGATAATTTTTTGCTAAAAACTCTCCAAAAATGGAATCCAAATAGGCTTTTATTTCTTGGTAAGATAAATTGTAAAACACATGTATATATATATAAGAATAAGAAGCATGCTAGTATAAATGGATTATTTACTAAACACATTAATTTTTTTGTGGTATTTTTTGTACATAGCTCCAAAAGGAAATGAATTTATGCTATTTTCTAAAAAATTTGCACATTTTTTCAAATGATTGTCTTATACAAAATATTCAACAAAAGTACAGCTTTTAACAATACCCATGTAGATAGGGACCTGATCTAAGTTCCTAGATTTGATAAATACGTCAAAATTGAACAAACCAAATCTTAATTCTGAGAAGATAAATAAAGATTATATATGCGTACATATGAAAGTCAACTAAAATCACAAGGACTATATCATCTATAATAATTTAAGTTCTTCCCCACCTCTCCACCCCAAATCCCCTCTAAACCTGTCAGGCTAGGAGTAGAACTCTTGACTTGACAAGCAGGAGCAAAGCTTGCTGGCCAATTTAAGTTCATTAAGATTTATAATTAGCCATTATTTGTTATATCCATATTGGCTTGTAGATATGTCTTTGTACACATGAACATAAGAGAACATATATGTGTATAGGTTCACATAGAAATATATGGCTCCGTTTGGATTAGTTATTTTTAGAGGTATTTTTCAAAAATACTACTGTAGCATTTGGAAAATGAAATATGATTACTATAGATATTTTTGGGTGGTTTTTAGAGTATTTTTGGAGTTTTATTTTAGAGATATTTTTAAAATTAAAAATTTATTTGGAATTTTTTTTTGAAATTAGACTACCTCCCCCACACCACTAACCGCCACCTCCACCTTCTCCTTCCCCGTCCCTCCTCCCCTCTCCTCCCTCTTCCCTCTCTCTCTCTTTTCTCCCCTCCCATCCCCTCCCCGCTTCCCCTCATCCCCCATGACCAGTTCTGGTCGCAATTGCCAACCAGATTCGGTCACCCATCGTGACCAGAAACTGGTCACAAGCGGTGACCAGATTTGGTCATGGGGGAGAGAGGGAGATGAAGGAAAGAGAGAGAGAGAGAGAGAGAGAGAGAGAGAGAGAGAGAGATGAAAGACGGAGGAGAGGGGATAAGGGAGGGAGGGAGAGAGGGAGGGGAAAGGAGGAGGTGGGGTGGCGGTTGGTGGTGGTAGGGATGGGTGGGTTGTGGTGGGATTTAGAAATAATGAAAGGTTGCCTGTTCAAGAAAATGGGAGAATTAGAATTATTTTAGAAAATGACACTTCAAATTATCTAATGTTTCCTTTGTGTCCAGATTATATCATAATTTGTTGAGTTTGGGACAACTACCTGAGAAAGGTGATGATTTGCATTTTAAATATAGTGATAGCACAATCAATGATAAAAAATTAGGATTAATTGCCAAGGTAAAAATGAACCGTAGTTGTTTGTGAACTCTTTCTCTTAATTGTAGTGATTTACCTTCCTTTAATTCCATGACTTATGATGATTCCTGGTTATAGCACATGCGCTTTGGGCACCTGAATTTTGGAAGTCTGTAATTTCTTGCAAGAAAGAAATTGGTTCTTGGGTTGCCTCATATTGATTTTCCTCACAAGAAATGTGAGTCATGTATCTTGAAAAAGAAATATAGGGAACCTTTTCCAAAAGGTAAGACTTAGAGGGCTAGTCGACCACTGGAGTTGATTCATTCATATTTGTGCACAGCTGAAGTTCCTTCCTATGGCAGTAATAAGTATTTTATTACTTTCGTTGATGATTTTACTAGCAAGACTTGGGTGTGTTATTTGAGAAATAAGTCTGATGCATGCGATGTGTTTAAAAAGTTAAAGTATTATGTAGAGAAGCAGAATGGCCATTTTATCAAAATGTTGAGGACTGACAGAGGCACTGAATATCTTGTTTGTAATGATTATTTGATGGAAAATGGTATAAAATATCAATTGACAGCCAGATGTACACCTTAGCAGAATGGTATAGTAGAAAGGAAGAATAGGATTGTGATAGGTATGGTGAGATCTATATTGCACTCCAACAGGTATTCCTAAATCCTTTTGGGTAGAAGCTGTAACTTGTGCTATTTATGTGTTGAATGGTGTCCTATATTTTCCTGAATTCTTTTCTCCTCAATTTTTCTCTTATTTGTTTTCTATGTGAATTTTTTTATATTTATTTCCAATATTGCTAAATTTTAGTTGGAAAAAATTAAGTTTTATAAAAATGTAAAAAGACTTGTACTTATGATTACAAATAAGTGGTTTCAAAAATATTTTACAGAATTGATTTCTATGTTAAATTACACAGGCAACAACTCACTACCATCATCAACTATCAATAAGTACTTATGTTACTGAGAGCAGTTGTTCCTCCCAATAAGAATGCATCAATTCATTCTTTTTCTTTTGAATTTGATGCCTCATGCACAAAAGAACGAACCTTGCTAGATGATCAAAAGTAACTACCCTTGATTACATCATATTCAGAATGGCTCAAATTACAAATACGATCACTAATATAATATAGTATCATAAAAGATCATTTGGAATAGAGAATTTTTTGGATGAATTAAATTTTTGGTGAGATATTTGTATCCCAACGAGTACCCAAGTGTTTCCCAAAAATTTCCATTAATTGATGGGTATAAATGGGATCAGTCTCATTTTGGCCCAACCTCAAAGATAGAAAACTCATCCACCCAAAGTCCCTTTGGGCATGGGTAGCTTATTGGGGCTTGGGACAGATTATAAGACCACTCTAATTTAGGGTTATACTAAATTGAACTCTGAATTCTTGGAAATCACTACCATACAATCAATGTATTTACAAAATTAACACACTTATCTATTAATTGATTTTTTTGTCAAACGGCAACATTTACTCTAATATTACTCCTATTCCTACTCTAGTGTATTCTAAGGGGGTGGCCCAATTGGGCGTATGGGGAACAGAGGGGACTATCTAATATTACTGCTACTTCTACTATAACCTATTCTAAAAGAAGAGATGGCACAACTAGGCGTATGGGGAATCAATTGGGACTCACTAAAAACCAGTATGGTGGTTACTGATGCAATTAGTGACAATGAAGAGGACTGTGAAGATAACATGGGACCAGAAGGATGTGACAACCTTATCAACATAATGGAAGCATAGTGAGACCTGCAACATGTGAACTACCTTTGCATTCGGATGCCGCAATATATTAGAAATTTTTATTTTTCCTAAAATATCCTTAAAGTCCAAAAAAGTAGGGACTGTCGATGGAAATTTTGTAGTAAAGTTAAGTTCGGAATTTCAAATCTAGAGGATTTTGTTTCTATAAATAGAATTCAGAATAAGCCAAGAGACTAGATCCAACCTGTGGAGAACCCTTGGCAACCTAAGAAATCCCCTTGTAAACATTCCCAGTAAATAAAGTCTCTATTCATTTCCTCAAAACCGTCTTTTATTCTCAAGTTTACCAAAACCTTTTCAGGAAAAATCAAAGAAGAAATTCTTCCAAAAGTAATACTAGAGGGTAAGGTTATAAGAGGCTCTTATAGCCTGAAGAATTTTACAAAGGACTTGTGAAAAAGAAGGCCGCTTAAGAGAATCCCAAAGGCCAAGAGAAGTACCCATAAGGTGAGCATAGTACTGCTTCATTAAAGGTTATAATCCTTGATGTATACTGCCTGACGAAGGATAACGAATAGGAAGAAGAGTACTAAGTAGGATAAAGTTAATGTTACTTGAAGTCGTTTATCATTACTCATTAAAGGAACTACGTACTCCTGAATGTTTTCACTATTTTAATTATCAGAAGTTTGAAACAGTAGAACAGTGTAAAGCATATCTTGTTATAGTAGATTACGAAATAAGGAAGGTTAGCCACCACCCTCTATATTCTTATGTATTAAATTTAGGCCTCGCAAAACGAGACCCTCTATACTAAAAGACATTTGAAATTAATAGCAATTTTAATAATTTATGTACTATCTTCCTATCTCCAGAGAATTATATAATTATTTCATTACTAAGATTACCACTTCAGGATCTTATCATTTTATTCTCAATAAACACTTTAGATAAAGCAAGTTGCTTAGAACATATATATCAAATAGAACAAAGAAATCTAGAATTGCAGAATTTAGACATCATGCTCGTTCTTATTCATATTGTATATATGAAATAAAATTAGATTTATTAAATCAAAGATTATTTAGCACAAACAAATTTATAAAGGTTTCTCTTTTTTGTAAAACACAAACAAATTTAACAAACACTGTTTTATGATTTTATCTGTCAAAATCTACAAACAAAAATAGAAAAACAGCAAACATAAATGTTACCAAACAACAAATAAAGGGAGTTCAATCTCAAAACTTATTCCATCAAAGGTGAACTGAAACTTATGAAATTTTCAATTTTAGAGGAAGAGTAAGATAGCGTTGCTTCAATGATTCTGAACTACTTTATTTGAAACTTAAATTCTACCACTTTCAACCTTGACATTATCAATCTCACCAATTGTTTGAAAATTATCAAATCTACTGTGTGTATCTGATTAAAAGAGGCAATCATTATATACTTAGAAAAGATATACAAATTTCAACATAAATATTAAATAACGACAAGAAAAAGCTACAAAAAAATTCCAATGTTCCAACCCAAGAAAATAAAATTTTACAAAAAGTAATCAAAGAAAAAAAAAAGCACATGCATAGCAAAAACAATTTTGACACATAAAAAAGTACATGAAAAGAGGAGAAAAATAAACACACATTAAAACTCAATAATAGCAATATCAAGTTGTAACCTTTAACTTAAGACAATTCACAAATTATAATTCAACTTTTTAAAACTCAACTCGACTTTTCAAAACTCAATTCAACTCAACTCTTCAAGTGATAATCTACTATACTAGTAATATTTATATACTGTAAACTTTCTAAAAAAACACAATGGCACACAACAACTTAGTTGGAACTGACCTGAGATTTTCTAAACTAATATGGAAACAAAACAAACAAGACACCGAGAACAAATAACTAAAAGAATTATAAAATAAACAAATAGAATAGTTTAGTTTAATTCCCTCCATTGTTATAACTTCCAACGCCATGTCCAGCTTCCATCTTCAAAGAAAATTCTGTCATTTTATGAACAATATGAAACATCAACTTACAAATGATTGTCAATTTCATCTTCACGCATGGTAGTGGACAAGGCCTATAGTTCTCGAACAATTTCTTTGCTCGATCACTTCTGTCAAAATTTTCAGACATATTGCATATGATATCAAATTTCAGAACTAAAGTCAGTTCGGACTTTGGACCTTCAACAAAATATGAGAAATCAATTAGCAAAGTATTCAAGATGTTAACAATCAATAATGTCTTATAAAGAAGGACCACTTCAAGAATAGACGTATTGGCTTACTGAAAAAGGCGAATAACAATTAAAACCATGCAAAGGAAATATGTGAGTTTAATTACAAAATGCTTCCTTAAGTCAAACATAGGAATATGAAGATCGTCAAACACTGGTTAATGCGGATTCCTAAGTGCAATTAAACAAAAAAAGGTTTACGAGTAAATGTGAGGCCCCGATTTTTCCCAAGTTTTTGGAAAATATTAAATAATGCTAATTATAGTAATTATTGTTTGCCAAGGTGTTTATATGGTTGTTTTACTTCTTAAAGTGTTTTGTTTTAACTATTTTGTTTTACAAGTTTAAAAACCCTAATTTGAAATTAAACCCTAGTTTGCTTTGAAAACCCTAAATTTTGATAAAACCCTAATTTGTTTGCACACTAAACCCTAAATGTACTAACCCTAATATATTTTCTCGAAACCCTAATTATATGTACAAATCAAACGTTTGTTATTTCATGAATTTTCGGTGTGAACTTGCATGCTCACGGGAGTTAATTACGGTAAATGGATGATTAGTGACCTAACTAGGTGTGACTAAGTATTATTGGACTAAGTTGGATTTACAACTTATGGACTTAATTGATAGGAAAAGAACTCACTTGGGCAAAGGTGGAGGTTAACCTAAGTTGGTAGGATTAGTTGGGCATGATAACTTTGACTACCTTTGACTAACCTAAATATCTAATTGGTGTTATCCTTTAGTTATTTTAAGCTTCAAAGTGCCGGCCAAGCAAAGGAAAAAAAAAGAAAGAAGGAAAACCGTGGGAAAAGAGAAGGAAAGGAAGGAAAGAAAAGAGAGGAAAAAAAAAGAGAGGAAAACTTGAGAGTTCATCCAATTTCAACCATCCAACTTTGAATTGGAAGCTAGGAGGAGGTGATTGAAGCTTGGGAGTTTGGAATTCTTGCCTAGAACATCAAGTTAGGAGGTAACTAGCTTCACTTTGAAATCTGGAATTTTGATTGAGTTGATGGAGTTGTTGGATTTTGGTTATTGTTCTGACTTGATTGAGGATCATGTTTAGTTTCTTAGATGAATTTATAGTATAGATTGTTGGATTTTCATGTGTAAAGCTTCAGCCAAGAAGAAATCAATAGGGTTAATTGCTGTTCAATTTTTCTGTCCGAATTTGGTCTAATTATTTGAGTATGATGGAGGTTGAATTAGCTTTAGCACAAAGCATGAAAGTTGTATAGAATTTAGTGAGGATTCTACCTGTAAATTTTCAGATGAATCGGAGCACTGTAGCATGTGAAATGACTAAATTACCCCAGATGCCCTGTTTCTGTCAGGAATCTTATTTTGCTACTGTAGTGGGTCATTTTGACCATGAAAATGAATGTTTTTGCTTTTGATGTATTCTTAAGAATTGTAGCCTTGTATGTTATCTTTCTAACGGCTTTGGAATTTCTTGATTTGGATTTGTGAGCGTTGAGTTATGATCGTTTGAATCAAACCTGTTGGAAATCCTGATACTGAAATTCCTGAACCTGTTTCCGCACTTTTGACCTAGAAATAGGGAATCTGGGTAAAAATTGTCTTCATAAAAGTTATATCTTGTTCTCTTAGCTTCGAAACGGCACCTAGTTCACTTCAATCCGACACTCATACCATGAGTTATGATCAAAATGGAAAAAGGTGTCAAATCTGCTTTTCACACCTTGTAGTGTGTGCTTTCCATTGTGAATCTAATGTCGTCCGTTTTGGTTAGAGCACCCATGCATGTGCTCTCTTTGCTGTTTTGAGTGATTTTAAGTATTGTTTTGGTTTGAGTTGATGGTTATATACGTTGGTTGTACGTAGGGTTCGAAGGTGATATCGAGGGTGACCGAGGCATGTTGGTGAGTGTTCCAAACCCTTTTCAATTGACAATTTGACTACTAGTTTGTTCCAACTTGTTTTAAAAGAAATGTTCCACTAAGATTATTTTGTGTTAATATTGTTTGAAGGAATCCTTTGTGAAATACTTTACCACGAATTTACTATCGACTCGCATTGGTTTACGAGTGTAACGATTTGATTTCCCTTTGAAGCGATTTATAAGTACTTTTAAGCTAATTTATTGAAGTGAAAATTGGGGTTTGGGTGCTCTCTAATTGAACATGATAAGTGGGCGCTTGGATAAGGGTGTACCTTATTGCATTCGGCCTAAACTCCATATATGGTTTTTGAATGCATGTGTTGTGTGATATATGATCTGTGAAATGTGATATTGTTAGTGATAAATGACCACTTGGATGGTTTTATCCCAAGGGATGCCTTCGGGGTCTCAATGTCAATGTTACTCTCTGACCACTTGGATGGTTTGATCCCAAGAAATGCCTTTGGGGTCTCAATGTCAATATTGCACTCTGACCACTTGAATGGTTTGATCTCAAGGGATGCCTTTGAGATCTCAATGTTAGTGTGGCTCTTTAACTACTTGGATGGTCTGACCTCAAGAGTTGCCTTGGGGTCTCAATGGTGAATGTTATTCCCTGACCAAATAGATGGTCTGATCTCAATGCCTTTGGGATCTCAATGTTACTATTACTCATTTGTTTGTCAACTTATTTGTGATGTGCTTGTTTTACGTATTGATTTATTAATATGTACAAGTGAAATAATTGCTGTGAAAGTAACTTCCATGTAACTTGCTATTACATGTGAGTATTCTTGAATATTAATTGCATTGCATGTGCGGTTGTTAAGTGTTCGAGTGTTAGGTGTTATTTGTTTGAGTGTGATGAATTACCTTATTTCGTGAACTGTTTTCGTCTTGCAAATTTTTAGTGAAAGGTACTTTTCACGTGATTTAAAAAATGTGAATATTTCAATGTTTTCGTGCTATGACAAAACAGTTAAATTCTAAAATACTTGTTTTCTTGGAACCTTACCGAGCTTATAGCTCACCCCAAAATATTTTATTTCTTTGGCTCGAGATGAAGGAAAGCAGAAAGTAATCGTTCATAGTGTGACTAGCCGAGTTACCTCATGTACTATTTGTAATATTAGACGGTTGGATTTTGGTGTATTTAGATTATAGTTGGAAATGTAATTACTATTTGGAGATCTTGCGGTGTAATTATTTGAGATTTGTGATACGATTGAGGAACTGTAATGAGTCCCGGCGAGAGTTGGGCAGGCGGCCCGCCTATACCCTAGGGTTCGCCCTAGGGAGAAGTGGGGCTGTCACAGTAAATGATAAATTAATGAATCATTCAGTTATTCCGTCAGGCAACCATAAAAAATACTTGCTAGTTACTACCGTGTTCTGCAATCTCTATTCCTGATTCTTTGCTGATCAATAGATTAAACTATTCCAGATTTCTGAAGACAGCTGTTCCATTTCATACAAGTTGAAGTTCGCTTGCATTACTAGTTGACTTTGAATTTTTCTCAAGTGTGGGCTCTAATTCAATTTCTTTAGGGGGGAAAAGGAAAGAAAAAGTCTCGTAATTTCATGGTATAATACAATACATCTATATCTGCAATTTCGGCTCTGACCTTAGGAGGAAGATTCTTCTTGTAAAGATACTCAGTTCATGGAGAAGCTCTAACCTGGAGAAGTCTGGAGAGCAAAATTTTACCATGACAAGAACGTAACTTCACAATTTCAGCTGAAAGTCTGACACTTTCTTTGAGGTCAGTACTTCTACAGCAATTCGCTAGTTTCAATGATCTTGTCCTTTGATTCACCATCTTTCCTCATACCTTGGATCCAGGAAGAGGTACTTTATGTATGACTCTAGCAGTTAAATTGACTCGATAATGAATCAATCATTGCCAATTTGTCTCTGGACTTTACTTGAGTTGTGTGCACTGTTCAGCTATGCAACATCTGATGATCTGCCCGTTTACTTTGATGATCCTCTTGTAGTCTATACATACAATCGGTTACATGAGATTGAAAAGGAATGCAGCCCTTTTCTATCTTCAGCTTCCGAGTTAAAACCAGATGATGTTAGAGGTTATAAGATTAAAAGGGAGCTTTCTTTCTTCCAAGGAGACTGGACACAGGAACTTGGTAGAGCACCATTAGTACCTTTTGATGATAGTGATCTTCCAGGAGACAGTTTGTCTGTGTCTTCTCCTCTAAGACTTGTAGGATTTGAGGTAAAGGATGTTAATCCAGTCCATCAGTTGAAAAATGCTGTCAGTCTCTGTGGGACTATGTGGATTGGCATGAGTAGGAACAGCACTTTTCTTTATGATTCGCGTTCCAACTTTTATATGGCGCCTTGTATATGTGTCCTCAAAATTACCTTTGAAGGAGTTTATATTGAAACTGAAAAAGATGGGGGACAACGTTTACTCTGCATGTTGGGGAATACCACGTTGCCTTTCTGGGCCTCAGCTCCTGGTACATTGAGCTTTGCTACTTCTTTCAGCAACAACCGGCCCAGACTCTTGCAAGATGGTCGCTTATTGTTGGTTCTTCATTATCCTAAGATTTCCAGTTTGACAAAAAGAGCAATTTTGGGAGAAGTTAGAAGTTTGAATGAGCCAAAGAAGCCAAGGTACTTTGATGTCGTTCACATATGTTCTCAGCTGAATCCTTTCTCAAGATACAAGTTCAGCTCTGAGAAACTCAAATCAAGAACTTGTGATTTAAGATTGTTTAAGCAGAATCTTGACGAAGCTGGCACCAACAGATTTAACAACACTGAGTTCTGTATGGTCATGCGTAGTTTTTCAGGATATCTTTTCAACATTGTACCGAACTGGAGATTTTTCAGCACTGGTAGACTTGGGCCTTTTTTCCTAGGACGAGGCACAATAGACACTAGACACAAAAATGTTAGGCTTATCATACAGAATCTCATATGTGAAACTATGAGCAACAGAGCCAAGGTTGCTGCTGTTTTCAGAGCATTTCCTGCAGAGATGGAGCGAGATATAGCAGGTACGAGGACTGGGCTTTCAGACATGACAATGTCTGTTGAAGGAATATGGGATGCCTCCAAAGGGCATCTTTGCCTTGTGGGGTGTCCTGGATTCACTAGTTCTGGACTTCATGAATGTGATTCTCAGATCATATTGTACTTTCCTCATTCATTTTGCATCAAGCAGAGGAGCATCATCTTTGGAAGCATATCCAGCGTTGGCAGTGAAGAAAACTCACATGATCCAATACTCTTTGAGTTGGAAGTGCGTCCTCCAGATCTCCGATTTGACCATGGTTGGTATAGTAGTTCTTATCTTTTCTACAATTATTCAAAGATTGAACTGGCTGAAGTTTTCAGGAAAAGAAGCCAACGAGCTGGAGTGAAAAATCTTATCAAACCATTTTTCCTGTCCTATCCTGCGAAAATAATCCAGCTTCCAAGATTGGTAGCTGGAGTCAAAAGGTTGGTCCTGAGATAATCAGCATTGTGGAAAGCTAAAGATGATGTGTTTACTCATTATGAGATAAATTCTCTCTCTTATGATCTCAGTATTTCATGCTACGGAACTCCTGTATCTTCGTATAACAGCCACAAGCCTGAGATTTTCATTCAACTTGAGGACCTTGCTTTGGGTCCTCTAGCCATGGGTCGCCGCAGTCCCTGGTTGCATAAAGATACTGCTCTTTCGGATAATCATGTCAATGTCTCAAAGTCTGAGGTCCTCAATGTTTCACTCTCTCTCATGTTCACACAAGAACCTCTCAAATTCATGGAGAAGGATTACAAGAATGTATCAAAGTTGTCTCTGGAGGGTGTATATGATCCACTTGCAGGTGAGATGTACTTAATTGGTTGCAGGAAGGTCACAGTTCAAACTAGTGCATTGAACCTTGAGAGGGGCTTTGATTGTTTGATTGAGGTAAAAATTCGGTACCCAGCTGAAGCATTGAGGTGGCTGATCAATCCTGAAGCAGAAATTACCATTACAAGCCTGAGGAATGAAGATGATTCCTTGTATTTCCATCCAATAGAGCTCCAGACCTATATGCTTCCGTATAACAACCTCCAAGAAGATGCAGTCTTTCGGAAAGTTTTTGAAGAGATCCTACGAAATCTGGTGATCACAGCATCTATTGCACTCATTTCAAGCCAGCTGCTTTATATGAAGAAAAATGTGGATGGCATTCCTTATATATCTGTTATCATGCTCTCCTTCCAATGTCTTGGCTATGTATACCCAGTGCTCTCCAACACCAAGTTTCTGTTTCAAGAAAAAGAGTTCCAATTCCCATATGACCTCCGTGGATATAACCAACTGTTGACTTTCCTTGATTACACTGCCAAGCTTCTTGTTCTAGCTGCATTGGTGATGACCGTAACTCTTATGCGCAAGGTGACAGAATTTCGTAAACAACCTCATCCTGGTTCACCTTCCAAACACGTAGGAGTTCATCAGGATAAAAGGGCTCGCCAAATTATTGCTGTAATTCTTGTACTTGGGTTGCTGAGTTATTGCCTTCTGTAAAACCCAGAGGAATTGGGAAAAGTTTTTCCTGTCTTTCTCATTGCCATCTGCTCTATTTATACAAGTACAATGTGTACCCCAAGCTCCCGTGACTTCAGCCCCAATTTACCTAATTATGTGCAACTACCAAAACTACCAAATATAGATATATACTAATAGATACAAGACAGCCGAAACTTCAGCCACCAATTATACACACTAATACCCCCCCTCAAGTTGGAGCATGAAGATCGGAAATGCCCAACTTGCAAAGAATGGCATCAAACGAACGTTTGCCAAGAGCCTTGGTAAGAATATCAGCTAGTTGGTGAGACGAGGATACAGATTGAGGAAGAATGATACCACGACGAATCTCATCACGAACAAAGTGACAATCAACCTCAATGTGCTTGGTGCGTTCATGAAACACAGGGTTGTGAGCAAGGTGAAGAGCGGACTGGCTATCACAATAAATCCGCATAGGAGAGGAGTGAGGGATGCCAAGAGAAGCTAACAAACCCTTGAGCCATTTCAATTCACAGGTCGTAGAGGCCAAAGATCGATACTCTGCCTCAGCCGAAGATCGAGATACGGTATGCTGTTTTTTAGTTTTCCAGGAAATTGGAGAATCCCCGAGAAAGACAAAATATGCCGTCAAAGAACGTCGAGTCAAGGGGCAACTTCGCCTTAATCCAGCATCACAATAAGCCGTAAGATGAAGAGAGGAATCAGAGCGTAGCAAAAGACCTTGCCCAGGATGAAGTTTTAAGAAACGAACAACCCGAAGGAACCGCATAATGACTATGCCGTGGCTCCTGCAGAAATTGTGCCAAGATATGCACACAATAAGACAATTCAGGTCGAGTAATCGTCAAGTAGATAAGACGACCAATAAGACGCCGATAAGGCATAGGATCAGGAAGAATCTCGTCCTTAGCTAAAGCGAGGTGATGATTTTGCTCCATTGGTGTGTTGGCAGGTTTAGCACCTAACAAACCTGTCTCAGAAATAATATCGAGAGCATACTTTCTCGACAAAGAAAAATTCGGTCGAATTTGGCGCTACTTCAAGACCAAGGAAGTACTTCAATTTACCAAGGTCTTTCATGTGGAAACAATCATTCAAGTAAGTTTTAAACGCATGAATGGCATCACTATCAGTCCCACCGATCACCAGATCATCCACATAGACCAAAATGGTCAACTGAACTTTGCCATGCCGAAACGTGAACAAAGAATAGTCTGACCCAGATTGCTAAAATCCATATTGAACCAGAGCCGCAGCCAGCTTGGCAAACCAACACCGCGGTGCCTGTTGCAGCCCGTAGAGAGACTTGCGCAGACGACACACTTTATCCGCTCCGGGTGCGGTAAAGCCTGGTGGAAAACGCATATAAACTTCCTCCTCAAGATCACCATGCAAAAATGCATTGTGCACATCCATCTGATGCAATTCCCACCCACGGATCGCTGCTACTGCCAAGAAGGTACGAACCGTGACCATCTTTGCAGTAGGTGCGAACGTCTCATTATAATCAAGACCCTCGATCTGGTGATTCCCGAAAACAACCAAGCGTGCCTTGTATCGCTCGATTGTTCCGTCTGCATGATACTTGATTTTGTAGACCCATTTACTACCAAGAGCCTTCTTTCCTGCAGGCAAAGTAGCAACTGTCCATGTCCCATTATCCTCTAGAGCCTCAACCTCCTTTTTCATTGCCTCACGCCAACATGAATGCTGCATTGCCTCTTTAAAACTGGTTGGTTCAATCCCTGTAGTTACTGCAGCCACGAATCGACGATGTGACAGGGAAAATTTAGCACAATTCACATAGTTTGTGATGGGGTAGGGCGTACCTGAGGATGCCAAGGAAGAGGAAGGAGAGCTCGAGGGACTGAGGGCAGCTGTATGTAACACATAATCATGCAAACGAATTGAAGGCTGTCGCGCTCGTTTGCCGCGACCAAGATCGTCCGCTACACCCGTAACCTCTGCAACTTCAGGCACTGGTACGATCCCATCTGCTGTCACACCCTCTTCCATGGACTGTCCGTCATATTCAGAGGCTGGCGGAGGTGCCTCAATCTCAGGCACGTCCTCCAATATAGTAGGCTCAATGACAGTAGGTAGAGAATCTGGAGTTGCCGACCTTGCGGAGTCCGTATGGGCAAAAGGAAACACGTGCTCAACAAACTCAACATCTCGACTTTCAAAGCAAACCTTCCTATCTAGATCATACACCCTCCACCCCTTTTTACCATAAGGATAACCCATGAATATGCACTTATGACTTCGACTTGCAAACTTATCCTTTTCCCGATTAATGTTCTTAGCATAGCATAGGCATCCAAATACTCTAAGATGAGAAATAGATGGAGGACTTCCAAACAAAATTTCATATGGAGTTTTTCCACCCAAAATCAATGATGGAGTCCGATTGATTAAATATCCTGCAGTGAGAATGCATTCTCCCCAAAATTGAATAGGTAAGTTAGCCTGAAAACGAAGCGCCCTACCAACATTCAAAATGTGTCGATGTTTCCTCTCAACTCTTCCATTTTGTTGAGGTGTCCCAACCATGGAAGTCTGATGAATAATGCCACACTCCTTAAAATAATCACCTAAACAAGTAAATTCTGTACCATTGTCACTGCGTATAATTTTGACTTGTTTATTGAATTGTCTCTCGGTCATAGCCAAAAAATTCTTAACAACACATGGGACCTCATGTTTCCCTTTTAACAAATAAACCCATACACCACGAGAACAATCATCAACAATAGTCAGAAAATAGGTAGCACCACAAAAACTAGTCTCTCGATAAGCTCCCCACAAATCACAATGAATTAATTCAAAAATATCACTAGCTTTATGGTCACTAATAGAAAAAGGAATACGAGTTTGTTTTGCCCGAAACAAACGTCACAAGGTTCATGAAC
This sequence comes from Gardenia jasminoides, assembly GCA_013103745.1. NCBI lineage: Eukaryota > Viridiplantae > Streptophyta > Magnoliopsida > Gentianales > Rubiaceae > Gardenia > Gardenia jasminoides. Next base: position 39,867,415 of record CM023095.1, on the reverse strand, counting down.
ACCTTTATTTATCTCGATACTACCATCTATTGTAGGAAGCTTTTCTATGACTCGCATAGAGGGATGTCCCAACCTTTTATGCCATAAACCCATATTCTTGACTGCAACGGCTCCATGAGCACTGACCAGAAGCTCCCCTCGTGCGACATACAGCCCCTCAAGCTCTTCACCCACTCCAATCAGCATCCTCGAAGTGCGGTCCTGAACAACACATAAACGATCAGTGAATTTCAAAATATGAACTTTGTCACGGGCTAATTTTGAAACAGATATCAAATTGCATCGTATTTCAGGGACATATAAAACACCCTTGAGAAATAATTTTCCTACAAGAACTGTTCCTTCTCCTGTTGCCATAACGTATTCACCGTTTGGCATTTTCACGGGACAAGGAGGTATTCCTTGAAGCTCTACAAATGCAGTTTCCTCTCCCGTCATATGATGCGAAGCACCTGTGTCAAACAACCATTGTAAATATGCCTTACCATTAAACCTTGGCTGAGCAACTGATGTATTATTCGTGTGAGTGTTCCAAAGAGACTTCAAAGTCTCCCAATCATCTTTGCTCAAGGTCTCCAATCCAGCTTTATCAGAATCATCAAGTGGTCTCCCATGGGGAACATTAGCAGCCGCCCCTACTACCCTTTGTGCAACATTAGCCCGTGCTACTCCACCACGACCACGCCCCTGGTTACCACGTCCTCTGCCTCTTCCTTGAGTCGAATTTCCTGGCCACCAGTCGGGATAGCCATGGAGACGAAAGCATGTGTCCATGCTATGTCCCGGTTTCTGGCAGTGAGAGCAAACTACTCCATCGTCTTTTCGGTCCCCCCCTGAATTCCGAGGGCCTGGACTGACTGTTTTCATGGCAAAGCTCACCGGATCAGACCGATTGGGAGCTGCTCGAGTCATTACCTGCACTTGTTCTTGCTCCGTAACTTGAGAATATACCCTATGAAGGTTTGGAAGAGGGTCTGAAGCGATGATATTGGAACGGACATTACTATAAGATGATTCATCAAGCCCCATGAGGAATTGATGCACCCGTTCTTCCTCTTGACGCTGTTGAAGCCGTGTAACGAAGTTACACTTGCATCCATTACAAGAACAAGTAGGCATAGGATCATAATCATTCAAATCATCCCACAGTTTCTTGAGTCGACCATAATAAACCATGATCGAATCCCCGTTTTGTTTGCACTTTGCAACCTCCGTTTTCAATTGATGAACTCGCGCGCCATTACGAACAGAGAATCGCTGCTGGATATCATCCCATAATTCCCTTGCCGTTTCCTTGAATGAAATCGTGGAACGCAAGCCTGGTTCGATGGTGTTAAAGATCCATGACACAATCATGGAGTTTACTGTCCACCAATCATCAATTTCATCTGAGTTCTGGTTCGGCTCCTCAATGGTGCCATCAATGAAACCTTGTTTCTTCTTTGCCCTCAACGAAATCCTCATGGCCTTAGCCCATTCTTCATAGTTTGGTCCTTTGAATTGTGTCTGCGTAATTAAATTGCCTGGGTTGTCATTCGCGCTCAATAAGAACGGCGAATTGGTCTTCGAACTTGAAGCTTTTTGATCTGTCATCATCCTAGGATTTATAGTTTAGGGGATTGGTATTGTTTCAGATCCAGGAGGCTCTGATACCATGTAAAACCCAGAGGAATTGGGAAAAGTTTTTCCTGTCTTTCTCATTGCCATCTGCTCTATTTATACAAGTACAATGTGTACCCCAAGCTCCCGTGACTTCAGCCCCAATTTACCTAATTATGTGCAACTACCAAAACTACCAAATATAGATATATACTAATAGATACAAGACAGCCGAAACTTCAGCCACCAATTATACACACTAATACCTTCTCTACAGGAGTATCTTTGAGAATGAGGACATGAACAGAATTGGAAATGCACAGCTGAAGAAAATTTGGGCGTACAAAACACAGGAATTCATAGGCTTCATTCAAGATCTATTTCTGCTTCCTCAAATCGTTGAAAATATGATATCCAATTCTCCTTTTAGACCCCTGCAGAAACTTTACTACATTGGATTTACTCTGATGAGGCTTTTTATACATCTTTATGACTTTGCAAGAGATCCCGTAATAGACCCCTACTCTGATGAGGTTGCATTTGTGAATTTGGACTTGTTTTTCACTTCTAGAGCATGCAATATTGCAGTTGTACTCATCATGACTGGATTAGCGATAGTGTTGTACATACAGCAAGAGCGGAGCCACCAGAAGTTCATTCAACGGCTAGAGACAGTCACAGCCAAATCTATGTAGCGAGCAAGTTCCAGTGAATGGTGGAATTTTTCAGTCATTCTAGGTTACCTTTTGTATGCCTTTTGATTTCGTATAGAAAAGTAGACTGATTTATCAATTTCAACTTCATGAGAACGACTATGGTATAATGTTGATCAGAATTTCATTTGCACCCAAGTTTGAGTTCATTCCTTCCTCCAAAAGAAAATCTAAGATGATCCCTTTTTCTTTTTCTTTTTTTTCTTAAGACTTTTTTTTTCCTTGATATATATCTTATTTCTCCCCTTTGCCATTTTGACTAGTAGACTTTTTTTTTTGTTTTGTTTTTTTTTTTTGCCCCTTTTCGGGCAGAAGAAAAGTTGAGTGGGTTCAATTTAGTTACCACCACACCTTGAAGAGTACAATTCACTTGCACATATTCTTACATATTATAAAAAAGTTGAGTGTGACTAGTTTACACAACCTTTGTTAAAAAAGTGGCTTGGTCTTATCAACTAAATTAACTTGTTCGCTTATGATTAGTAGATACACCATATGCCTTTTGCCCCACTGGTAATATTTATAATAATCGAAATATAACACCTTTTAGATTCTAGAATTCGTTGTAAAATTTTGATTGTATACCACGTAATACAATAGCTTTATGAATTTTATTTTTTTAACCAATTGTTGTTACAAACATTATTTATACTTGAACTCTTTGATTAATGTTTTTTGAACTTTTCTTGAGATTCTTTGATGCATTATGGATCGAACTTTGATAAAAAATTGTCACTATTGTCATGTTTTACTAACATTGTTGCTCTTGCCCTTAATTGTTAATATTATTGTTACCTGACTTAAATTTGCTAGCCTTATACTAAAATTCTTTAATATGAAGTGTGCTACACTATTTTTTTTTTTTTGCACCATATTTTACTTTGTATAAATATATACCTTTTGTATATGAGGCCTTTCATTTACTTAATTAGGATACTTCTAATCTATCACATTTATTATAATTATATCTGTATGGGTATTCTTTGTCATCAATCGAAATTTCATTTGCAAAGATGTTTAGGTTTCTCCTTTTTCATTTATCTTTTATTGTTCCTATAATTTTGCTTGAAGGTAATGCCACATAAAGCGCAAACAACAAGGACTCGTTTTTCCTATTAATCTTATAGAAAAGAACAAACTAAATTAGAATCAACTGGTAGTTTATAGGAAAGTATATGAAAATTTTTTGTTGTTTTCTTGAACTTGAGTGAGATAAATTGTCTCAATTAAACATAATTGTTGGTATGTTCATTGGTTGCATGAACATTTAAGTGTTCTCTCTTATGCCCTACTAGTTGCTCAACTTTTTAGTTTTCTTATAAATTTGAATTGGATAAAGTGAAGTGTAATGTTCATTGAATTTAAACCATTTGCAATCTATCTAAATGTTGTGCCTGTTAATGAGAGATATCTTAGGTTGGTTGTTTAGCTACCAATTGAAACTAAATTGGTTGAATAGTTTTCCTTCTTGCTTTTGTTTTTTATTTTCATAATAAATATAAAAGGCACACAATTGTACAATTGGCTCATGATTTTTATATGAAAAATATAGATGAACATGAACTCTTTTACTTTCATATGTGTTTCCTTGTTCCTAAGAGTATCTATTTTTTGATATGTACAATCTCAAATTGTGGCTAATGAAAATTTTTTATGATTACTTTGAGTGAGAAATTTTGAGACATAACAAATGGAGATGGAGGGTTGGTAAATAGTTTTAAAGGGAGAGTTTTCAATTTTAATTACCAACATTATTGAGATGTAATCAAGTAAAATGTTTTATTCTTTTTAACTTGTACCACAATTAAAATACAATAACTATAACTAAAAGACATGAGGGGAGGTTTCTCTCTTCTCTACCTTTCCTCTTCTCCAATTTTTCTCTGCTTCTTCTCTTCTTTTCAGAACACCTTTCTTTTCGAGAGGGAGATCATTACTTTCCTATGAATTCTATTTTTACTTTGTATTTCTAATAAAGCTTCTCCTAAGATTTTTTTTTAACTAGAGATTTCTATTTCTCAATCCTAGCAATTTTTAGTGAGAAATTTCTATTCTCCTAGGAGTTCCTAATGAGATTTTTCTGTAGTTTTTTTTTTCTTATTTTGTTTTTAGATCTAAACTTATTTCAAATAGGTTTGTTATATCTGATCTTGATATCTATGGTGATACATCTCATTATTATTATTGGAGTTTAAAACAATTGATCAGTAGATCTGAAAGTTACAACATGTACTGAAGTAAGTTGCAGCGATTTATCTTATTACAATATATTTTGAAATTTCTTTGCATATTTCAGATTTGATCATAATCTTTTAGATATATTGTATTTGTTAAATTGCAAATTTGTTATTTCTAGTTCGTGCAGATTTCTAGGATATAAACTTGTAAATCGTGATCCCAGATTTTGATAATTACAAAACAATTGAACAAATCAATTTAATGCTTTCCATTGAATATATTGGCAGTTCAGGTTATTAAGACAAATGATGCAATTGAAGAACTCAATCAAAAGGAGCAAAGGGCACCAAAGTCTGTCGGACGTTCGATAACTTGTATCGAACGTCCGATAAAAGTCAAGAATACTCTATCGGACACTCAACTTGCAATATCGGACGTCCGATAGACAGGGGAAGTATCGAACATTCCTATCGGATGCATATCATCATCATCAGACGTCCGATAGAATTAAAGATGAAATCCAAACTCTCTGACCAACATCGGACGCAAGTTTCATCGGACACAGAAATATGCATCGGCCGTCCGATAAAGATTGAAACAACCTGTCGGATGCTTGCATCGGACGCACAACATTGTGTCGGACGTCCGATAGCTCCAACGGCTATTTTTTAATAGCCATACTTTTGACCGTTGGAGAGGTTCTTGAGGCCATTTCTCACACTCTATAAATACCCACAAGTTCAAGAAGTTAATAGACTTTTGCCTACATGAAATACAAGCTTACAAGTAAATATTTTGGGTAGAAATCTTTTTTGTTTGTTGTATAGGTGTGGGAAAAGTGGAGATTATGAGATTACTCATTTGGAGAAGTAAAACCTTGGTGAAGGTTGCCTCACTTGTAATAGTAGTTCTTAATTGATTGAGTGAGCTTTCAATTGTAACTTGTTGAGGGTTAACAAGGATAGTTGTAAACTCCTTGGCTCAACTAAAGGCCTTTAGGGTGAGGAAGGAGTGAACCTTCACTTGTACAAGTTGGTTAGCGTCACCTTCAATTGAAGAAGCTACTAGTGGAGTGTATCCAAATTCGGTGCAACTTGGAAATTTGGTTTGTATTTCTTTTTCTATCTCTTTTCTTTATTGCTCAATTGTGACATCTTTATTGTGATTAATTTGACATATCTCTGTGCACATTTGAGAAATTGTTTGTGCTTGGTTTATTGGGTGAATTCTTGCATATTTACTTGTCTTGTTAAACTACCAAATTCACCCCCCTTTGGTTGCATTTGGGGACCAACAATTGGTATCAAAACTTGGTCTCCTTGAGATTAAGCTCAACCGGCTTAGGAGTAAATATGGCAACCAATAATGCATTGTTTTTAGAGGGGCAATCCATCATTAGACCTCCCATGTTCAATGATATAAATTATATTTGTTGGAGGGATAGAATGGAAATATTTTTCCAATCTATAGATATAGAGTTGTGGTTTATTCTTAGTGAAGGACCTTATGAGGCTACAATTATAGATGAAACAACCGGTAGAAATAGAATTAAAACTAGAAGTGAATTAAGTGCTCAAGATAGATTCAATCTCTCTTTAAATGCCAAGGCCATGAATGTATTGTACGATGCCCTAGATGCAAATGAATCTACTGGAGTAAAAGGGTGCAAATCGGCCAATGAGGTATGGGATAAGTTAAGAGATATGTATGAAGGGAGTGACAATGTTAGAGAACAAAGAAAATCTATACTTGTTGCCCAATATGAATCTTTCAAAATGCATCCTCATGAGAATGTTGATAAAATGTTTTGTAAATTCAATGATATTATTAAAGATCTTGAATTACTTGACAAGATATACACTTTGGGTGAGAAAAATAGAAAAATTTTGAATGCCTTCCCAAAAGAATGGGAAAATAAAGTCACCACTATAGAAGAGGCAAAAGATTTAAATTTTATGCCTATTGAATCTCTTGTAAATTCGCTAACCTCTTATGAGTTGAAATTAAAAATACAAGATGATGAAGCATGGATCAAGAGAGGCATAGCATTCAAGGTCTCAAAAGAAGATGATGAAGATGTGAAGCTAAATAACATGGCAAGGACTTTGAAGAAGCTTCTAAATAAAAGGAGCTCTAGAGAAGGAAGAGCAAGTAATGATAGAAGAGAAAAATTCAAGAATTTCAAAATCACTTGGGATGAGTGCAATTTGGATGAAGGAATGGAAGAAGAAGAAGAATCGACTCAAATGGCACTTATGACCTTTGGAGATAATGAGGTAAACTCTAATCACTCTCTTAGTGATGAAGATGATGATAATGATGATATGCAAGTTCTTATGATCAAAATGCATAAAAATTTGAAAGAATCTTATGCCAAAAACAAGGATTTGAAAATAAAAATAAATGCTTTATTGGAAGAAAATTCTAGACTTTTTCAAGAAAATAAGAATTTGAGAAAAGACAATGATGATTTGAAAAAGCACAAAATTGATTTTGATTGCAAGAATGATTTGAAAAAGAAGTTGGAAAATAAAACAAAGTTTTATGAAAAAATGTTGGAGGAAAAAATATTTTAAAGAAAAGAATTAATGATTTGAATGCTTCTCTCCAAAAGGAGAAACAAAATATTTTACAAAGAAAAGAAAACCATATTTTACATGGCCAAGATGATTTTATTATTTCTAAAAAAAGAGGAACTAAATTTATTAAATCTACTTTTGTGAATGATTCTAGTATTATGTGTCATTTTTGTTGCCAATTTGGACATATGCAAAATGATTGCTATGTGAAGAAAAATATAAGAAAAGGCATGAAATCTATGTGGATTATTAGATCATGTTGTACTAACTCTTATTCATAATGTTCTCTTAGTTAAAAAAAAAACTTTGGACTATAATTCATTAAGTACTTTGCTACTTTGGTGTTTTGCTCATATTGATGTTGGAATTGTTAAATGTTGAATATTGTTATTTGTTAAATGTTAAATGTTGGAATTCTAGTATTATTGATGTATTTGTATTGTGATATTGGTATTGTGATATTGATGATATTGGCATTTTGGATATTGGTATTCAAACTACTATTGCTCCTTTGATTTTTTTTTTTTTGTGATGACAAAAAGGAGGAGAAATTGGTTGGTTTGAAGTTTAAATGTGGTTGAATTGTTGAATGATTTGAATGCTTGATTCATATGGCTGTAGTAAGGGGAAGTTATGGCTTGGATATGGAAGAATGTTTTGAATACTCAAAACACGAATTGTGTACGATTCACAAAATGATGGGGAGTTATATAAGTTTTCTTTATCAAAGGTTTTCATTTTACCAAATGAATTCAATTGTTTTGTCATCATCAAAAAGGGGGAGAATGTAAATCGTGATACCAAATTTTGATAATTACAGAACAATTGAATAAATCAATTTAATGCTTTCCATTTAGTATATTGGCAGCTCAGGTTATTAAGACAAATGATGCAATGAAGAACTCAATCAAAAAGAGCAAAGGGCACCAAAGTCTGTCGGACGCTTGATAGCTTATATCGGACGTCCGATAAAAGTCGAGAACACTCTATCGGACACTCAACTTGAAGTACCGGACGTCCGATAGACAGAGCAAGTATCAGACACTCCTATCGGACGCATATCCCCATCATCGGACGTCCGATAGAATTAAAGATGAAATCCAAACTCTCTGACCAGCATCGGATGCAAGCTTCATCGAACGTAGAAATATGCATCGGCCATTTGATAAAGATCGAAACAACCTGTCGGACGCTTGCATCGGACGCACAACATTGTGTCGGACGTCCAATAGCTCCAATGGCTATTTTTTAACAGCCATATTTTTGACCGTTGGAGAGTTTCTTGAGGCCATTTCTCACATTCTATAAATACCCACAAGTTCAAGAAGATAATAGACTTTTGCCTACATGAAATACAAGCTTACAAGTAAATATTTTGGGTAGAAATCTTCTTTGTTTGTTGTATAGGTGTGGGAAAAGTGGGGATTGTGAGGTTATTCATTTGGAGTAAAATCTTGGTGAAGGTTCCCTCACTTCTAATAGTAGTTCTTGATTGGTTGAGCGAGCTTTCAATTGTAGTTTGTTGAGGGTTAATTAGGATAGTTGTAAAACTCCTTGGCTCAACTAAACGCCTTTAGGGTGAGGAAGGATTGAACCTTCACTTGTACAAGTTGGTTAGCTTCACCTTCAATTGAAGAAGCTACTAGTGGAGTGTATCCAAATTCGGTGCAACTTGAAAATTTGGTTTGCATTTCTTTTTCTATCTCTTTTCTTTATTGCTCAATTATGACATCTTTATTGTGATTAATTTGACATATCTTTGTGCACACTTAAAAAATTGTTTGTGTTTGGTTTATTGGGTGAATTCTTGCATATTTACTTGTCTTGTTAAACTACCAAATTCATCCCCCTTTGGTTGCATTCGGGACAAACAAAACTAAATTGTGCTACTTGATTTGTAGCAATCTCCTTAATGAAATTGGCTGTTTAATAAAAATATATATATATAAGGGTAATTTGGGCATAATAAAAATTAAAATCACAGAGTGGTTACACTCAAGGATGAATAGGTGCAGCCACCCCTCCAAAAATTTTCAAAACTTTAAAATTCTCCCTACAATTTTATTTGATATTTTAGTTGTCAACTAAAATTACAATATTTTGCCCCCTAAGCATAATTATTAGTAATTCTTTTCATTATTTTGTTTAAATTCTCTTAATGAAGTGTCTTATACCAAACTAATAATTAGTTTTCTTATAAAAGTACATGATTAGTATCGGCTTTATAATATGATTAGTACTAGTTTTGAATAACAATTACAAAAACGTTGAGTTTTCTTTTAACCAAATTTCTTATGACAAGCAAACTCTTAGTTTTTTGACTACTATAACTTTAAAATAATAACTAATGTAGCATTGTACATGTTATATAGGACATCAAAGATAAACACATACACACACATATATGTTCATTCAACTATCATGCAAACTAAAGAAGTTTCAACTACGGTTTTGAATGCTCCATATCAACAGTGCATAAAAAAGTACAAAATTTATTTCTTCACATTTTTAATGAACTTTTTCTCTATTTCTTAAAAAATTTCTCGTTCCTAATTATAGCCTACTGAACTTTCAATTTATATTTAGTATGCTTTAAGTGCTATAGAATTTTTTTGCTATATTATGGTTGGTGATATTGCTAAAGTAATAACCTTTCTGTCAGAGTAATTTTTATTCAAATACCAATATTACCCTTGACTACTGAAATCTATATATGCTCATTGATTTTGTCAAACCCATTATCCACTAATTAGTATTTTTCTTCTCTCTCTAATTAATTGACTATTTTTTAATTTTTTTATTATTTTCTTAACTCATTAATTTGGTTTTGAGTTTTTTTCGTACCATAATCTCTTTTTATATTGTAATTATTTTGCTTCAAAGTGCCTTATTTTTTATTTTCAAAGTTATATTTAAAAGAAATTTTTTTGCAAATCCAACGTGATTTAACTCAAACAACTATTAATGTAAAGGATTAAAAATTCCAAAAAGAAATGTAGACAAATTTTTTCTTCAATATTCATGGGATATAGAATATAATGCAATATTCATGGCGTGAATGCAAAACAATAAAGCCTACAAGATTGATATAATTGCAACAAAATTTACTCAAAAGACGAGAACTTGAATCTTAACATAATTGTAACAAAATTGCATCCCAAATTTAATCAAAATTTATAATCACTCCAAAAAAAATGAAGCAAGAATTATTTGATAGAAAACATAATGGAATAAAATAAAAAAAGAAAAGAAAAAATTAGGAAAAAAAATTACTAATAGTGATAGAGAAGTAGTAAGAGCGAATGAGAGAAAAATATTATACAAAAGATTTTGAAACACATGCTGCAAAAATTTCAAGAAAATGAAAACAAATTGTAAAATAGGAAAGTTTCTGAAAGATTGGAAGGTGGGAATAAAAAGGGAAGTGAGAGAGAAAAAAAGTCACTGTGTTAATGAGAAAGAGGAAAAAAATGAGTAATCAGTAGACAATAGGTTGCGAAAAAATCAATGAGAATCTATATTATTGACTAACTAAGGGTAATGTTGATATTTGAATAAAAATTGCTCTAGTAGGAAAATTATAACTCTGACGATATCGCCAGCCTTATATTACAATTGATCATTCGCCTTATCTAAGTTAAAATCTTGGATCCATCACTGTTTACACTCCCTAATGTTTAGACTTATTATAACTTTTATATATTAATGATAATTTTCGCGCCCCATTTTTGATTGAATGGAAAAAGAGGGAAAGATTTCGATTTTTGAAAAAGGAAAGGGAAAGGGGTCATGGGACTACAAAATGCGACGGTTTGGACCCAAAATAAAAGACAAAAGTCTAGAAAAGGGTTTTAGAAAAAAGTTTAGTCCACTTGGTATGAAGTTTAGGTGTACCAAGTCACCAAAAAAGTTTTAGTTAATGAAAATAAACAAAGAAAACCCTTTTAGCGACTCGGTCTTTGAAAACTAGAGAAAAGGTTAGGGTCAGGGTTGAAAGAAGGAAGGCAAAGATTGATGTTACTGCCTCTAAGGCACCCTTCTAACCTAGCCAAAGCTAGTTGCAAAATTTAGTTGAAAATTTCTTATTTTCTAACTTTAAAATTTATCACATTTGGATGTTGTCTATATGGATGCAAAAACCTAAACCTAATGTTGGATCGAGAGGGGCAAAATGTCTCCTTGAGATGTGATTGGAATTGATCACATTAGTTGTGTCATCCAATTTTAATCCCTCGAGGAGGTCACGTAAAAAAATGCAAATGATGAGACTTCGAATGAGCGGAAAGTAGGGTTTTCAAAAATGCAATTTTCATAAAGTATTAAGAGAAAGAAGTTGGGTTTTGAAATGATCAATTCTAAATGCAAAAAGAATTTGAATTTCCAAAAGATGCAATTTTAAGAAAAGTGGCTTTTAACTTTGAATTGCTAAAACATGAAGAAGAAAGTTGATTTTAAAGAATGGTTTTGATAGCATTTAAAATAATGCACATGTATGTCCTAAAGAGGAATAATGCAACATAATGGGTCTTGCGGGGACTAAATTCATTGACTTTGAATTTTCCTTTAGAAGGAAATAAAAGCCTACTAAGGCTAGGAAGCCTACTCTCTCTTCCTAATTCAAGGGTAATGCCTTAAAATGCACTAATCTAATAAAAGAAAACTAAATGAGATGTTTCACATACTGGGATGGGATAATAGTGACATGCAAAATGGGAAAGAAAACTCTAAAAGTGAAAAGTGTGTGAAATTTGTATCTAATGCATGAATGGCGTTTGAGGGTCTAGCATTGGACTAGCCCTTGTCAAAAGGTTCTCACTAACATTGGATTAGTGAGAAATCGAAAGGAAAGGCCACAACTAGCGTTGGACTAGTGTGGTGACGTCAATATATTTACACAATAAACATGTAGACATGATAATAAAGCAAGTAAACACATAAAACACATAAACACATAGCACATAGGCATAATCTCTAGATGCAAGGCCCTAGGAAAGCATGTAAACACATAATCATGCAAGCATGCAAAATAAGCATATAAAAACTAATTATTACATTGGGGAACCTAAATACATTCTAAGGGGAAAAATTCGGAATAATAATCTAACTATTACATTTTTTCTAGAATAAATACACTTTTAAGCCCAAAATTAAACCTATCTATTACAACTTGGCATCCAAGGACCTCAAATGATTCACTCAAAAATTAAATGACATAAATAAAGACTAGACATGAATAAAAGCAAAGGAAAAACTTAATTTAAAACATGCAAAATCATGCAAAAACACATAATGAGCACATAATAGGGGAAAGAAGTTACCATCCCTTGATGTGATGCCTTAATTGAATCCTTAGATGATGGGAATGGTTATCTAAGACTCAATGTGAACAAAAGGGATCAAGGTACCAATTTAAGGAAAACAATCAAAATTCAAAAGAAAGGGTATCTAAGCAGATTACGCAAAAGCAGATAATACTAGGAAATAGAGTAAGATTCGGAACAAAGAGCAAAAATGACAACATATCTGAAGCGAGGTTAGGATCAAACGCTGAGCAGCTTCAACACAATCCAGCGTTACAAAAATCAAAATTGAGGGAACGCTGAGCAGCGGACTCACAAGCGTAACAGTCCGTGTCTCTTCCCGTTTTCAAAACATCGGGAAGATTGCTTCCGTTTTCGACAATATCATGGATAAAATCCTCAGAGGCAAGGGGATCTATTTAAACATCAAACACTAGCATTCAGATCATGTCACAACAAGCTAAAATCGAAAGAAGACCAAATCTTAAGCATCAACATCATCAAATAGACAAAAAAGGAAGGAAGAACCGCTGTAGAAGCGAGGTTGTTACGTGGGTAGCTGCTCGTAACAAGCCAGCGTTTCTTCACATCTTCAAGTATTCAAAGCGCTGGGCGTTCTGGTAACCCACGCAAAGAGGTCCGCGTTTCTTTCACAACTTCAAACATTCAGAGGAAATGCGGACCGTTACGCGAAGTTATCCGCGCAAGTAGTCCGCGTTTCTTCACATCTTCAAAACGTGAAGAACATTTTTTCAGAAATTTCTCGGGAATCCCAACAAAGTATCAACACGAGCATCAAGCGTCGATTTTAAAGCGTAAAACAAATCTACTAGCCTTACCAAGGCTTTATAAACCACAACACTCATATAACAGCTGATAATCATCATCAAATATCCCAAACTAAAAGAAAACTATTCAAGACCTTGGTTCCACCAAAAGGTCCAAATCTCGAATAATTTTACTGATCAAAATAGTAAGTAGAGTAGAAGGATGTTAATCGAAGTTTGAATCTAAACAAGATAAAAGGGACGAAATTCCAAGAATAATTTCCTCAAGTGTGAAACCCTAGCTTTTCTTTTCTTCTTTCTTTTCCTTTTCCTCTCCGATTCCAGTAGTTTTCTCAGCTTTTTTCTCTCAAAGCTCTCTAATTGCCTCTTTTTTCTCTCGATTTCCAACCTCTTTGTTAAACCCTAATCTAGGCTATTTATAGCCACCAAACCTAGAACTAAGGGTTTTGATGTTCTTGGGATGAGGTGAGCTAATTTTGAAGCGTTAGATGAGTTATTAGGGGTTAGGGGTGAGTTGGGGAATGTTTAAATAGGTTTCTTATCGTTCAAGCATCGGAAAATGGCGGAAAAGGATGATCAAGCTTAAAAATCAGCGTCATTTTTTTTTTTTTTCGTTGATCAGGATTGCACTGTGACTCATCCACAGAATCGGTCCATGTTTGACTTTCTCCTTTTTTTTTTTTAAGAAAAACCTACAAAAATGAGAAAAAAGTGTTAGAAAATTCAAAAATAAATAACTAAACATTAATAGATAAAAACATAGGAAAACAAAAGAAATAGTCAAAATTTGGTGTCTACAATAATGATAATGAAAAAAGTTAATGTAGACTAAAAAGAAAAATCACACACTATCTAAAATTTACCATGAAAGAAGCATTAATTTGGCCATCAGCAGAAAGATCAGTCTCGAGCAAGGTTTGCAGAATCGGGATCCTGCGTAGGTTCGATTTTTGCTTCACAGGATCGGATCATAGGATCGTAAGATCCTACCAAAAACTCCCAGATTGAGTAAATTAATAATTTTCAAGTTCATATATTACATTATACAACCTAAAAGATATCAAATAAATAAGTTTTATATACACATATAACACTTCTTTTCCTATAACTTAATAGGAAAAGTGGCATTGTCTGATGAATTAGATACTTCAAAGTTGAAATACACCTTTCTTTAAGTATAACACTGTTATGTCATGAATTTAATAAAAGGCCAAATGTTTTTGCATTATAGATCCCAATAAAAAGCAAAAATCTAGGTCACATCACTTATGTACTTTGGTGATACTAATATAAGAACAAGTAATAGATCCAAGACTATTCTGTAAAAAAAAGCTCAATTAACAATTGATAGAATTCTTTGTGGACCATTTTAAGTACCATAAGCAATACTTAAATTAAGAAAACAATGAGAACTACATAGAGCAACACGATTAAGTTGTTTCTTTAAGAACCAAGAATCCTAGAGCACTCAGATTGACTAAAATGAAAGTATAAAAAATGTAGAATTTACTAGATCAACAAACTGATACGATTTAGTTTCTTTTATACGTGATGATTAATAAAGGAATACTCATAGCTTAAAGCACTACAAAGCAGAAACCAGGAAACTTGTAGGAAGAAAACTACATATCCATAAGCAATATAAAACAAACATGAAAACACTTCATAGGTAACCACTAAAATCCCGTCTGTCAACTCAAAAAAAAATGAAAACACTAAAAGCAACACAATGACTTTCTAAATCAAGATTCATAATAAAACAGAAATAAATGAACTTATAACCAATCATTTTCATCATTTTCATCGTCCCCATAATCCAAGTTTTCAAAATCATTATTTTCTCAATCATTTTCATCATCCTCGAAATTCTCTTCAGATCCATTTGAGCCATCATCTTTATCACCCTTCAAATTGGTATCTAAATGATCAGCTCCCATCTAAGTGTCAATCTCGGGACCCATATCAAGGTAATTATCATCATCACGGCGCATGAATTCACATGAAGTCCCACCATCCTCATCAATAATAGGAATCTCTTTCCTTTTATTAGTTTGCCTTCCACGAGCATGAGTTTCATGGGCATGGATTTCACAATGCTCACGATCATCTAGATAAACAAACAATAAAAGTGAAATTTACTAAGAATAAAAAAGCTTTTCTTGTAATTATTTCAATAAGAAAAATTTTCTAAGTTTTATAAGAAAGAAACTTACAAGCTCTCAACACATTTCTTGTAATCATTTCAATTTCATCGCCATCTCCATTTTCCTCTTCATCTGAAGTGTCACATTCAGGATTCTCATCTAAAACTCGTAGCCAACTATTTTTCTTAGGAAGTGTGACGGCCCCGCCTTCCCCTAAGGCGAACCAAAGGGTTTAGCGGACAGTCTGCCCAACTCTCGTTAGGACTCACTACAAATCCTCAATCATATTACAGACCTCAAATAATTACAATTTAAGATCTCTAAAATAATATTACAAGCATTCATTCTTAAAACCTTAATTGAGGTCCAACAATAAATAATAATTAACTTACAAGAGTAAATCCTCAATAATTTCTATTAAAATTCCGATAATATCAATTTCAGGTACAATAACCATTAACTTCACAAATTAATATTAAGCCTATACAAAAGTATGAAAATCCTACCAAAATAACTAAATCCTCGATCTACAATCCCCACTTCAAGACCTGTTAAGGAAAACAATTGGGGTGAGCTAACGCCTCAATGAGGGCCAAGGAAAAGAAACATGCAAAGCATGCGAGCAAAGAACATGGAATGAAGCAAGAAACTTGAATAACAAATAATTTTGAAACATTTAGCAAATAGGGAATTTAAACACAATAAAAGGATACTGGAGCTCTCAGGAGCTAATCCACACCTTGGCCGATCGATCAACTTTTAGTTGACTCTCCGTCAATCCAAGTAACCATGTCCGTAGTACTCTACTTACTTCCTCCAACCACCATGACACCCTCTCAGATCCGTAACCAAACACGCATTTAAATGGCAATACTTAACAAGTATACCTAGCAAGACCCTAATTCTGGATCAAGCTATAACACTTCCCATGGTTTACCAAACTTCTCGACCAACCCCTTGCCGGCTTGAGTTACAAGGCTAGCCAATGGGTTGGGGCATCCCCCCACTATGGTCGATGAGACAAAGCTTCAATCGACATACTCGGTCATAGCATTGAGATGGAATGAGCGTACCTTAGATCCTAAAAGGCGATACAACTCGCTGCTCAATGCTCCACGAAACACTTTCATTTGCATTCACATATAACACTTATCACTTATCAAGCAAGCAATCACATGAGATAGAGAACAAGGGTGATAAGGTACACCCTAGCCTCATTAACTACTAAGTACGAGAAATATTTAAACACTTAACATGCACTTGACACTCACCAATGATCGAGTGAGAGAGAAAGTCAAGTAGTTAAATGAGCTCCTCAAAGTCCTTGTAATTACTTGAGACATGTATGATCACGATCATTTAAGTGCACAATCAAGGCCAAGCAAAATTTTCATGTCACTTTCAGGTTTATTGCAATATGAAGAAACTTTTGGGTTTATGGGCAGAATTCTTTGAAAAATTGTAACAGTTATATAAGTCCAAAATTTACATGGTTGGTACCATTGGAAACCTTATTAAAAGGGCTAAAACTTTGAAGAAGACACTTCAGTGAGATTGTAAACCAAAGCAGTCTAGAAATTCGTGTAAAATAACTGCTACAATGAAATACAGGACAGCCTAGGTTGGTTTTTCTGTCTAATTTAGAAATTTGCCAAAAATTGTAGGAAATGAATCAGCCCCTAAAATTTATACAGTCCAAATACCTATGACCCTAGTTTCAAACGCCACCAACAACACTCGATTCTGACTCTTGAGTAAGAAAATATAGCTGCCCAAACAAAACAGGTTGGCATTTCTGAGATTTTTGGAATTCCAGATTTGCAGGGCCATTTTTAGAGCACCATTTGAGTGACAAATTCTTGCTTAAAAATCACTAAATTTGGTACACTAACTCTAATATATATAGGCTAAGTTCATACCAAAATTCATCCAAAAAATATCACGGGAAGATAGTTTTCTTAACTCCCAAAGTGCCCTCAGCAAGTTTAAACCCAATCTGTGAAGTTTTGTCCTCTTCATCCATAAGCTTCTAAGATATTCAAATAACTACTAGATGCCCTAATTCTTGAAACCAAGCTGATATTAATCTTCCTAGGCCTAATAATGATAAAAAAAAATGCCATAAGTTTAGATCAAAACTTACCACTAAGACAATTCAAGAGTTCGGACAGCATGTCCTCCTACATTCCAGATTTTGGCTTTCACCAGGTCACCAATTTTTACACAACTTTTGAAGGGGTTTGTGGGGGCCAAATTACCAGCTTAATCCTCACCATTTACACATCACCTTCGGTCTTCAAGCTGGCAAAAACACAGCCGCAAAACAGAGGAAGCATAGCAAGATTTTTAGCCAACATTAAAGCTTCCAAAGCAGAATTTTCTCTTGCCATTCTTACTATAACTTTTGAGGGGCATTTGTAGGGAAAATTAACAACTTAAAGCTCATAATTTAGACCATAATCTTAGAAATGAATAACCACAAAATAATGGTGTCAAAACAGGGCAAAATAACCCCAAAAGACAAGTAGTAATTTTGAACATTCAAATTCCAGATTTTAAACTTTCTTGGAAGAAATTTCAGTTTTGAGCAGTGTTTTTTGGAAAATCATAACTTGAGTTCTATGCGTCCAAAAATTAAGAATCTTATACCGTTGGAAAATATATTCTATTAACTAAAACTCTCAAGAAGGCACTTATACCATATTTAAATCAAAAACCAATTAAAATCCAGCTTAAAGCTGCTGTCACAGTGAAACCGAAGCCTATCAGTCTTGATTTTCAGTTCATTTTGAAAATTCGTCAAAATTCACAGAAATTGAACTAGCCCTTGAAATTTGTATTACTAAAAAAACTTGTATTCTAGTTTCAAATGCAACAAATGGAACTCAATTTTGATACTCGAAAAAGAAAATATAGTCATTTGAACATGGGCCAAAAGCTGTCCTGTCACCTGCGTTTTTTTTTTCCAGATTTGATGTACAACTTTAAGACATTATTTGAATGATGAAATGGTACTATAAAAACACCAAATTTTGCAGGCATAAACCTCAGAATGTAAAATACATTTTCACCAAATTTCATCCAAAAATTCGCATGGGAATGCTGCGATCAAGACAGCCAAAGACAGGGTAGCAAGCATTTTCTATCCTCTCGGTTTTCTCCTCTTCTTTTCCCTATTTCATTTTGACAACAAAACACCACAAAAACACCTCACACATACACAATACATCATCAACAACCCCAATTCATATATGGTGGGATTTCATAGAGCCCACATTCAACCAAATTCAACAATAAAATCTACTACAAAGAACTATAAGTTTTCCTAGCTAAAGAATGAAACAATGAGCAAAGTTGATGGTGTTGAGCATTACTACCTCTCTTCCAACAAGAAGCTTGGCTTATGGTGGATGATCAAGCTCACAAAATCCTCAACTTCCAAACTCTAAATTGGATATCCTTGCCTCCTAGCTGGACCAAATGCATCTCCAAGAGTTTCAACCAAATTCCCAAACTATTGATGGCTTCAATGGTGGCTTTGTGTTGGTGGTTTTGTGTTGATTATTGGAGAGGAAATGGAGGGGAAAATGAAGAGAGAGGGGCGGTTGTTTTGGAGTGAAATTGGGGAAGAAATGAAGAAGAAGGAACCGGCCAAGAGATGGAAGGAAGAAAGAAATTAGTGGTGGTGGTTTCTTTGACTTTTGGGGCTTTTATGTGATACGGGTGAAATGAGGGGAAAATGAGTAATTTGACGTAAAATCACTTTTGTCGTATCGGATCAATTCACACGACACGACACTACGATCCCGGTTTCTCTCATTTATATATTCCGAATACACATTTTAATATTCGAAACTTACGTCGAATAGTCGATCCTAGGCTCGAGTGCGAAAGTTAAACATTCAAACAGTTTAAATCGAAAACATAGTTTAAACGTACAAAATGCATTTTAAAACTTTTCGTACCGTTACAGTTGATAAACGACATTCAAATAATTCAAACTAATTTAATGAAGTAAATTTTTTTTTATGAAAATATGGAAATTTGAAATTTTATGAATTACATTGATGATTAAACAAGGTTTTAAAATAAAAGGAAGTAATATATGGTGTAATTGCAATTAAAATGATCTAAATCAATTATTCAGTGAAAATAAATAAATAATTAAATAAATAAGCTGAATAAAATAAATTTTCGAGTCCTCACAGGAAGAGTTGGAATTTCATTTTCTGTCACCCATTCATCATCCGAAGGCAAGTTCTCAAAAGGAATTTCTTCTAAACGTTGCCTTTGCTATGCCTTTCTTTCAATTTCAATTTATACATTACAAATACAAGATCATTCATTCTTTTTTGAGCCACATGATTCCTTCTCTTAGAGTGTACTTATTGGAGTTGAAAAAATTTATACAAAAATATAAGTTTAAATATATGAAAAAAAATATTATGCTAAGTGAAATATTAATTAAATCAAATATTATATTACATAAAAATGTTTTTACCAATTCAAATGCACTCCAGTTTCTTTCGCATCCAGAAGAGCTACAAGTTAAACTTAGAACACGAATAGCAAAATTTTTCAAATCTGGACTTTCATCCCCATAAGATTCCCACCAATCAGCTGCAGCAAGTTAAAATAAATAATAAATTAACAAAAAATTTAAAGTGAAAATTTGTAAGTTTAAACCATAACTAACCAGGAGATTTCTTGTTTCTTGTTAGTATAGCATTGTCATGGCAAAACAATCCATTTGCATGTCGAAAATCATCTATTCGCAAATCAATCTTCACTCTCTCACTAGTTTCAGGAACTATCTTAGCAATGCAATCGTAAAGACTACGTTTAATATTTGCATCACATTGAAAATTTGGACTGTAGTGAAATTGAAGATTCAAATAATATCCCGCAGCATGTAAAGGATGACTCAATTGGTGTTCCCATCTTTTGTCAATGATAGCAAATGCATGCTCATATCTATCGTACAAACACGAGTTGGTAAGGAAATAACTAAAAGAAATTCACCTCTTTCTAAAATTTACAACTGAAAGCATAATAAATAAAGCATTCTAAAATTTAAAATTGAAAGCATAAAAAATAAAGCTTTCTAAAATTTACCTCTTTCGAGTGTTGTTCATATTTTGTCTAATTTCTTCCTTTGTTTGGTCAATTGCTTTATAGAGAAAGCCCATGGCAGGTTTATCATTACAATCAACCATCCTCAATTCTTTTACAAGAGGTGAAACTACCTTTAGACACAACTCAACATTTGGCCAAAATTGTTGATTATAAAAAATGACGTTTTCAATTTTTTTCCCTTTCTCCTCTTAGCATAGACGCTTGTTTGCCGTAGATCAGAGGAGAAGAAAGTAAACAAGTTGCCTTTCAATTCATTGAGACGTCTCATGGTCAAGTATGAATTAGCAAAGCAAGTAACCCCGGGTCTAATCAACTCCTTGCCATTAGTGAACTATTTCATCCAGTTAATGACTGTACCTCATGAATAAGTTTATGTGACCGCTGATTTTGCTTTCTCTATAGTGACTTTGTGAAGAGGATCAAATTTTTGAAAATCCTCCAACATTAAGTCAATAAAATGAGCTACGCAAGGGGTCCAAAATAATCTCTTTCTCATTTCCATCAACATTTTTCTAGCTGCCTTATAGTTGGAAGCATTATCAGTGATGACCTGTACGACATTATTTTCTCCAACTTTTTTCACAACACCATCTAATAATTCAAACAACTTTAGAGCTGTTTTTGAAATGTCACTAGTGTCTAAAGAAGATAAGAATAACGTACCAACTGAATCATTGACAAGAAAATTATTGATTGTTCTCTTTCTTTGATCAGACCACCCATTAGATATAATAGTACAACTAGTTTTTTTTTTCACTCTTTTTGTATGTATTGAGCAAATTTAATGTCTCTTGCACCTCCTTTTTCAAAAAAGTCACTCTCATTTCATGATAAGAAGGCAAGTTAAGCCCTTTACCATATTCTCCCAATTTCTTAAACATTAAAGAAAACAATGGGTTATTCACTGCATTAAACAGAATAGCACTTGTATAGAACCATCTAGTCATGATTTGACAAATGTCATCTCGATCTTGGTTCTTCCATTTCTCATTTATGGCTGTTTGTCTTACACCTGACCCCCCAAATTTTCTCACAAAATAGTCTTCAACAGAACTGTGATACCCCATCCCACATCAGAAAAGTCAAGTGCTATGGACCAATACTTAAGTAGAGTCTAGGCATTCAAGTTCAACTTGAGATATCCATTTTGGGCTAGCGAGGATGGAGCCCAAGTAGTTGGGCTTGATTGTCGAGACTTTGGTTGTGTCGCTGGATTGCGAGTCCGGGGCGTGACATTATGGTATCAGAGGGAACCCTGTGTGGTCTCTGCATGAGGTGAAATTGGGCCATGTGTGCTCTCTACACGAGGTGAAATTGGGCCACTAATATTAGGTCGAACTACACAAAGGAGTGAAGGAACTAAGTGCTACGTCGACTCAAGGGCGGGAGCCACCTCTAGAATCCGACATAAAGTAGTGGACAGTCCAGATCAAGTGCAAAGTCCAAAAAAGGAGGGATGAATGTGATACCCAATCCCACATTGAAAAAGTCAAGTGCTATGGACCAATACTTCAGTAGAGTTTAGACACTCAAGTCAACTTGGGATATCCATTTTGGATTAGCAAGGACGGAGTCCAAATAGTTGGACTTGACTGCTGAGACTCAAGTCGCGTCCCCGACCTGCGAGCTCGAGGCGTGACAAGAATCTTTTTTAACCCACTGCCTAACTTCTTCTTTGTGATAGCCCCACTTCCCCCTAAGGCTAACCAAAGGGTTGGCGGGCTGCCTGCCTAGTTCTCGTCAGGATTCAAGCAATCGAAAGTACTAACTTAAACGTGCAAAAATATCACCAAACATAAGAACAATAATATTAAAGCTGTAAAGGGGTGTTGAAACTTAAGATTACAGTTATCCACTCAACAATACCCAAAAACCTCGAGCTATAAAGTATTACATTCCCAGAAGTCTAAAATACCCGTCACACAAAAGAATATACAATCATTTTCCCAATCTCAAGGTAAAACCCAAAAGAAATAAACATTCGCCCTATCTTAAGTTTCAGGATTCTTGTCACCTGTTAAGGAAAAGCAAACGGGAACGGGGGTGAGCTAAAAGCTCGTGAGTTTCCAAAATACATACACATGCATTTAAAATAGTAATTGAATGAGCAATAAATGAAACACATAGGAAAATTAAAATTATCACACAAGGAGGATACGGTGGCTCTCAGGAGCCGAAATCCACATTTCACGAACATTTATAGTAGTCGACACTCCGTCGACTTTCAAACCAAGTAGACAACTCTTCACGCCAAACTCCAACCACCATACTTCCCCTACCGGGCCCGCACGCCAAACACTTTAAACAGGTAAATAGATAACCACTCAAGGAACGCGGTCAAGAGTGGTTATTTAACACTTTTCCTCCCCAAATTAGGACACATGCACACACGTAAGTTACCGACTCTACTTAAAAGGGAGTAATAAAGTATACTCTCCTTTAATTGAGCAGTTCAACAAATCTCAAATCTCACATTTCAGAACGAGTAACAAGCCTTGAATTCTGTGCACGCACAAGCATTTACATGAAAGCACTTAACATGCATAAAAGACTCACCGATAAAGTAGGGGTCGGAATCCAAGTTTTGATCAAACGGTAAATCAGCCCTTCATCCTAAAATAATTAAAAGAGAACAGAAATAAGTTTTACTAATTCACCGATCACATTTAGCTCAAAAGAAAATAAGTTCGTCAACGTCCTAATTTGAGATGAAATTTTTGAAAAATCGTAACTTGAGTTGTACAAGTCCTAATTTCACGAACTTGGTACCGTTGGAAACCTCTTGAAAAGTTCTAAAACTTTGTAGAAGACATCCAGTTAAAATTCTGGGTGGATTTTGCCCAGATTTTCGGAAAAGGAAATGCTACAGTACTGAATCAGGGCAGAACAGGTTGGGCGATCAGCCCACTTTGAAAATTCACCAAAAATTACAGAAAATGAATTGGATTCTAAAATTTATACAATTTAAATTAATACATAAGGAGTTTCAAACGCCACCAACAGAACTCAATTCCAACAATCGATCATGAAATTAAAGCGGTTCAAACAGAGGGGGTTAAAATTCCTGAAATTTCTGATTTCCGGTTTGACAGGGCACAGTTCGTAGCTTCGTTTGAGTGGCTAATCCTTCATAAAAAATTACTAAATTTGGTACACCAATATTTCCATATATAGGCTAAGTTCATACCAAAATTCAACCACAAATTCGAATGGGAAGGCAGTTTTCTACATGCCCAAAGTTTGCTCATCGAAACTTCTCAAACCAGGAAAGTTTAATTCCTCTTCTTTTATTCTTTCATAATCATCATATGCTAGTACCGTTTGACCTAAATTTCAACCCTAAACTGAATTAGTCTTCCTTAACCTAATTATGGTCAAAAATGGTCACAACTTTTATAAAAAATTATCACAAAACAATCCCATAAAATCGGGCAGCATGCTGCCCCAATTTTCCAGTTTTTCCTAGTTCCCAACAACCTTCAATTTTGCTAATTCTTTAACGAATTTGTGTGAGACAATTCAACACCTTAACCTTCAACATACAAGCCTCATATTAAGCCTTCAAATTAGCCAAAAATCTCAGCCACTAAATTAGGGGAAAATTTGAAAAGCTCAAGCCCTAATTTCCCTCTCTCTAGCCGATTTTCCTTGAGGCTTGTCTTCCAACTTTTAACAACAAATTCAAGCATCATGCACATATATATCACCATTTAACCAACTAGTAAACAATTTCACACATTTAGTGGGAATTCCAAGAGCCCACAATTCTCCATAATCATCAAATTACAAAAATAATAAAGCTAACACTTCCAACTACCTAATCAACATCAAGCAAGGTTCTAGGGACATATCAACCATCCAAACCCTAATTTCATGGTTGGAGTTTAAAGAAAATGGACAAGGGGCAAGTTATTAGAACATTACCTCCCTTAAGATTAGCAAGACACCAAGACAAATGCAAACTTGAGCCAACCACAACTTCTTCCTCCATTCCTTGTTCAAGCCCCAAGCTTAAGCTTTAACTTAATGGAAGATTGGTGGAGTTTTTAGTGAAAAGAAATGAAGAAAATTTTGATGTAAAAACAAGAGAAGGAAGAAGAGAGGAACTCGGGTGAGAAAGTGTGAGAAATGAAGAGATTTTGAGTGAATTTTGAAGAGTAAATGGGAAAAAGAAAGACAAGACTTGATGCTTATCCTTTAATCCCAAAAAGTCCAACTTTAAATAGTAAACTTAATTAACTATTTGGAGGGAAAATTAATTACCTCATTTGGCTTGAAATTAAAGAGCAAATGTTGATTAGGAGAGGGGAACAGAAAAGAAATTTTAGGTGAATTGGAAAAAATTAAGTGAAAGGATTAACGGCTAGATAAAATTCTAAACCTAAAAGGGTTATTCCCGTTCTTAATTAAGATTCCAAAATCCCACTAATCACCTTCAATAACCAATACCAGTAATTTTCACTCTAACCTACCAATGATCATCCAGACTCCTTCACTTATTCACCCACAATCCGGAACTTACCTCAAAAATGTATTTTACATTTTCCCATCTCTAAATGCTACTCTAGACTATATTAAAAGATAACTAGGCCAAAATTAGATGAAAAATTGTAAATGATAAAAATCGAATTTCATGAGATAAATAAATAAATACATAACTAAATAAATATGAATTTTGAATTATTATTATATTTTTTTATCATTTTGTTTTCAAAAAATAATAACAAGAATAAAAGAAATAAAAGAAGAATCAAACGAATTAATGAGGGAAAGGATAATAATAGTAATAAGAATAGCTAAATTAATAAATTTTGAGGCCTTCACATCCTCCCCTCCTTAAAATAATTTTGTCCTCAAAATTCTCACCTTGTTGAACGAATAATTCTGGATATGTCTTTTGCATTTCCTCTTCCATTTCCCAAGTTGCTTCTTCAACATCGTGGTTTCTCCATAGGACTTTAACTAGGGGAATTTTCTTTGTCTTCAAGTCCTTTACTTCTCGATCGAGAATCTTTACAGGCTTTTCTTCATATGAGAGTGTTTCATCCATTACAATCTCATCTAATTGCAGTACATGGCTCGAGTTTGGGTGATACTTCTTGAGTATCGAAACATGAAAAACATTATGAACCTTAGACATGCTAGCGAGTAAATCTAACTGATAGTTTTCACTTTTCCAACCCGCTTTAAGAATCTCAAACGGTCCCACATACCTCTTTTTTACCTTTTAGCCACTACTCCACCCTTCGCTGGTTTTACTCAAAGAAAACTTTATCACCTACTTCAACTCCAACTGCCCTTCTATTATCCGAGTAGCTCTTCTGCCGACTTTGAGCCGTTTGAAGCTTTTCTCTAACCACTTTCACTTTTTCATAGGCTTCCTCAATCCAAGGTATAGCGGTCGGGTTAAGAACTTTTCTCTCCCCCACTTCGTCCCAATGAATTGGTGATCGACAACTTCTCCCATAGAGTGCCTCGTAGGGGGCCATTTGAATTGAGGCATGATAACTGTTATTGTATGCAAACTCAACCAACGTCATGTACTGGCTCCAACTTTCTCCAAAATCCATTATACAAGATCTCAATATGTCCTCTAGCGTTTGAATTGTCCCTCCGACACCATCAGCTCTGGAGGATGGTAAGTCGGCTCAATTTCAACTTAGTTCCCAACGTCTCCTGTAATTTTTGCCAAAACCTTGAGACAAACCTAGGGTCTCCTAAACAATACTCACCGAATCCCATGTAACCTCACTATCTCATCCAAATAGAGTTTGGGCTTCTCCAAAGGATACCATATTCAATCGGTAGAAAATGTATGGATTTAGTGAGTCGGTCTACAACTACCCAAATAGCATCGCGGACTTTGACTCTTAAGGCACTCAAAGATGAATCCATAGTAATATGTTCCCATTTCCACTCGGGGATTTCTAAAGGTTGTAGAAGTCCTGAAGGCTTTTGATGTTCAGCCTTAACCTGTTGAGGTCTGTACATATTTGGCTACATCTTTCTTCATCCCATCCCACCAGTACAATCTTTTCAAATCTTGATACATCTTATTACTCCCAGGATGGATGGTATACTTAGACCGATGTGCCTCTTCCAAAATCTCTCTCCTTATTACCTCATCATTCGGCACTACTATCCTTTCTCGGAACTTCAATATACCTTCTGGTCCTGTTTTAAAGTCCTGGGTCTCCCCTTTTTGTACCTTTTCCCGAAACTCCCGTATTTTGGGGTCTTTCGACTGGGCTTCCTTGATCCTCTCCAATAATGGAGACCTTAGTTCCACATTCCCAAAAATGACTTTCTGTTCTCCCAAACAAGGTTTCCATTCACTCACTTGCTCCAACATTTCCCATTCTTTCACTATTAATCCCGCTACTTGAGCCTTGCGACTTAACGCATCCACCACAACATTTGCCTTTCTAGGGTGATACTTTATGGAGCAATCATAGTCCTCTAGAAATTCTACCCATCTTCTTTGCCTCAAATTCAATTCCTTCTGGGAGAATAAATATTTCAAACTCTTATGATCCGTGAATACCTCAAAGGTCACCTCAGATAATAGTGCCTCCACTTCTTCAAGGCAAAGATCACTGCTGCTAATTCTAGATCATGAGTTGGTTAGTTCTGTTTCATGGGTTTCAGCTTCCTAGAAGCTGTAGCTATGACTTTTCCATTTTGTATTAACACGCAACCCAACCCATCCCAAGCATCCGAGTACACCACAAACCTTCCTTACCATTAGGTAGAGTCAAAACCGGAGCCTCACAACCGCTTTCTTCAACTCCTGAAATCTCTCCTCACACTTAGGGCTCCAAATAAATTTTCCATGTTTCCTAGTCAAGTCGGTCAAAGGCCCCGTAATTCTCGAGAACCCGAATGAACCGAATGATAGTAACCAGCCAACCCTAAGAAACTCCCGACCCTGGTTTTCGTGGTCTCTTCCAATGAATAACCGCTTTCCACCTTAGTCAAGTTAACTGCAATTCCTTCCTTGGAAATCTTATGCCCTAGAAAAGCTACCTCCAACCTAATTCACACTTACTAAACTTGGCAAACAACTTGTGCTCTGAGGGTTTGTAATACAATCTTCGTGTGTTTGCATGATCTTCTAGGGTTTTGGAATACACTAGTATATCATCAATAAAGATCACAACAAATTGATCCAAATAGGGCTTGAATACATTGCATCAAATCCATAAATGCGCCGATTAGTCAACCCAAAGGGCATTACTACAAACCTCAAAGTGCCCATACCTAGAATTGAAAGCTGCTTTTGGTATATCCTCCTTCCCAATCCTCAACCATAGTATCCCCTGCCTCAAGGTCTAACTTGAGAATACCACTGACCCTTGTAATTGATCAAATAACTCGTCAATGAGGGGTAAGGGATACTTGTTCTTAATTGTCACATCATTCAACCCCCGATAGTCTATACATAGCCTTAGACTACCATCTTTCTTTTTGACAAACAACACCGGCGCTCCCCACGGTGAATCACTTTCCCTGATAAATCCCTGTTCCAAAAGATCTTGTAGCTAAATCTTCAACTCTTTAAGTTCGGCCGGAGCCATTCTATAGGGAGTCTTGGAAATTGTGCCGCCTGTGTACCGCGGGATCAACCCAAACTCTACCGCTGCTCGGAGGCAAAGACTCCAACCCTCCTGGAAATACATCGGGAAAATCTCTAACAATCAGCACATCTTCCAATTTCACCTTATCATTTGGAGGATTTATAAGAAAAGCCAAATACCCTTGAGCTCCTCTACTCAGAAGTTTTCTTGCCCTAATCCCCAAAATAAGGGCCGATGAAGCCAACCTTCCCTTAACATCTAATTTCAACGTCGCCTCCCCCTGTATATCAAATTCCACCACTTTTAATCTACAGTCTACTTTGGCATGGTATTTAGCTAAGCAATCCATCCCAATGATTACATCATACCCCTTAATATCCAGACTTACCAAGTCGACCATTAATTTTCTCTCTCCAATCCACAACTCACAATTCTTATACACTAAGCTCGTAATCAAACTTTTGTCCCCTATTGGTGTTCTAACCTCTAGGTCAAAAGGTAACCTAACTGGTTTAATATCTATACTAGAGACAAATGCAGGATTAACAAAAGAATGAGTTGCTCCTGGATCAATTAAAATTCTAGCTAAACGATGGAAGAGGGGAATGGTACCTCACCACTTCCGCACTCCGTACCTCTTGATGGTCCAATGTATACTGAAGCTGGCACTTTGTCCTACTCCCCACACTGTACTAGCTTGGCCTCGAAGTTCGACTTTGAGCACTACTCACCTCGGGCTTGGGGACAAGTAGCAGATATCCATGATCGAACTCCCACACCTCAAGCACTTCTCCTTGCTTCTTCCAACAATCATTAGCAAGCAGGATTTGATTTTCCAACGTAAAACCACATGTAAGGCCTCGAAGTTCAAGCTTAGCCTCCTTGTGGAACGCCTCCTTGTTGGGCCCCTACCACCACAGACCCTCTAGATGCCCCTCCTTGAGAAAAGCTGTCTCTTGATGTTCCCAGGCACTGGCCCCACCTGAGCTCCCTCCCAAACTTGGAAGGCTGGGCACTTAAGTCCTGCTGGACCCCGACCGCTAGAAGGGCAATCGCTGTAGGGTCTTGAAAAAAATTCCTCCGATTTTATTTTAAAAATATCAAATATTATTTATATTGTGTTTATTCATTGAAAAATGAGTGAATATATGTTTAAAGTGAATATTTTTCAATTTAGAGAATTTTAAACGAATTATTTGCCGGTGCGCGGTTTTGACCAAATTAAGTGCTTAATTTTCTACCGGAGCATGATTAGTGACTTTAAGTTGAAATTAAGCATAAGTAATGATATTTTATAAATATTAATAAGTTTGGACAGTGTTGGAATGGAGTAGAATGTTGTAGTTAGACTGTCATACATGACGCTGAGATAAAGTGCCCAAAAGCACTTTTTCCTTAAAATAGGAAATGGCACTTTTGTCCCCTAAGACTTGACTTTTTGGTCTCTTGAAGCTTCATTTTTCCAGCTGCAATTTGGGCTTAGAGAGAGAGAGAGCAGCACAGAGAGAGAGAAAAGAGAGATTTGTCTCTTTAGTTTCTTCTTCTTCCTTGCTTCCAAACAGCTTCCTTCAAGAATCCTTAATCACCATCATCTTCTCCACTTCTTGCAGCCGAGAGAGAGAGGGATAGAGAGAGAGAGAGTTGGTCCTGCTTCTTGGAGGGAAGAAAGAGAGGTAAGTTTGGTAGTTTGATTCTCCAATTTCTTCATTAACTAGTATCTTGAACTTGTGAACTTGGAGTGAAGGTTTTGACTTGAGTTTCACCCTCCATGGCAGCCGCATTGAAGAAAGAGAGAGAGGGTACCATCCGAAAAGTTTGAAGAGAAAAAGAAAGAGAAAAGTGAAGGAGCAAAGCTTGTTTGAGTGGGTGGGTTGCTTGATCGAGTTTGGTGTTGAAAATCATTGTCAAAACTTGAAGATCTTGGGTAAAGATCAAGCTTTTTGGAGTTTGCTAGACTTGGAAGCATTTTTGGGAAGAGGAACTCACAAGATCTACCTTGATCTTGTTGGATCTGATAGATCCGAGGTATAAGCTTTAAAACTACTAGATGTAGCTATTAGCATTAAATATCAGATCTGTGGTTTAGATCAAGAAAAGATTATATTTGAAAAGATGAAGTTGGGCTCTTGAATTTCCAACCTAGGTAGCGGACTTGAGGTGGCCTCTAGGTATGGACTTGAGGACCTTTCGTGGCTTTGTATGATATTTGTGAAATGTATCATGTTGTGGTTAGAGAGTAGGTTGTTGG
Source organism: Gardenia jasminoides (assembly GCA_013103745.1). NCBI lineage: Eukaryota > Viridiplantae > Streptophyta > Magnoliopsida > Gentianales > Rubiaceae > Gardenia > Gardenia jasminoides. The sequence continues at coordinate 39,837,153 of CM023095.1, read as the reverse complement.
AAATTGTGATAGAAAAATGTATGAGATGGCCAAACCCATACTTGGTGATTTTAATGGTGGATTTCTCAAATCTTGTGATTGTTCTTAATGAATGTCTGCCTAAGAAACTACATGTCACGCTCATTTGTGAGTATATGACTTGTAAAAGATAAAAGTGAAGTTTCTCGTGAGTTTTTGAATGAAAAATGTCATTTAAATGAATTTGACGAATTTACCGTATTGTGACCAAATCTTATGATTTGAGAAATAAAGATATGGTTTGAAGTGTTTTCAAGTCATATTAAAGTACTATCAAAGAGTGAGTGTCGAGTTTGTGTTAAAAGTGATTTTGAGGTGATAAACCCCACCTAAGTGTTTTATTAAAGAAAAGAAAATAGTGCTTGGAGAGTACATCGGTGATTTGTCATACTTGAAATGAGATAGTGATTTTCCAAAGATCCATTTGAAACATGGTATGCAGAATGATTAAGTGATTTTCAAAGAGGTATTTGAAATAATGATGTCATGAAGTGAAAATCTTTCCTCGAGAGGATTTTGGGAAAAATGTTGATTGAAACTATAAAAGTGAAAATGAATTGTTTTAGTGAATGAGAGACGAAGTGAATCTCAACCATTGTCTTAAATTGTTTTAGGAAGTGCACAAGGAAGTGATTTTGACCCCACGGAAGTCAACCTTATTACTGGTGAGTTTCCATACTTGTTATGTGATTATGTGAAAATGATTGCAACTGTGTTTAGTGAAGTGATTTTGAAGTGAAGCATAGTTTTCAAATCCTCGGATAAGGTAGTGAGTTTCAAAGTGTATGTAAAGTATTTATGTGAAAATGATTCAATTGTGTTGGTCAAGTGATTTGACGTGAATTTGGATTTTAAATCATTAAGTGGGTAGTGTGTACTTCATCGCGACTTACCTTTATTTGAAATAAAAGTATTGTGAAAAGTGTTTAAGAATGTCCTATATGTGTGAGAGTTCTAACTCTTTTAAATGAAAATCTTGCCATGGTTGGTAAATGAATGATTTTGTTGAAATGATTTGCTAGTGTTTACAAAGAAATGATTTACCACTCATTTCCAAGTAAAATGTTTTACCGGTGAAATAACTTATGAAGGATCAGTCGCTCGAATTTGACTTTAAAGGAATGATTTATTGAAGTGATTGACTATTATTTCCTACGAGGAAATGCTCTATAAGTGAAATAAGTGAATGAAGAGTTTGTGACGCTGTGGCTTAAAATGAACTAATGTGGACGCCGATGGCTAAGTCCCACTAGTTTCAATGAATGATGTGACGCGTGGGAATTCCCCGACTAGTTTCAATGAAAGAATTGTGACGTCATGGAAGTCCCTCGATAGGTATGTGACGTCGTCAAGTAAGTCCCTCACTAGTATGTGATGTCGGGGTGAATACCTTTGACTAGTTCCAATGAAATAAAGTGACGCTGCGTTGGGCATGTCCCCACTAGTTTCAATGAAATAAAGTGACATGAAAATTCCTCACCAGCCATTGATGTCTTGGGCGAAATCCCTCAGTAGTTCATACCCAGCACATATCCATTAAGTGTCTATCTACTTGATTTGAATTGTTCACTTGAAATATGACTTCAACCTGCTTTAATGAATTGTAAGTTTTTTTGAACCACCGGGCTTTTAGCTCACTCTTTCCAAATTGTTTTCTTTAACAGGACCGAGAACCCAAATGAAGGAGCCAACCCTTAGAGTTAGGGTTTGCTTTTGTATTGATGTGACAAACGTGGAATATGATTCGAGAGCTTTTGTATTATGAGAATTTGAACGCTTGATAAGTATTTTTATGCAATTTAGAGATTGTAAGGGATGGTGTAATGTGATTGTATGTTATTGTTGAGTTTAGATTTGAGATTTGAATGTTAGTTTAATGTTTTAGCGATATTTATGTGAGTGGAGTCCGGTCAGAGCTAGGCAATGGGTCCACGGATACCTTAGGGTACCTGAGAGGGTCTGCCACAGTGCACTCCTTTTCTAGCATGAAAAGTTTCTGGCTGAGCCTTGGCAGTCTCGATCCTCAGCCCTTTCTCATGGCCCCACTAAAGCTATTTAGCTGCCAGCCCTTCTTGAATTTCCAAATTCAGGCCCTGGACAAACGTCTAATTCTCCTTTGCTCCGTAGCCACTAATTCTGGGACAAACTTAGATAGCTTAGTGAACTGTGCCTCATAGTCTGCGATGCTTAAGAGCCCCTGTCGACACTTAATGAAATCATCTTCCCTCTTTTCTTGCACTAAAGTAGGAAGAAACTTGTGAAAATTCAGGTAAAATCCTCCCACCATGATCTCTGGTTCAAGCTCTCTAAACTGAAAGCTGCAAAGATACCTGCCTTCTCCTCCATATAGTTCAGGGTACTAAAAATATCCATAATATGCTCTAACCAACCTCACAGCTCTGTCAGGGTCCCCAAAGAACTTTGCATAGGCGAACTTTGAAAGCTGCTTAACGCCCTATCTTCGCCACCCTCGTGGCTCCCTCGATGATTAACTGACCCCCGACCTTGTTATCCACTAGACGAGCCAAGATGCTCATCATCTGTTTATGGGGTTAAGCACTGCTCCCCAAAGTCCACCCCTTGTCCTTGACCTTATTCTACGAATTCTCTTGTTGCTTTAAGCCCCTATTTTAATTGTCTTGTCTCAAGGCCTTGTCCTTCTCTACCTCGCTTTCTCGCCCCGGCCTTCACCGATCCATGATTTCTATAGTAGGTAGACATAATTAAATGAAAGTGAATTAAAATAAAATAAAGCAAAATACCTATAGGACAAGGTGCAACATAAAAATAAAAAAGGAAATATTACCAATTAAAATAAGTTTATTTTAAAAATTAGATTATGGGGCAAACGAGAGAATTTTCTAAATTTGAACCAAAGTTTCATACATATAATCCATGGAAGTCGAGTACACTACGGTGGCATGCTTAACACGAAAGAGTATACAAAAGTTGCTTGCACGGCCAATTCACCACACAAAATACAATAGTGAAAGCAATAAATAAGCATGCACCCACAGGGACGAGAATCTTTCTAGTAGTTCCTCCTTACAAAAGGGTTAACAAAATTCTAAAACTTGAGTACTACTATCCTAAGTCTCGGCAGGTCCACCAGGAGAGGTCCCCTCAGACGGGTCCTCCTCCTCCCCCTCCTCAGGCTCACCCTCCTCAGAGGGGTCGTCCCCCATCAAGATGTCCTCATAGGGCTCCTCTTCTGAAGAGTCCTCCCCTAATGGCTCCTCGAGAAAAATTTCCGCATTTACTACAGCCACGGCATCATCCATAGCAGTGGCATCGGCCCTAAGCCTCGCAGTCCCACTGAACCTCCTCGGTCACCCTACCGGCCAGTCCCGATACCTCCGGACCCTGAAACGTAACAGCAAGTCTAGTCCTATCACGCTCGTCATCCACCTGAGTCTCAAGTGCCTCAATCTGAACCTCCAACTCTCGGATCTTGCATTGACGAAAAGCCATAACATCTCTCGCTGCCACTACCTCCTCCTCGAGGTCCCTATTAGTCTGGATCAACTCTCGACGCCATCGATGAGCAGACATCACGACGGCATTCGGATAATCATATCCTCTCGAAGCCCTCCGTTCAGGTAAACAGAGCCGAAAATGGCATTATCTCCCACTCCTATAACGTATAGGTCTGGTCAGGCTCATGTCCCGTTAGTGCTCACCATTAGTTTCCTGGTACCGCACTCACTTGCCATACCAACAAACAATCTAGAACTTAAAGTTAGAAATTTCAAAATTTCAACTTTACTAACATATCAAACTTAAAGTGCAAGAAACCATTCTAAAAAGAACTTTCAAAATTTTCCTTTATAGATCTCTAACCTAGGCTCGGAGTACCACTAAGTGGGATGTGCCCCCCCCCACTTCCTAAGGCTAACCAGGGTTGGTGGCTGCCTACCTAACTCTCGCCATGATTCAAGCAATCGAAAGTACTAACTTAAACGTGCAAAATATCACCAAACATAAGAACAATAATATTAAAAGTCGTAAAGGCGCTGAAACTTAAGATTATAGTTATCCACTCAACAATACCTAAAACCTCGAGCTATAAAGTAATACATTCCGTAAGTCAAAATACACCCACACAAAAGAATATACAATCATTTTCTGAATCTCGAGGCAAAACCCAAAAGAAATAAACATTCGCCCTATCTTAAGCTTCAGGATTCTTATCACCTGTTAAGGAAAAGCAAACGGAAACGGGGGTGAGCTAAAAGCTCGTGAGTTTCCAAAATACATACACATGCATTTAAAATAGTAATTGAATGAGCAATAAATGAAACACATAGGAAAATTAAAATTATCACACAAGGAGGGATACTGGTGGCTCTCGTGAGCCTAAATCCACATTTCAATTTAACATTTATAGAGACACACCTCGACACCCGACTCTTCAAACCAAGTAGACGACTCTTCACGCCTAAACTCCAACCACTATACTTCCTACCGGCCCGCAGACACCAAACACTTTAAATGTAAGTAGATAACCACTCAAGGACGGCTAAGAGTGGTTATTTAACACTTTCCTCCCCAAATTAGGACACATGCAAACACGTAAGTTACCGACTCTACTTAAAAGGGAGCAATAAAGTATACTCTCCTTTAATTGAGCAGTTCAACAAATCTCAAATCTCACATTTCGTAACGAGTAACAAGTCTTGAATTCCGTGCACGCACAAGCATTTACATGAAAGCACTTAACATGCATAGAAGACTCACCGACAAAATAGGGGTCGGAATCCAAGTTTTGATCAAATGGTAAATCAGCCCTTCATCCTAAAATAATTAAAAGAGAACAGAAATAAGTTTTTCTAATTCACCGATCACATTTAGCTCAAAAGAAAATAAGTTCGTCAACGTCCTAATTTGAGCTGAAATTTTTGAAAAATCGTAACTTGAGTTGTACAAGTCTGAATTTCACGAACTTGGTACCATTGGAAACCTCTTGAAAAGTTCTAAAACTTTGTAGAAGACATCCAGTTAAAATTCTGGGTGGATTTTGCCCAGATTTTCAGAAAAGGAAATGCTACAGTACTGAATCAGGGCAGAACAGGTTGGGCGATCAGCCCACTTTGAAAATTTGTCAAAAATTACAGAAAATGAATTGGCCTCTCAAATTTATACAATTTAAAGTACTACATAAGAAGTTTCAAAAGCCACTGACAGAACTCAATTCTGACAATCGAGCATGAAATTAAAGCAGTTCAAACAGAGGGGGTTAAAATTCCTGAAATTTCTGATTTCCAGTTTGACAAGGCACAGTTCGTGGCTTCGTTTGAGTGGCTAATCCTTCATCAAAAATTACCAAATTTGGTACACCAATACTTCCATATATAGGATAAGTTCATACCAAATTCAACCACAAATTCAAATGGAAAGGCAGTTTTCTATGTGCCCAAAATTCGCTCATCGAAACTTCTCAAACCAGGAAAGTTGAATTCCTCTTCTTTTATTCTTTCATAATCATCATATGCTAGTACCATTTGACCTAAATTTCGACCCTAAGCTGGAATTAGTCTTCCTTAACCTAATGATGATCAAAAATGGTCACAACTTTTATCAAAAATTATCACAAAATAATCCCATAAAATCGGGCAGCATGCTGCCCCAATTTTCCAGTTTTTCCTAGTTCCCAACAACCTTCAATTTTGCTCATTCTTTAACGAAATTTGTGTGAGACAATTCAACACCTTAACCTTCAACATACAAGCCTCATATTAAGCCTTCAAATTAGCCAAAAATCTCAGCCACTAAATTAGGGAAAATTTTGAAAATCTCAAGCCCTAATTTCCCTCTCTCTAGCCAATTTTCCTTGAGGCTTGTCTTCCAACTTTTAACAACAAATTCAAGCATCATGCACATATATATCACCATTTAACCAACTAGTAAACAATTTCACACATTTAGTGGGAATTCCAAGAGCCCACAATTCTCCATAATCATCAAATTACAAAAATAATAAAGCTAACACTTCCAACTACCTAATCAACATCAAGCAAGGTTCTAGGGACATATCAACCATCCAAACCCTAATTTCATGGTTGGAGTTTAAAGAAAATGGACAAGGGGCAAGTTATTAGAACATTACCTCCCTTAAGATTAGCAAGACACCAAGACAAATTGCGAACTTGAGCCAACCACAACTTCTTCCTCCACTCCTTGTTCAAGCCCCAAGCTTAAACTTTAACTTAATGGAAGATTGGTGGAGTTTTTAGTGAAAAGAAATGAAGAAAATTTTGATGGAAAAACAAGAGAAGGAAGAAGAAAGGAACTCGGGTGAGAGAGTGTGAGAAATGAAGAGATTTTGAGTGAATTTTGAAGAGTAAATGGGAAAAAGAAAGACAAGACTTGATGCTTATCCTTTAATCCCAAAAAGTCCAACTTTAAATAGTAAACTTAATTAACTATTTGGAGGGAAAATTAATTACCTCATTTGGCTTGAAATTAAAGAGCAAATCTCGATTAGGAGAGGGGAACAAAAAAGAAATATTTTAGGTGAACTGGAAAAAATTAAGTGAAAGGATTAACGGCTAGATAAAATTCTAAACCTAAAAGGGTTATTCCCGTTCTTAATTAAGATTCCAAAATCCTAATTAATCACCTTCAATAACCTAATACCAGTAATTTTCACTTCTAACTTACCAATGATCATCCGTACTCTCCTTCACTTATTCATCCACAGTCCAAATTTACCTCAAAAAACGTGTTTTTTACATTTTTTTGCTCATAAATGCTACGAGACGATATTAAAAGATAACTAGGGCCAAAATTAGATGAAAAATTGTAAATGATAAAAATCGAATTTCATGAGATAAATAAATAAATACATAACTAAATAAATATGAATTTTGAATTATTATTATATTTTTTTATCATTTTGTTTTCGAAAAATAATAACAAGAATAAAAGAAATAAAAGAAGAATCAAACGAATTAATGAGGGAAAGGATAATAATAGTAATAAGAATAGCTAAATTAATAAATTTTGAGACCTTCACATTCTTCGTCTTCTAAATCACATGTAGTACTACTAGTAGCCCTTTATTTTCTTTTCTTTGATTCTTCATAACTTGCACTTAGCAAATCAAGCATTTGTTTCCTAACATCCTCGTGAACTCTAGGGACATGGTTTAGTATGTACGTGTGTACAAGCTAAATGGTGCTTAAGACTAAAGATGCCATCTACTTGAATAATCCCACAATATTTACATTGGACTTGTTTCTTGTTAGTATCAATTTCAATTCCATGATCCCACTCAGGATCCGACCGAGCCCCCAATGCATTTTTTCTACCTTGTTTCTTTGGAGTGGATGAAGACATTTAACCGCTACCAAATATGTTAAATATTCATGAGGAACCAGCGGCGATATTTTGTCCAACATGTTATATGCATCAAAAGAAACAACTAAAAGGTTATCCAGGAATTTAACAGTGACTGATCTGGCCCTTATATAATCTAAGTTAGCTAACTCATAGTCCAGTAACAAGTAACAACAATTCTATTTTGATAACATGCTATCACATGCCAATTGCAACAATTACATGCTATGCTATCCAATATTAAGGTCAACAAACCAATATTATAGGTCTAAAATTCAAGTTTTGGTCCTCAACTAATACCTCTTTACTGAAAACTACTTTCCTAATTATTTCAGTAGACAATTGCAAAAAAACACTAAATTTATAGGTTGAATGAAATTCATACATGGGTTGTTAATATTTGCTTTTGGACCAAATTTACTGTCTTTAAGCATTCAGTCCTAAAATGAACCAAGTCACCAACCAAGTCTAAAAGGAATAGATATAAATTTTAGTACAGAAAAAATAGCCAATTAGATTCAAGGCATATATATAATTTGTTCCATTCCCACAGCCACGAGATGCATATCATCTTTAATTTCATCTAAACAAACAAATGAGAAATGACAATAGTTGAGCATTTACCTTAAGGTGTAAACACTAAGTCTGGGTTTGAGATAAAAATGCATTGGTAGGAAACCAAATCAGCATGACACTATCACCCTGAGCTACTGCTTCAATCTAGCATCATGCCATCACCCAAATCAGTTTTCTGCAAAGTCTTTAGTCCTTATAAATTATGAAGTTGGGTGGCACTCTCTCTTCAGTCTTCACTCTTCTATGCCCCTTTCCTTTTCTGATGACAAAACTAAAATACCTACAAGCTATTGCTTTAGGAAGAGAGAATTGGTAGATTAAGAAAACAAATAGATGATAAAACTTGTGAAATTTTTTGGAGTAGAAAGGGAGAAGAAGTGTTTCACTATTTCTTCGATGTCCTAATTTTCGCCAAGCTTTAGAGAATCAGAATAGAATAGAAATAAACGTTTGTTGAGTTTTGGTCAAATGGACCTTCAAAGTCTACGTTTTTTGAACAAAAATTGTTATGAAACTACACATAAAGGGTCCAATTCTTAATAAATTATCAAGTTGCCTAAAAAGGTTAGCATTTAATTTTCAAATTTACTCATATATTTCCTAATTTGTTAAAAACTGTAGGATCATCATGGGATCGTAAAATGTACGATCCTATGATCCCATGAACGATCCCAGAGATCTTGAGGATTTTTGCATACATTTCGATTCTATGAATGATTCGGATCGATTCATATGATTGTACAATCCTTACAATCCGGATAGTAATTTTAACAATCATGGTTTTGAGTAAATACTAAATTGATAAACAAATAAAGGAAATTCAAGGGTCAGTGGCTAAATTGCTGCGAAATCGCTTTGTAAATTGTAAGTATCATTCATTTTCACTTCTACGAGAGAACCCAAAAAAAAAAAACAAAAAAACCATTCATTTTCACATTAAAACTAACTTTTAGTCAGCCACATACAGTCCTAGACCTCCATGTTCTTGACCAAAGAAATTCGTGCAGGCACTAATTTAAAACGCAATCAAATGCCCAGTTGTTGCATTTAAGTGGACAATTTAAATAACCTCTTCAGTCCAACGTTATCTTGACTTTAATCACTTCCAAGACAGATCATTCGAATAAATCAACCTGATTTGGCTAATAGCTATGGAGCCTTGGGGGACAAGCTTATATTTAACTGAGGAATCAGGTAGTTTCGTAGTAATTTGAATCCAACTTTTAATCAATGAATTGTTTAATGTGGATGATCCAGGATCCACGTTGTCATGATCTTCCTGTGATTTTTTGTTTTTTGGGGAATCTTGTAAGATATTCTACTCCTTGTGATTTTGGGTAGCAAAATTTAACTTCGGACTTTAGACCAATTCAATGCTTAATAGTTTATGTGGGAACACCACCTTCCTTTTTTCTTTTTCTTTTTCTAAAACTACGACGATTATAATTGAGATTCCCACAATAAACAAGATAATAATGCTCTTTGATGTTTAAAGGGATAACCTTTTTGAAACTAAGCCTCTAATTAAGCATTGAATGTAGTTCTAACAGTAAGTGTCAAATTTAGAGGATTTGTATCATTGCATCCCTTTGGTAGATCAGTGCCTTCTAATTTTCTTGATCCAGTTGGACCCTTTGGTACTAATTAAAATGGGAGTAGTGTATGGATGTTTCCGCTTGACGTAAAAAATAATAATAAGGCTGCTTAATTACTTGGGAAAATCACCCATACTATCATACTATCAATTTAAACATTTTTAGTCACCCAAATTTAACCCCTCATGCATTTGTGTCTAAACTTCACTTCCAGTTGTTGGAGCAAAAAGGGAAAGACAAAAGGGATTTTTCCCCCTCACAAAAGAACCTACTTTTTGGCTTATGAAATATAACACATGTAATTGTAATTTGACAATGTATATTTATTTAAATATCTTAATATTTCAAGTTTTGGTATGTAATGATGGACTTAAGTCTTAAAACTTTTTGTTAGATAAAAATTCAAAAAATCATGTATCTTGTTACTAGTGATCTCATACCACTAAGAAGTCAACTCTATCAAAAAATTAAAAAAAGAGTTCCTTCATCTTTGAGTGTCAACTAATTACTTACACAAAACCAATGTTTTAAAACTCGGACCGGCCAGTGAACTGAGGTGGCGGTTCATGAGTTCAACTGGTCCGACGGTCCCCGACTAGTTCACGGTTCACCCTCTTTTTTCTTTTTTTTTTCTTTTTCTTTCCTCCCTTCAACTCCCTCTTCCTCCCTCCCCCTCCCATGCCATCCCCACCCTCCCCCCCTCCCTTCAGGTTCCCCCTCCCTCCTCCCCATTCTGACATGGGAGGGGAGGGAGGGAAGAGGGAGGGAGAGGAGGAAAAAGAGGTCACTGGCCGGTACACTGATCTGAGTCAGCGTAGGGAAGAAGAAAGAAAGGGAAAGGGAAAGGGAAAAGAAAAAAGGAAAAGGAAAAGAGGAAAAGGAAAAAAAAAAATTAAATCTATCACAAAATTTTACACATCAAAATAAATTCTACAAATTTCTCAATGGGAGTTCTGAAAAGTTTTCTACAACTAAAACCTCATTATCAAGCGCTCATGAAAATTGAACATAAATTTTCTGGAAATTTGATAAATGTAATTTCTTTCAACCATACAAAAAAAAAGCCTGAAAAATTTTGAAATATTAGATACATTTTAACCAAAATTGGGAAAATAAAAAAAGAAAACCAATATCAATAAATGAAAAGAATTCAATTTTTAAATTTTGTACTCATCTAGTTTCAAAAATAATTGTTGGTGTGGTGGTTAAGACACTTGTATTTTATATATGAGGTTCCAAGATCAAATCTCACTACCACATTTTATATTTTCAAAAATGGAAAAAAACCAAAACCGCGGTTTGCGTTATACCGGTTCGACCGGTTCTTGATGGTTTTTGACCATTTTCGGCTTTTGAAGAGAACCGGACCGGTGGCATGGCCGGTTCGCGGTCCGACCGGTCGAACCGGCCGGTCCGGTCCGGTTCTGAAAACACTGCACAAAACAGAAGAGAATCAAAAGCAGGAGTGGGAAAACCAACAAAAATTTCCACGTTTTTGGCAAATCTCAGTTGTGTAATCCTGTTGCATCTGTAGCTATCTTATACTAGCTGAAGGTATCCTTTCCTCAAGGTGACTGTTTGGTGATATACTGAACATAGGCAGCACGAGAGGGAAGCTGGACAAAAGCAAATGGGCAATATTCTGTGCCATGAGATTCATCTATGGGGACTACTCTTGCTGCTTCTCATTGTTCCAGTTGCAATTTCATACCCACACTTTTCTGATGATTTTCCAACGCTAGATAATCCTTCTATCACATATTCTTATGCTCGCTTCTCAGAGATTGAAATGCACTGCGGGTTTCTTATTTCATCTGCTTCAGAGTTGCCCCCTGATGACAACAGAGGCGAAAGAATGAAGAAAGAGCTCTCCTTCAGGAACGGAGATTGGAATCAGGAGCCAGGTGGAGTACCATTAGTGCCAATTGATAGCAGGGAATTGCTGAATAACACTTTTGGCTACGGCCTTCCACTCAAATTAGTCTCTTTGTGGCTCAATGATGTTGATCCGGTTCGTAGAGCTAAAAACACAGATACTGTGAGTGGTGTAATGGAAATTGGCAGAATCAGAACTGGTTCTTTATCAAACAAGCCTTACGATTGGTCCCCAAAGTTCTACATGCAACGGGACGTTACTAAGCTCACAATTATCTTTGAAGGTATATATCTTGAGTCCCAGGAGAATGGAGGGCGGAGATTGATGTGTTTGCTGGGGAATGCTACAGTTCCGAAGGCTTCAACTCAGAGACTGGATTCGTGTGACCATGGAGATCCGCGGAGTCCATGTCAGCCAAAAGTCAACAACCTCCCCTCCACCTTGCACGATGATCAGATCATGGTTGTTCTTGAGTATCCCAAGACCTTCACTTTGACTAGCAGAGGCGTCACTGGAGAATTGAAAAGCTTAAACCAGAAGGGAAAACTCGTATACTTCGATAAAGTTCACATATCCTCCCAGTTGGGGGATGGATCGAAGTACAGGTTTGGATCTGAAAAACTTGTGGCAAGTGCCTGCAGGCCTTATCCTTATCCTGATTCTTTGATCAAACAAGACGTTCAAGATGTTGAAACATTCAAAGGACATGCTTTCTGTGAGGGCTTGAGGCAATTTGTTTGGAATGAAGTGTTTGAATTTGCATCCGCCTGGAAAAAAGTTTTCAGAATTACTGATGGTACCAGCAAGATTGGCCCTTTCTTACTTGATAAAGAGATAGAAGCCACTTACAATAGTTCTGACAAACTCAGGCTTATGATTCAGGAATTAGTCTGCGAGCCTGGCACTGATCAAGAGGGGTTTCAGACCGCTATGGTATCTGCCGTTCTCAGAGTAATATGGAAATCAGAATACA
>CM023095.1:38971648-39223777 GCA_013103745.1 Gardenia jasminoides | reverse complement strand
ATATTATACCGTTCGGTTACATTGCTTGTTGGTATCTGCAAATCCTCAGTGTCGGCAGATATGCACACGTACCCGCATATTTTCATTAGTTGGTATTCCCGATTAATCTATTTACATTGGTGTAACTTGTCAAGAGAAGTGGTGTAACATTCAGCAAATTGCTGTAGCTTTGTAGCGTTCCCGATTCCACATCACCAATTTTAATTGAATAGTGTTATGGACTCGCTAGAGCTAGAATTTACACATCCAATACATCCTCTTTTTTTTAATACACAAATGAGTGAGCGTTTGTCCACGCCTGCTTTCTAGGTTAATCAAGATGCTGAGGATCAGCACAGAAGTTAGGTTAAATTTATATTGAGCCTCCTAATGACTTTGTCGCATTGTATGGGTATATGTAATACTAATTTAACAAATTCAACTTTTTTAAGGGCTGACACACAGTACAATTCGCACACCTATCTATAAGCGTCAATAAAACTAAAAAACCTGCAATATTTAACAACCGTATTCAATAAGGTAAAGCTCGCACCACCCCACAAATCATTACATGTCAGGTCCAACTTTAACTATACGGGATAAACCAAATAGAAAACCGAGACATAAAACCTAAATGAAGCATAATAAGCGCCGGTCAAAACAATAACCAAGCGATGCATTAGTGATAGCAGGCTTCCATGAAAACAACTCCTCCTTGAACACAAAAAAAAAACAATGGCTCCCTTTAAACAAAATGGGAAACAACAACGGTGTACTTGGCATGTGACAGTCAATATCACCGGGGCGATTTAATGTAAAGCGACCACGCACGTCTTGGAAACTTGTACGGTCGATAATCTCAAAATTCTGCACAAAGCCAAGAACCATTGGTCACTAAATCAAAAAACAAAATTGCATCACAAACTCAAATAAAGCACATGTTCAATCACCTCCGTTCGGTAAAACATATCAGTTCTCGGTTAAACCAATAAGCTTTTGACCTCAGAGACCCAAAACCACTTAACATTCAAGTTTTGATGTCGTGTAGGCGCAAACCGGATCCATATGCAAGCACCGACAAACAAAGTTAGACTTGCATAATATTTTACAATGCCAAAATCAAAGACATGCATGGAGAGAAAAACCACAATACCTTGGAAGGTGTATATTCATGACCACAAGATAGGCACATTATCCCAAGTTGAAGAAAACTCATACAACTTCGTGACAATGAGGACAAAACCAAGTGCCAAAAGCGAGCCATTGGCCATGCAACTTCGTCCCAATCCCATGCGGTCGCAGCCTATAAGAAAACATAAACAATAACTAAACCAGTGCAAAACCAAAACTAAGAACAAGCGCCCATGGTAGACCACACAAAACATGCAAAAATAATAATAAATGAACAATACTAGCAATTTAATAAAGTGAACATCAGTGATATCAAGTGGTGATGGCGTCTGAGGGAAGCGAGAAACATTTTGGATCGGTCTGACTCATTTTCAAAACCATGTGCATAAGCTCAGATATATGAGCATTAAACCTACAGCGATTACAAGATGGGAGAAAAAGCGGTGAAAGTACAAGGAGAAACAGCTAAAAATAATGGTGAATAATCAATACCAATTTCAGAAGGCGGCTGCTTCCGGGGACATCACGGAGGAAACAACCTCTGAGGCGATGGTTGAGTGAAGCGGTGACAAATCTACATCTACAACAAACGGAGAACAAATCACGTAAAAACAAAAGGAATATAGATACAACAAAGGAAAAAAGGAAGAGCAAACCATCTGAGTTGTTTATGGTGAAGCCCTTATATAATAATAATAGGCATTAAGGCCATGATTCATCTATAGCATGCCATCGACAGACCTCAAAATCATCCACAAAGTAATAATGATTGAGCGATAACTACATCCACAGCATAAAAAAGTGAAGCAAATACAAAAGATACATAAGATATGGGAAAAAAGGTGCAGGTTAAGAAATACCCTTGATCAACTATGACATAATCTACCATACCAGCGGTCCCCAGAAGACACACGTCCAGCGGAGGAAAAGCATGACAACAACTCCCATAACATCTACGTTTCAATTGAAAAAAACAATAATAATGACAAGAGGGAATCGGAAAAAAATAATGAAAACAAAATCGGAAATAATACAAGCTCAAACACAAGAGAAACCACTTATATAAGAATATAGATTAATGCGAACAAATTGAAATGACTTATGATTCGAGCGAAAAAATAAGAAGAGCGGGACGGTCCCCCAATTTAGTTGCCTCCATAATCCATCCAGTCGGCATTGATCACCCAATAATAGAAACATACAATCCGGTATGCAGGGCTCAAAGAATCATTGAACCTGCATTGGATATAGTATACTTTCTAAATGTAGCGATCCATCCAGGCCAGTCAATTGTCAAAGACAACGTTGGCGGAGACCCTAATGCCACCAGCGAGGGAGGAAAAAAAGGTAGAAAATCCAGCAAAAGCAGAACACAAATAAAAAATAGCAAAACATTAATCATACAAAACCTAGTGAGTCACCAAATTCAAGCGGCGGAAAGACCTGAATCATCCCATGACGAACAACCTTCACATACGATCGGCCTCAATCACATGAATGACCGTGAAGTCCAACAAATCGTGACCCTATTCACCCGACAAAGCGAACACTCCCGGTAGCATATAGATAACTACCCAGAAATATCTGTCTTACAGAAGACAATGCCATCACCGAAACAGAAGATCCACAAGCATACAAGAGACAAAACCACATCAAGAGAGAAACAAAAGAGAAAAATAGAAAAGAGAAATCCACGACCTTCTACAACAAGCAACAATAGAAAGGAAAAAACAAGAACGAACAAACATAAACAACAAAGAAGCGAAGAACAAAAAAAGAGAGAACCAGCAAGATTTAAACAAAACTACCAGGATAAATAAGCCAATAAGTTACAGCATGAAAGAGACCTTCCTTTCCTTGAGTAAATAAAAGGGGGCAGCTCCCTTTGCTGTTTGCAAGGCAAAGCTTTCACGAAACTTCAGGAGGAAACCATCGATCTAAAATAAGCCCATGTCTATGGAAATAACCCAGCGCAGGCACCTAATGATCCCTCTTTGGGACGGTCATCATGTAAAAGTAACTTCCCATTTTCCAACCGAGATTCCGATCCTTGATTTTCTAGCCGACTAGCACTTATCCCATACCTGTTTCAAAGCAGTTCTGGCCACCATTGCCTACAGTCCCATGAGACGCATTACAAAATCATATGCATAGCTGAAATTCCTAGAAATCACCACAAAACAATCACCCAACCATACAATGGGCAAGGTTAAAAAACAAAAGGAGAGGAGAAAATGGCAGAATAAGAGAAAAGAAACAAGAAAGGACTAAGGAGAAAGCGAAATGGAGGAGAAAAACCAATCGGTATGATTAAAACAAACCCTGAAAAGGAAAAGCGACGGTGCATTGATCAGCGTCGGAGAGACAAACCGGCTACACTTAGTACCAAATGCGGAATCCGTTCTACTCAGAATCATTACGACCGGTCGATGAAGGGAGGAAGTAACAAAATGTAAACCGACCGATGATGGCAGCCGCGTGAGGCTGACATGAAGGGTCTCAAAAGCGTCTCCTCGTTGCGACTCGCGTTGTGAGACATGAAAATTCATTGGGCATAATCTACCAAAAAAAAAAGTAGAAACTTACGTTTCAATACAAACCTAGAAAGATATGAATAAATTAACTACGGTCAAAATCGAGTATTTAGAGAGATATTTGGGTTACTAATGAATCTCCTTCAATGGTATTGTATTGTGATTATAATTACGGATTTAAAAAAAAAAAAGGTGATAAGTTATTCATTTATATATAAACTTAGATATTTTACATTAAAATTTTCACAACTTAAATGCTACAACAAATTCAACTTTTAAATTCATCACTCTGTTGTCAATTATAAGTTGATGCATTATTCAACAAATTCAATTATCGTCACCCAAATCAAAGCGTAAATATTGATTTTTTTTTCGCATTCATTATCGGTTCTTATTAATCTGCGCCCTTGGTCAGCGTGTCAAGTACTTGGTATAACATGTCAAATAATTGGTAGCTTGTGTAAAATTTGGTTAATCCTTGTATACTACATCGTTATAGGATTGTACTCATTTGTTAATACATTAGTGCAAATGACTTGATTGTCGAGTACTACGCATCTGAATTACAGATTAAAAACTAGTGAGGACCAATGGTATTTTTTTCCCTTGGAGAGTACATTTGGTAATAATGGAAATGATCGCGGAAGATAACACATAACAAACCAACGCAAGATGCGGTCAACTACTAATTTGTGCACATAGGAAATAAGAAAGATAAATAAAGCATTAAATTTATTCAGAATTATCGTCTACTTCTGATGGATCATTCCATTTACGTGTCGGACTCAAACAATTCACTTCCCGATATGCTTGGATTGAAGAACCTGCAGCACGAGACATTGATTGAGCGGGATCAGTACCCCTCACGCGCCACGAGAGGCATAAAGCGGCTCATGGGGTGACGAAGAATCCGAGCCATTCGATTGTTTTCCTCCCTAATCAAATTCCCGCCCTCATTCGGGTTCATTGCCTGTCAGGTGTGAATCAGAGTGGAGTGACCGGCATTGCCATGGGACAGGGAAGCCTGGGGTGTGTTAATTCTCACAGGCGCAAACCTTCACTTTCTTCTGCAATGGCTCAAGTATGTAAAGTGCCATGGTGTTCACATTATTTTGACTAAATTCAGCCGATGGGCGATGTAGGTGAAGAATTGTGACTCATCTTCTAAGACCCACGTTCGTGCTAGAGAACAAAATATCACGCAAGCACAATACCTCCAGGTCCAGAAATGTGGAAGGTAGTGTTACTTCCATGCCGCACTCGTCATAAATTGTATTAGCGCAGGTTCGATTGTTGCGATGAAAGACAATTTCTTATGGCTAATGCGTGGGGCGCCACCAATGATTTTATGCACGACTAAGTTGACCTTTGACTTTGTCAACTCCCAAGCCCCGATCCCAGCCCTTCGCTAATTTGGCGAAGAATGCTATTACGTTGGCTAATTGTTTAACAATTTCCTAAGGCCTAGTAAGCTCAAGACTCAAGATGAATTGGCCATTTTATTCCTTTGAGCGTGAGTATGAAAAAAAAATTAACAAATAATGTGCAAATAAAAATCGATTTTGGTCATATCAATAACATGAGTCACTATCGCCCTTTTTTTTGTTAGTAGAATTTGCCACTAATAACATGCATTTGGTATAAACCACTTTTGCAATTCTTTTCTAACTCCCTTTATTTTAATCCCAAAAATGGAATGAAAGATGTGATCTATCACTGTACTTGCCTGATAACAAACAATGTATTGAGGTGGTCTCATTATATCATGATATAAAGCGGTCTACTCGAAGGGAGATGAAACGGCTCGACGAGAGAATATGGTCTGTCAGATTCGAAGTTGACTAGAAGCGGGTAAAGGTGCTCACTTTAACGAGGTTACTCAAAGGGCGACAAATAAGATACCGCGTTATCTTTGTTTAGCCTTTAGGGACGACTTTATGCTTGTTTATCGTGTCCAATATGCATGGTACTTTAAATTGTTGTTCGTTCCGTTACGCGATAAAGGTGATAAGTTACACATATGATCACGGTTGTAGCACACAAAAATGTAAAATAATTATGCGAGACAAACATTAAATCCAAATAAAATACTAGTCGCGTGGATACACATGGTAGTGAAATGAAATAAATTCGCCTGCTAATGGCGAGCGCAATGGAAGTTTTCAAATGACCCATTTGCGCGCTTCAATTCAATTGTGTGTCGGTTCATACCAAGGTACGCCAACACCGATTACAATCATATTACATCCGCCTTGGCACATGCACTATTGTAGCATAGCATTACACCAAAATGAAGTGCACACTCAACATGATAATAACTATTAAGCCCTCGTAGTACAAGACAAATAACTGCAAGCACGTGGGTAGTAATAAAGATGATCTGGTCGATGGATCAAAGGATTACTTTAATTTGGGGTTAGCCAGTAATGTAGCCAGAATACAATTTACAATTTACAAATTACATTCTTTAATTGTGTAATTTGCACTTTGGTTACCTAAATTTCTTGTACATTCATTGTGTTTCTCATTAGCAAAATTCGTAGTCTTCATTTGAACCCCAAAATTATTCACAATTTAACATATTAGTCATGTGGTACCTTTTTGAAAAAATAATTCAAAGTCAGTTGATCCCTTATACATACATAGTTATATCTTAACACCTTGGTTAGTGATAAGTAATATTAGTTAAAATTTATAATGTACAAAATTATAATTTACAATCTTATCATATTAGTTACAATTTATAATCTACAAAGTTATAATTTACAATGAATCAATGATTAGTGCTATTCCACTTACTCACTTGTACTTTATGAAATTATATGTATGTATTGTAATACCTGATGCATTACACTTATTATACTTGTTTCTTAGTTTTTGCATAAATTAAATGCTTTATTTGCAAAGATTTGATTGCTTTCAAAAGTGAAAACTAATATACCAATATTCTAATATGTTGTCCACTTGTCCTTATTTTCTAATTCTAGTTATGTATCAATCGGTGTAAGTATTAAAGTATTGTATTATTGTATATTTGTATTAATATAGTCATGTTATTTCAAATGCTTCTAAAATAGTACTTATTAAATAATGATTAGTGATATGTGACTTAATCACTTATAAGTCACCAATTAAGTAATTTTAATGCATAGTGCATTGTACTTATATTTGTTCTTATTTCTTACATATTTTAATGCATAGTGCATTGTACTTATATTTATTCTTATTTCTTACATAATTTAAATGTTTCAGTTGCAAATGACTTGATTACTTTTAATGGTGAAAACTAATATATTAATATACTATACTTATCATCTATTCCTAGCTATATATAAAGTGATAAGTTTGGGGGATTAATTACTATTGATAACTTTTAATGGTGAAAACTAATGTATTTACTATTAATTTGCACTATATGCAAATATGGGTATTGCATTCGATGCAAAATAACTCATTCGGTCATTTGAATTCAGTAATCTGGTTATTCTTCACGTAAGAGTCTTAACAGCGGTTTCCAATTTGAATTGACTTTGGTAAACCGAATTTAATTACCAATTTAAGTTCAAAAATGCGGTACAAACCGTATTATTACGAGGTGGAACTTTTGTTAGTTTGTTTAATTGTCAAAAGTTTACTTGTTCTAAGTTGTTTTCATCACAATTTTGTATATAAAAGCATATTACAATTAACAATGTATATTATGTAATAGTGTAATTTGCAATTCAAATTCAAAGTCATTTGATCCCCCATACATACATACCTATGTGTGAACTCCGTGCTTATAATGAAAGTGATATTGGTTACAATTTATAAATATTAACAACTTATAATTTACAATCTGGTGATGACCTTCCTAGCGAATAGTGATATGTCACTTAGTGAATTAGCCTATTGTAAATAATGAGTAGGGATATGTCACTTATCAATTATAAATGACAATTCATTAATTTTAATGCAATACGCGATTATGCATATATTTATTCTTATTTCTTACAGTGATTTAAGTGTTTAATTTGCACTAAAATCTATTATAAACTTCCTTTAAATTGACTAAATTCTATATTTTTTTAAAGTTTTCTTCTTTAATAACAATATCTTTTAATTTTAATAAATATTCCTTTTTTACATCATTATCATTTATTTTGTCTATTAATTCTAAAAAGAATTGCTTATCATCCCTTGAAATAACATTAATGCTTGAATAACCACAGTCACATATTCCTATACATTCACAAGTATTAGGTGGAGATTCATTATTTGATTCTTCTTGTATTTCATATATTTCGTCTTCTTGAGATTCTGTTTCAGAATTATTATCTAATATATTTTTAGTAGATGGAGCTTCTATTTTTTCATATCCGTATTGTTGGCAAAATGATCCTAATTCTTTTCTTACTTCAAGACCTTCTTTTTTAATCTTTGATTTTAATTTAAGGTCAGTACACAAACTTATTCCCTCAGTATTAATATAATTTACTAAATCTCCATAAGTGAGGTTTTAATAAGGAATTTCACCATTATAAGTACTTCTAATTTTTTGTCGTACTTTTTCAGCAAATAATTTTGGAAGTCCTGCCAAAAATCTTTCTTTCCATCTAAAATGATGCAATTTTGGACAAGTTAAATTAATTAAAATTTCAGATGTTCTTTCCTGTAATTTATTTGGATCTCCTATGAAATGTTTACACATTGCAAATATTAAAGTTGGAACTGAATCAGATTCTCTAGTGGTAATAGTCATTTCTTGATCCACTTGAGTTATACTACTACTTGCAGTATCTGGGATCATTTGTTTGGTTGCAGTTAGTATAAAGTTTCTTTCTTCTTGACTTAAATAATTATCCTACCAATTTTTTAACATTCCCAAAAATCCTAATATAAGAAGTTGAGCACATTCTCTATCATTATGTCCTTTCCTTTAAAAGAACTAACAGCCATACTCATATTTTGAATTATTTGCAAAATTTGCTGTTTAGTTAAACCATCTATATTCCATTCATATATTGATTCTCATGAATAATAATAACTTTGATGTAAATGAGTTTCTCAATCACAAATGAATGTAAGACTAGATAATCAGGGATGTAGCACATAATCAGCTGGAAAATCAAAAATAAGTAAATGATCTTAAGCCGTATTAAGTAATACGCAATGGTTTGACTTTAAGTATTTTTGTCCAATCTACCTGTCCAGCTCAACAAAACTGAAAGATCTAATTCTAATATTTTGCAAGAATGCCCCTGTACGTAAACCTTTAGATATCCTGACGAAATTGTCCATATATATGTCTTAAAAGGAACCTACTCCATTAATCTTCTTCATCTTCTGTATTTTACTAATCTGAATAACCTGAATCTCACAATTCAACCGAAAAGATCCAATTCAGCCAACATACTAAGAATGTCGGAAGAATCCAGGAGAATGTCGTTGGGCTCTTCAAGCTACAGAACATGTAATTGCTTCAAGTGTTATCTCCCAAACCAGATTGAAGAATCACCCCCAAAAACTTGTAGATGTGGAGAAATAGCACCACTGTATACATCTTGGACGATGGAAAATCCTGGAAGAAGATTTTATGGCTGCTCTAACTACAAGGTATGATTTTTGAGTGGTGAATGTACAATGAAATTCTGACATTAACTTATTTGATTATTATTAGACATATATTTCTCCGATTTGTTTTGTCGAACCGAATTACTTGTGGTCACTTTTCATGGGTAGATCCGGAAGTTTGTGACAAGGCAAGG
Organism: Gardenia jasminoides; assembly: GCA_013103745.1. Taxonomy (NCBI): domain Eukaryota; kingdom Viridiplantae; phylum Streptophyta; class Magnoliopsida; order Gentianales; family Rubiaceae; genus Gardenia; species Gardenia jasminoides. The sequence continues at coordinate 39,214,386 of CM023095.1, read as the reverse complement.
AGATAAATAATGTGACAGGCCAAAATATTGAAGAAGAAGGGAAAATTTTACACATGCGAAAAGATCATGAACAATTGCAAAATGAGCATGACAGATTGCGAAAGCAAGATCTTGAAGCATTAAACGGAGAATTGTGCTTTGCAAGCCGAAAAGGAAAACTTGGAGCAGCAATTGAGGTCTGTGAAGTCTGCTCAATCGTTTTCAAGGGGAACAACAGTAGCTCTTGTGGTCCTGATTAGTGTTATATATGTTTTATGCACTTTCAGAGGAAACGACAAGAAAAGGATGTTGTATCTACGGTGAAGTTAATGTAATGAAAGTGTCTTTTTAGTTTTTAGTACAGTTGCGAAACGGACTGTTGAATTAATATTTTCACAGATTTTATATTGTGTACAGTTGAATTAATATATCGACGCATAAAGAAAGATTTTGTATCTTTTACTTATAAGTTATTCATTAAGCAAAGGAGGACATATAATCTTCTCCGCAGGAATTGCTATTTGTGCGAGTGGACAAACGACCACACCCAATAGGTCGACCAAACGACAACAACCAGGGTACGAACCGAAGGGGAAAATGGGGACAAAATCATTTTTTTTAGGGGGCAAAGGGTGGCCACCCGTCTAGTTTAATTTGGCATAGTGTTATTAACTGGTCTTGACAATGTCAAGCAAGGACCATCTCTTCTCCACCTTGGTGTAATCAAGTTAAAGTATATAGCTGTAACTCTCTAAACTTTTTGTGTAACTATACAGGCGACGTACGTAACCTAATATTGTACAGTGAGAACAAATGTATGTAGACATTAAGCGTGAGCGCAACAAATGTATATATATATATATATATATATATATTGGTAACGTAATAAAATTAAATTGTGATATCAATTTCTAAAAGGCCATAACAGTACATCAATACGTTTATATTAATTATGTAGATTAACTCAAGTAGAGCCATATAAGATTATTCCAATTAACCCTGTTCTCCCTATTCGCGGTAATCTGTGTACATTGGTATAACGTGGGATGTAATTGGTATAACATTGTACATTCCTTGATGTACTTTTGGGTCTCAAGATGTCTTTTGACAGTTTCGAATTAAGGCGAGGCGCGAATTCAATTATTGTAAGAATCGGTCACAGAATTGGCCTAGCCGAATTTACCCGCGCTGAATGGAAAATTGAAAAATATGCTCACCACACGCATATCTTGTTGAAAAGTGAAAACTAATTAGAAAACTAATTCAATGTCATCTGCTCCTACATACCTAGTCATACAATGAAAAGCGAAGCATTCATTTCGATTGGTATTTCGAAAAGAGACGTGCGATAAAACCATGACACTATGGGACATGGCTATTAAGAGATAACTCTCGCCAGTTACACTAACAAACAGAAAAATTACATGAATTGACTTGCATATTACATCCATTAACTGATCACGGGGAAAAGAAAAAACTTCTTTTACCGTCAAACATTTAGCCTTTTAAACATGATCACTCCTCATCAGACATGTAGTCAGATGAAGCATAAGTTGTGTTGTAAACGGCCCGACCACTAAATTGAACACCATGGATCCCGATGTCTCTCTCAAATTGGTTACAAATTTCTAGCATTCCATAGCGCCAAACTCAGCGGGCCATGCGGTTATTTTCAGCCCTTATACGGTCAATAGCTCGTTCGAGTTGCAACAATGAAGTGCGCTGCATATCCCTAGCATAACTGCATAGACGCCGGCTGTGTAGAGCCTCCAATTCCTCCTCATAGAAATCAGCCTCTTCTAATCGCATTTCAAACTCCGCAAGGAGTTCATTGCGGTACTCAAGTTGGTCTGTATTGATGATGGAGTCGTAGGACTTAGGTGGATTGCGAAGGAACCACCTGGTCCTTGGTTTCGGATATTGCAAACCACAACAGTCCCAGTGATCGCGAATTCCTGGCATTCTCAATGACCTGCAAAACAAAACTTTTGCTCTTTAGCCCACAATGTTTCATTAGGCACAGTTTGACAACTCAAATACTAAATCAATACGGTTAGAAAAATCATGGCTGCCAAAATCTTAATTTAGAGACACTAGTCTATGAAACAGCAAATGGTTGGGGAGTGTGGAACATCGCAACACCATAGTGTATGAACCTGTCTTTTGCAATGGAGCACCTAGCTAAATTTTATTTATTTGTAATTACGGAACAGAAGGAGGTTTATATAGGAGTTGATAATAGAAGTTATAAGTGTCCCTGCTTAAATGTTAAATGTGTTTTGTCTGAATGTGGGGAATGATCCTGCCCACCCGTATTCCTCCGAGGTTTCGTATACTTCATGTGTAGTCACTTCATTTGCAAGTCCTAGGTTTCGAAGATTGAGTGTGTGACTGATTTGACATCATAAGCTGAATGCTTCTAAAGCTGACAGAGGTGACAGCGACCTGACAGGGTGACGTAGGTCTTTTAGGAGTCAACAAAACTTGTATGTAAAATTCGTTCAACAAATTTGTTACAAAACATAAGTAAAAATGAATTATTACACCAACAAACAAATCCCCAACCATTTGTATTTTTAATTGTAAAATACTATATTGTAAATAGTGATTAGTGATATGTCAATTAATCACCTACAACAAACAAATTAAGTAAACGTGTGCATAGTGCATTATACTCATATTTGTTCTCATTTCTTACATAATGTAAATGCGTAAGTATTCTAGAATGACCCGATTGCTTTTAATGGTGGAAACAAATATACCAATATGTTGCACCTTATCATGTAATTCTACTTATATATAAAGTGATAAATGTTATAAATATTTACTAGTATACATTTGTGTTAGTATAAGCATATCACAAATGCTAAAATAGTATATTGTAAATAATGATAGGTTATGTGTCACTTAATCACTAACAGTAAACGAATTGTGTAATGTGCAATGCTTTAATTACTATCTATTAGCAATAGCCTTTTAGCCTTTATTTATACAATATATTCACATTATATATTGTATGCCTATCTAATATATAATTTTGTAAACTAATTTGGTAAATCGAATTACCAAGTTGAATTCTAAAACGGTACAGAACTGTATTATTACCGAGTTGGCATGACGCAGTTAGTGTATTCAAATTGTCTATAGTTTGTTTATTGTAATTTGGTTTTTATCGCAGTTTTGCATTCAAAGCAATTTACAATTTACAATTTACAATTTGCATTCTTTAGTAGTGTAATTTTTTTGTTTGGGGAGGGGGGACAAAGGGTGACTACCCGTCTACTTCGGGAGGCATAGTTATCTTAACCCATTTTACCAATGTCAACCAAGGACCATCTCTTCTTCTCACCTTGGTGTAATCAAGTTAAGGTATATTACTGTAACTCTCTAAGTATTAGGTGTAACTATACAGGCTACGTGCGTAACATAATATTGATGAGTAAGAACAAACGAATTTAGACATTAGGCGTAAGCGCAACAAATGTATATATTAGAAACATAAAAGTTTCAATTGTGATATCAATTGAATTTGGGCATTACAGTAAATGAATACGTTTATATTAATTATTTAATAAATTTAACTCAAGTATCATAGTATAAGACTATTCCAATTCCCTATTCATCCTATACTCCAACAAAATATTTTCTAATCAAAATATGAATTACAACCATCAAACTATAACTTTTGAAAAGATAAGATTTGACTAAGTTACTAAAGATTTTAACATATTCAATCGATATCAACAAATGACTATGGACTATTTTCTTCTTATATATTTCTCTTTCATTCTAAAAACATCTATTTTTAACAATAATAATTTTCCGCTTTCTTAAAGTTATGGTTAACGAATTGGTTGTTGTAACTGTAACAAACTTAAGACACATAAGAGTAAGAGGTAAAGTGTAACAATTACTAAATAGTTTTAGACTTTTAGTAGGGAGTTTTCCATTTATAATTATCATTATTATGTACTTTAATCATGTCAATGTTTTATATTTTAATTAGTAGCATGATTAAAATGCAATAAGTCTAACTAAAAGATTGACAGTAATATTGCTCTAACAAAAACTAAGATGATACAGGCTTTACAACTTAAACCAAGATTCATCATAATTTTAATATAGTAATAATATAAAATAGACAATACATAACTTCGTGTTTATCTAGTCGAAATTGTTCCCCACTAGGGGTAAGCATTCGGTGCAAAATCAGTAATTTGGTCAATTGAATTCTGTAATTTGATTTTTTTTCATCTAAAATTTGAAATTGTTTCCAATTTCAAATTGAATTTCATAAATCGAAAATAGTTGCCAATTTGAATTGGAAAACGGTACATTATCGAATTGGGACTTTTGTTAGTTTGTTTAGTTGTTTATATTTTGTTTGTTATATTTTGTTCTTTAATCCAAATTTAGTAGTTAAACAATATCACAATTTACATTCTTTCATATAGATTTTGCAATTTACGACTCCAAATATTTGTATACTTCATTGTGTTTCTTTGTACTAAAATTTTTTATTCTTGATTTGAACCCCAAAATTATTCACATATTAACTCAAAGTCATTTGATCCCCTACATATACATAGTTATGTACTAAAAAAAATTAATTCAAAGTCATTTGATCCCCAACGTATACATAGTTATGTACTAAACTCCTTGGTTAGTGATAAGTGATATTAGATACAATTTATAATCTGCCAAAACTTATAACTTACAATGAATCAGTGATTAGTGCCATGCCACGTAATCACCTGTGGTTTATAAATGATATGTATTGTATTGTAATGCACAATGCATTACAGTTACTGTCCTTATTTCTTTGTTTTTGCATAAATTAATTGCTTCATTTGCAAATGATTTGATTTCTTTCAAAATTGAAAACTAATGTGCTAATGTGTTATGTGTCGTCCTTATTATTATCATTTTGCTCCTTTGTTGGGCCACAGCCCTTTACACACTAACTAGTCTAGGCATTGCCACCCCAATTACATCATTAGCAAACAGTTTCCGAATGCTACTGGGGGGTTGATTTAGTGTATGCAGTCCTGAGTCAAGATTCATACTAAACCGTGCTAGCCCATCTACACAAAGGTTTTCTTCCTCCATGTGTGGTTTATTGGACACCGCCCATTCTTTACAAAGCCCAGAGATGCCACCAAATTATGGTGCAATGACTCTTATCTTCTAATTCTAGTTATGTATAAAAAGGTATGAATTATATTTATGTATTATTGTATATTTCTACAACTATAGTCATATTACGAATTTTAAAATAGTATATTATGTATATTATTTAGTGATATGTTCCATAGGACTAAATTTTACTTGGACGGGCAGTAAAATTGTATTTTTTTTCATTGAGGGTGCAAAATGTGACCACCCCTCAACGCCCAAGGTGCGTAAAGTGTAATGTAGTAATCGTACATTTCTAGTTCTATGGTGTAACTAATACACTGTATGCGGTAACATTAAACAGATGATGATACATTGTCATCTTCTTAAAGGTGACTTCGGTTGTGATTGATGTGTATAATACCTTCAAATGGTATACTCTTATATCTAGAATACTAAGTCTTGTACGCGATTTATAATGACGATAGTTTTACATTGCTCTCAACATTTCTGTCCTACAAACTAAATAATACAAAACCACTACAAAGATGAAATATATCACCGTGTTCAAAGGAAGTCTTTGTTTTCTCCCAATGAAGAATATCACTTTTTCCCTAAAATTAAAAAAGTACAACAATGGCGTATAATCAAACATAGTCATTCTTATTACATCTTAACCTGGTTGGTGCGATTTTGCACGTCATCTAAACATAAAGTTTGATAGTGTAGTGAAGTGCAAGAACATCATAGCCTCGAAGTTCATTATCATGTGAGTCGAATGCTCCTGATGCATATACCACTAATTTTGTTGGTGAATCAACAGTAAACTGACAGAAAACTTGCTTAGGAAGTGTGGATTGCTGCATTCCCATCAGCCAAGTCCTCAACCTGTGAGCGACATTTACATCCAAGTAGACAATTCATTGATAATGCCACCAAACATTAATCTCTAATTTCAAATAGATGTCCATCTACCTGATTTGCATTTGCAAATTCATTCCTAGCCAGCCAGTCTCCTTGGTTGGTGTAACTACAACTCTGGCACATTTGCATAAATATTAGCATAGTCGACATAAAGTAATTTTTTATAGTTGATATGCATTATCATTACATAACAATAATTATTATCATCTACTATGGCTACATTGAATAGCAGACATGCCTGTAATAGCTGAGTAAAGGAGGTCCCTGAGTTAATTGGTTGCCTTGTCGGAACCGCATATAAACTATGCATTCTGCTTTCATCTCCCTATACATGATTAGGGAATAGGTTAAACATTTACATTTGCTAATACAAACTTACATCTTTTCTAATTTGGAAACTACACAGTGCAACATGTATTTAAACTATTTAAATGGTTACACTGGGAAACATGAAAGTTACACGAAATTGCAACCTCGTTACACCACCAAACTGCATTTTCTAATTGCAATATGACTATCCTATCACTTGCATCAAGGAACTTGAACCACATAATACACAATTCACATATATGAGATATGGGATTCAACAGTGGCATAGCAATTTCAATAACTGAATAAACTCATTAATTCACTTCCCATATTTTAGTTAATATAGTTAGCATGCATCTAACCCTTGCATCCCTTGACTGTATAAACCAATGGTGAGAGGGTGTTAATAGAAATGGATCCATGAGAAGAGAGCCAACTCGTTCGCTTTCCATTCCGTGAGTTCTCCTCATGGCTCCCGCATTTGTGGACTACTCCATACAAGAATAAACATTTGATTAGACAATTCAAGACATGTTAATTAACTCTTACCATAATTTTACATAGAAATGAAGTTATTTACTTTTTTTGATCCCGCAACTCCGACTTCTGCAGTACTTCTTCCGCAAGTTTGTCACCCAACTCAATCTTCTTCTTTACCTTACAACTGCTCGCTTTTTTATGCCACGAAGCTTTCCCCTTACACTCTCCACCAGTTTTGTGTTGGTCACTCTGTGTCGCACTACCCCCCCTCCAAGTTCGAATTTCCATTGTCACAATGAGTGCTGCAAGAGAGTATCTGTTCAACTTTCTTTCTAAGTTCGTTCATAGTCTTAGCAAAGAGTGAGGTCGCATCTGGATTCCTAGCTGCTCACTGCAACTTTAGCGCACTAAGGCCTACCAGTCGATACCTATGACCAACATCAAGTTCTGGTTATGAATGAATTTCTAATTGCACAGTATCAATAGCGATGCCATCTCTAGCCTCCCATGTCCATCTCTTCATTATGTATGCATCATGAATAACTTTAATCTCCAATTTATCAAGAACTTTTATGCAATGGGCGCACAATATTCCATCAGAATGAAATTTGTTACAGCTGCACAAAATGGACCGAGTTGATGGATAATAACTCACGGACACACATCCACCTTCATAGTTGCCAACCAATACTCACACCTCTTCACTCAACTTCATCGCCCTTACAACTAAAGCACTTGACTTGTCAAATTCATTTTGAAATTCTTCAAATATGGCTGGAATATAAATGGATGCAGCCTAATTTAGCATCGGTGATCTTTTCAAGTAAAGTCTTGGCAACTTTTGTCTTGCCTCATACTCGACAACTAACTCTTTCTATCTCTTCTTCCCCACCACAGTACAAAAGTGATTGAAGAATTGAAATAGATTGTGATTTGACTTCAAATGTGCCTTAATTTCAGAGTTAAAACTCTCACTCAGTTGGGTGCTTCGCATTCCTGCTGTCCACCATTCTTTTGTATGGCACCTAGCCCATTTATGCCTCAACTCAAACATATCACTAAGCCATTTGTTTTTTGCCCCATTGTGCTCGGCCATCATTTCAGCCCATATTTTATCGAAATCATCATCTTCTTCTATCCAATGCATGCAATCCATAAACTTCCGGTAAAGCGAAGACTCAGTCTTGACGTGATTGGCTAGGTGCTTCACAAAATTCCTCTGAATATGGAAAGTGCACAACCCATGATAAGTCTCCGGCATAACTCTTGACATAGCCGCTGCCATTGCAGCATCTTGGTCAGTGAATATTGTTCTCGGATGCTTATCCGCCATTGCCTCTAGAAAACTCTCAAACAGCCATGCGAAAGAATCAATTGTCTCGTCATATAACAATGCTGCACCAAAAACAACCATCTGTCGGTGATGATTAAAACCAATAAATACTCCTAGTGGCCTGTACTCTCTGTTTGTCCTATATGTTGTGTCAAATGTAACTACATCACCGAAATATGAATAATCAACTCTCATTTGAGCATCTGCCCAAAAAATATTTGTTATTTGTTCCTCACAGTCTAATTGCACTGTGTAAAAATAATTCGGATTATTGCCAACCTGTCGTCTAAAGTACCACATCAAGTTTCCTGCCTCTCCATACTTTAGACTCCTCTCCCTCCTAGTCCGCAAATGCCTCTTTATGTCTTCTCGTGTGCATCCCAGTTTGTGTGCTCCCCCTGCTTGCTTCACCATCAAGTCATACATTTTGCTAATTGATAGACCTGCAGCTTCTGCAACTCCAGTTTCAATTTGTTGTGTCTCATTTATTTTTCTTTGTGACATAATGAAGTGCCGACATTCTAGTAGATGTAATTGGTGATTATGTTCTTCTACAAAATCTGAAACAACATATTTCTTTGATTGTCTATTCAAGATGATACCCATTCTTGCACCACATCCCGTTTTAGTTTTTGCTCGAGGCCTTTTGGTATTTACATCCCGTGCATCTGATCGCCTCTTACCCTCTTTGGTGCACGTGAACCTCCTTGATGTTAGCACTTTCTCGCTATTTCTATTGCCATACTCCTTTCGCACACTAAATCCAACTGCTGCAGCGTAAGAGTTGTAGAAATCGTACGCATTTTCTTCCGAGTCAAACTCCATTCGCAGCCTTGGAATGCCATAACTAGGTGATTGCAAATTTACATCTTCACCCAACTCCATCGCCCTGATTCATAGTAATATATAGTTATCAATGCTCCTTTTAGAATTTGAGTTGTAAGTCGTAATTATAAAATTATAACTTTTTTCGTTGCTTAATCTCGCAAACACTACGTGGTTCTTTTATCCTTTTTTAACCATAATCACTTTAGAACAAAAGTTAGTTTCTAAGTACAAACGCCTCACAGATTATGTATAAGAGATGAATTGTTAGTATCCAAATTCAGCTTTTTTAGGTTTGGAAAATGAATACAAATCAAGCTAGGACATTAAATGCAAGTCAAAGTGTAATTCTTCATAAAATTTTCATACGTTTGCCGATACTAACATTTACTTGGATGGAGGAAAAAGGTGTACACATTTTTCGTTATGCAACAGTGCTACACCTTTAGCTCATGATGCAAAGTGTGCAACACATTGGTGTAACAGTCTACATATATGGTGTAACTATCTATGTCATATGCATAACATTACATAGGATGGAGATCCATCATCATCTCTTCAAACTTATATGTTGCCTTAATTGGATGTATATACTACTTTCAAATGATTTAGGAGCAATAGAACAGAAAAATGATGAGGAAAAACCACCTATATCCAAATACAAACGCCTCACAGATTATGTGTAAGAGATGAACGGTTCGTTTCCAAATTCAGTTTTTTAGGATCTAAAATGAATATAAATCAAGCTAGCAAATTGAATGCAAGTCACCTATATACATTTGTCTGGACTACCGCTTACTTGGATGGAGGAAAATCGTGATGCCATTTTTTTGTTAAGGGTGCAAAGGTGACCGCCTCCTTCACTCAAGATGCGAGTGCAATACGTTGGTGTAACAATATACATTTATGGTGTAACTATCAATGTCAGATGTGTAACATTACATACTATGAAGATCCATTATCATCTCTTCAAACCTTCATTATTGGATGTATATGGTACCTTCAAATGACATGAGAGCAAAAGAATAGAAATATGTCGAGGAAAGATCACCTATATGAGTCAATGCTCACTTACTTAATCTAAAAGGGAATTAATGAGAATATGCAGACTTTCGTAATATGCTTCTACACTTTGAGTTCTTGCAAGGGATATCCCATATCGGCCAAAAGAAATGGCAATAGCATTCCAATAAAATTAACCAATATTTCAAATTTATTAACTAGAAATAGGGAAGTTGCTATATGAATATATGAATTAGGAAACATCTTTAATACCGTTGCTTTTTCTGTGGGATCCCTTCTGACCGGACTTCCTATAGTTCTCGCACACCCATCCGCCACAAAGGAGAAGAAGAAAGCGAAGCACATCTGAGGTATATTTGCTACAATGGAGAAGAAGAAAGTCAAGTACACTCCATCTACCCTCCGTTTTTCCAAAGATCCATGGGAGTTGGGAGAAGACAAGGAAGAAGATCTTGCACACTGAATAGAGAGGCAACGTAGGGGAGAAGAAGGATGCAGCCACATGCTTTTTGTCTTTAAAATTTGGCTCTAATCTCATTTCCAGTAGCTTTAATCTTGACGAAAGGGGTGACACCGTTAGCTTTTTTTACTTCTGTTTTGGTTTTAATTTTTTTGATGCAAAACGACGCAGTTTTGTTGGTTGACTTCAATTGTTTTGGTGTCTCAATCTTAACCATCGATATGCTGACTTCTAATCCTAACATTGAAATGGCCGGAAATGGAACTTGTGAGGCCTTTCACTTGTTTGTGAAACAACTTCTAAGAATAGAATGTTCGCATTTTGTAAATGCACTTCTTTAGAGTTTGCATGTAGCATACGCGAACTAAGGTGGCAAAGAAAAAGTGAAAAGCTGAAAATAGAGCTTGATTTTAAAAATGCGAGTTTCGCGAGCCTTCTTCACAATTCAACACATTCGCCGCTTCAGAGTAGAGCAGCGGCTTCAAAATTCAAAAAACCCTAAGGAGAGTTCGAAATTGGGAAAACCAAATTGAAGATGAAATTGAGGCAAATAGCAAAGATTCAAATCTCTGCAAACTTAATTCCATCCTCGGCTGCTAAACATATGAGGAGATTCCACCATTTTTTCCATAGTTTCCGAACATCAGTGAAATTGACTCGTCGCCGGAGAAGCAGTCGACTGAAAGCTTGGGAACGTGGATGATGTTACTGCAATGCTGTTCCATCCAAGTGCCGGTGCTTGAGGTAGGTTTTGATGTCCAGATCTTGGCAAATACAAGCTTTATTTTTTTGTTTTGTTTATCTATCAACTCCATTACCCCATTGTCCGAGACTTGAGTGGAATTGGGTGGGTCGTATGCCAAAAATCCCAAAATATCTGGAAGTTGCTAGTTAATATTTTTGATATATTATTTATGTAAATCATTTAGGCTGCTGAAGTTGTTCTTTGGCAAATGGAGTAGTATTGATCCTCTTTTTTTTTTTTTTTTTTTAATCTGTCTGTTAGGAGTGTTGATTCAAATCCTTGTTCTTTTCATTGTTTTTTTAAATGTGTGTATTACAAGTGTGTTGAACTCCTTCATGGAGTTAGGAATTGGCAGGGAGTTTTACTCAAATTAAAGGGGAGGCTATGCTGAAATTTTTTCAAAAATTGTCTGAATTGAAGTTGATAATTTCATAGTTTAACTTGCTATGCCATTACTTGGGATGAAATGCAAATTGAACAGTTTTTGCAACCTCATCTTTTGATAAATCTCTGCAAATTTGGGATGCATGAAAGGTGGATATATGCACGTGTTTGCTGAACATCGTCAGATAATGCTTAGATGTCTTGTGTCTGGATGGAAGATTTCATTATAGTTCTTTTTCCTCTCTTCATGCTTTCTTAATGATAGAATTTTCTCACAGAATTTTGGACTCATCTTTTATCTTGTATATAGTTATTCAACTTTGCTTAGTAATCTCGACATACGATCTTATGTAATTTCTTTGTCAACTGTAATCTTTCCTCTGTCTTTTGCTATTGAGTCCACAAATTCCATTCCTAATAAATGTTTTTGCATTATGCATATTTACAATATGATATTTGCAGCCATCTATGGTGGCTTAGGAACACGATAGCTATAGAAAAAAAATGTATATCAAACATCACTTTTACATCAAGAAGCTTCTTTATATCAAAATTTTTTAAGTGCTTGTTTCATCTTTGAACAAGCCCGTTAAACTTTTGATTCAGTATTTGGTAATCTCATGCAATTACATACTATTTACAGTTTGAAGTCGGAACTTATGACGTATATGGTCAAAGTAAGAGTGTAGGACTGAATTATGGCAATGTGCATTTTCCCCCTATCCTAACAGTTGTGCTTTATTGGAGTTCTTGTTATTCAGCAAACAAATGCTTACTTTATTCCATGTCTGCAAAATTTCTAGCCAACAGATCCTCCATCTAAGCTTGATGGGCATTCTGAGCATGTGATGTCACTGGATTTCCATCCAAGGAAAGGGGATGTTCTTTGTTCTTGTGATAGTAGCAATGAAATGCGGATATGGAATGTCATGAGACAAACATGTGTTCATATTTCTCAGGTGGGTCTAATAATCTTTTTTGCTGACCAGATCATTGAATGTTATTTTTTCAGTTATGCATCTGCATTCTGTCATTTTATGCTTATTAGTCCATCTAGTTTTTAAACAAAGCCTTGGTGGTGAGCTCCCCCCCTCCTAGTAGCTTTGTTGTGTGAAGCTGGCCAAACAAGTGGACATGAATGAAGATTGGCTAAAATATTCCTTATGATTATTCTTCTTGATATTGACCACATTTGTGCTCTACCAGATCTGTGAACTTTTGTTGGATCTGGAAGCAGATTTTCCCAAATTACTATTATAAAGAGTTATAATAATTAGGCTGAACTGAAATAGATACTACTTAATTGAAGAACAAAACATCGGATTACTCCATTTATCGCACCTGATCATTTTGGTGTTATTCATTGCAACATCAACCTTGATCTTATTGGGATGATTTTTGAATTCTTAATGATCTGAACCCAGGGAGGTAGTAGACAAGTTAGGTTCCAGCCGCGACATGGGGACTTTTTAGCATCTGCTTCAGGAAACATCATCAATTTGATTGATGTTGAAACAAATAAAATCACTTACCAACTTAAGGTAATAGATTAATATAGTGACTCATCTTCTCATTCTTCTTCAAATGCACTGAGTTACTTCAAAGTTGATTTGGTTCCTCTTATATCTAAGGACATGAAAAAGATGTACGCTCAATATGTTCGGATAATGGTGGGACATATATAGCCTCTGTCAGTGAAGACAGTGCAAGAATATGGACAATCAACTTAGGTGGAAGCTGCATTTATCACCTGCAGTGAACTGGTAGTAAATTTGAGTCGTGCACCTTTCATCCTGGGTATGCTCAATTAATGGTGATTGGAACTAACCAGGTACTGACTGAAAGCGGAGAAATTTTCCTTGGCAAGATTTGATATCATTTTGAATGGATGTTTCTTCTTTAGTATTTATTCTCCTGGATGATATTTTTCTTCACTCCATTTGGTTTCATCTCAATGCCTCCAGGTGAGCAAGCAGTGCAATGTCACTTTCATTGATATTAGAACAGTTGGAACAATGATAAAGATATTTGGCCATACTTGACTTGCTCTATGTTGCCTTGGAAAACCATGTCCATTTTTTTTGTCAAATTATGTCTGTCAAACCCCTTATTAAATCCTCAAACAAAGACCAACCTCTCTATGTATAAACTTCAAGAGTAACAGCATTTCTTATGATTTTCCATTTGCTACAGATGCTGTCAAGGAAGGAAGTTGCTTCTGGTTTTCATCTCATATGCCATTAAACTAATAACTTAGAAACTCTAATAGATTATAGGAATGATGTGCTTAATTTAGGTGTTTGGCATCCAAGGTATCTAAAAGCTCTGTAGCTAGCCTACCTCTTGCAGTACGTCTGCATGAGAGAACTATGATTTAAGTGCAAAATTTACAGGAGCTTAGTGAACAGGAAATGAAGTGTAAAATCGTTGTTCTACAAGTTTGTAGGCATGAATACAGATAAACGAGAGCTTACTGCTGTAACTGACAAGGTCCTTTTCCTTTGCCTAATGTTTTTGCCTAAGAAATAATGTTACTGATTTTGATATAATGGTCAAGACTCTTCTAAGATTTCTCTTGATGTTGAACCATTTCCATTCACAATTACAGTGTTATTCAATCAGTTGTTTACTTTTAGGAAGTAAAAAAACCCGAAGACCTATCTCATTAGCCACATGACATTACCATTTTCTGTTCATTGTTCTAAATTTTATGGTGTTATTATCCCCAGATTTTCTGACGAGAATTTTTGCAGAAACTGGAACTCTGGAATCCAACTGACACCAATGGAACACTGTCATATGATGCACATGGTGGCATAATTACAGCATTGGCAGAATCATCTCACACAGAAACCATCGCCTCAGCAAGTCGTGACAATTGGCTGAAGTTGTGGAAATGACCTTTCGTCTGTTGGTTTCTTTATCCTTCCTAGTATGTGATCATAAATGTATTCTCTGGATAATACCTAAAGGAGACAGCTTTAGATTACTAGGATCTGGGTATAAATAAATCCATTGGTGCTGGTAAGATAGTCACGAGCAAAATCTGAACAGATATAGCACCAGGGACAAGCTCATTTTTAGGATACAATAAGGCCGGGATTTGCCATGTATTTGGAGATAAAACTTCCGTTGTAAGGATTTAGGGATGCACATATATAATGTGCAAGTAACCAACCAATTTCTCAGCTATATGTAAAGGTTACTCAAATCCAGTCTTTGTGCTTTGCCATCTCAGCCTTCTTCGTCTGCGGTTTGCAATTTTCCTGGCTTCTTTATGTTTGCGTTAGAGAACATGGCTTTGGTCATTGTTTTTTAAGCCATTTGTTGTTTGCAATTCCAATTTACTCTGTGTTGTTTCCTGAGAGTGTTTACTAATGAACAACTGGTGCTACTTAGTGGAGTTTCTTGACCATAACTAGATAGGTGTTTTGATATTTCTGACCTCTAATAAGAAACGAAATAGCTGCTAGCTCTCAAAGAGACCTGCTACAGTTGATGATGGATGATAAGCCTCAAGGTCTTTA
This sequence comes from Gardenia jasminoides, assembly GCA_013103745.1. Classification (NCBI taxonomy): domain Eukaryota; kingdom Viridiplantae; phylum Streptophyta; class Magnoliopsida; order Gentianales; family Rubiaceae; genus Gardenia; species Gardenia jasminoides. The sequence goes on along the minus strand of CM023095.1, from coordinate 39,199,282 downwards.
AGTATAAAATGATTCTATAGATATCATCAATATGAATTATAATCACTTTACTAGTGACCGCTAACAATTGAAATTATTACTACTTCACCCATCAAGATGGCAAAGTAGGAATGGGTTGGATCAGTTAGAGCAACTCCGAGGCTGTCAGGCATTTGTTCATGCAATTCCAGGATCTGTTTATAAACGATAGAGAAAGATATTAGAATGTTCCAGGGTCTATATCTCTTGATTATTTTTAGCTAGACATTTTTGTAGTAGTAATAGTCATAACTGTATTCATGCCCGTATGACCATTATGAACTCTTGTAATGTTTATTTATTTTATGGTTAATAAAATAAAGCATTGACATCCCTACCTTGAGATTTGCCATTTAAAAAGAAAAAAGAAAAAGAAAGAGAGAGTCTGTCCCTTTCTGTTTAACTGTAGAAAAAGAGAATAGTTTAGTGAAAACTGTTAAGAAAAGTAATAACTTTTTCAGTGATTACCAGTCATATTGTGTGTGACATTCTTCATAATTTTATAAAGTAAAAAACAAAATCCACCCTGGAAAGAAAAGACAAAAATGGCCTACTCAGATTTAAAAAAAAAAAAGAAATGCATGTAGTTGGATAAAGAAAGATGTTTTTGTTTGCCAAGAGTTGTAAACTTGAATTAACTATCTTTAATTAATGCATGCTCATAAAAAAAAAAAAAAAAGGTGATGGACATTGCATTTGGTAAATGCGAGGTTACATGCGAGGTACGGTGTAACCTCGCATTTACCAAATGCGAGGTATAATGAAATTCTTTTTTTTTTTTTTGGGTCAGAAATTGAATGACATCACATTTATCAAATGCGAATTCACTTAATTTGCATTTCACAAATGCGAAGATCCCTTAACGGAATCCTACACAAAAACACCCATTTTACAGAAACTTTTTAAAATTCATTCCACAGTCAAGAGGTTTCTTTCCACCAACCTTCCCATCCATCTTTCCTATTATCCACCTATTAGACCATAGATTAATTGACTCTCCATCACCCACTTGTTTCTTGATACCTTCTTCCAACAATTCTCTTGCACTCATCAAGTTCTTCCAACACCAAGAGTTCATGCTTCTTACTTTTGACTTCCATATTGATTCTCCTCAAAAATACTTAGTTCTCAGCACTTGACTTACCAACAAATTTGGCCTGGTAATTATCCTCCATAACTGCTTTGCTAGTAATGCTTTATTGAAATCCATTAAATCTCTGAAATCTAGACCTCCTACACTCTTAAATTTTGACAACACTTCCCATTTAATCTAGTGAACCTTCGGCTCATCACTTTTCTGCCCCCACTAGAAATTTGCCATTTCTCTACATATATTCTTGCACAGAGCCTTCGGTAATTTACAGTAAGACATGGCATAAGCTAGTAAAGCTAGAATAATAGACTTCAATAATACTTCCTTACCTGCATTGCTCAGCAATTTTTCCTTCCACCCTTTAAGTCTTTGTGTCACTTTATCTCTGATAAAATCAAAGACTTAGTTCTTGGATCTACCTATGACCAGAGGAAGCCCCAAATATCTGCTTTGCCTTACTTCCTTCATCCCTCCCATCTTTTCCAGCATTTGTTTCTTTTGCTCTTTAGGTATATTCTTGCTAAAGAAGACTGAGGATTTCTCAGTATTAATGAGTTGACACGAAGTTTTCCCACACAACTCCATTATCTTCATAAACTCCAACACTTCATCTTCTTTAGCCTTGCAAAATATCATAGCATCATCTGCAAAAAAGAGGTGAGAGATTTTGGGACCTCTCTTAGCAATGGTTAAGCCTGACATTTTCCTTTGTTCCAAAGCCTGATTTAACAAAGCAGAAAAACCTTCAGCACAAAAGAGGAATAGGTAAGGAGATAAAGGATTTCCTTGCCTTAAACCTCTAGTTGGTTTAATGAAACCTTGCTTTTCCCCATTAATATTAACAGAGTAAGTGACACTAGAAATGCATTCCATCATGCATTTAATCCACTGATTACAAAAACCCATTTTACCCATAATATTCCTTAGAAAATCCCACTCAACCCTATCATATGCCTTAGACATATCCAGTTTAATGGCTATGAATCCTTCTTTCCTAGTTCTTTTGTTGTTTAAAAAGTGAATGTGTTCATGGGCAATAAGGATATTATCTATGATCTGTCTTCTAGGAATAAATGCAGATTGGGATGAACTGATGCAAATATTGAGAATCTTTTTGAATCTAGAAGTAAGAATTTTGAAATGATCTTGTAATTGACATTGCACAAACTAATAGGTCTTAACTGAGTAATCATAGTAGGAGAATCAACTTTAGGAATCTATTTCATTTACTGACCTCAAGAGATGACCTGAATGAAAAAATTGGATTAAGCATTTATCATATCATTTTTAATAATAGACCAAAACTTTTGAAAAAATACAGGGGACATACCATCTGAACCAGGTGCCTTGTTAGGGTGCATAGCAAATAAAGCTTCCTTGATCTCTTTCACTGTCACTGGCCCTACCAGTTCCATGTTCATCTCCTCTGTAACTGACCATGGGATACCATTCAAAATGCTGAAAAACTCCTCAGGATTACCTGTCATGAAAATCTGCTGAAAGTAGTTGATGATTGCTTCACTTATTTCCTCCTCATTTTTACACCAATTCCCATCATTGTTCTTCAGGGCTGTAATCTTACTTTTCCTTCTTCTACCAGCCACTGTGGCATGAAAGAACTTAGTGTTTTTATCCCCTTCTTCTAACCATTTGATCCTTGCTTTCTAACTCTAATGCAGTTCCTCCAACTTGTATGCCTCCACCAATATTCTATACAGTCCATTTAGTTTGATCCTTTTCCTAGGAGTATCCTCTTCTTAACATTTTCAATTTCTTTTTTAATTTGAGTAATGAGCTTCCCAGCATTATTATTAATAGTTCTATTCCACTTCAATAGAGCCATCCTATAGCTTTTAATTTTTTATTGGACTCTATAGAATCTGGAACCAATTTGATTCATATTCGAAACTTGTTCTATAACTCCTCCCACCTGATCATGCATCAACCGTTTCCTATCAAAGGTAAATCTTCTTTTCCCGTTCTTCTTTTCAGCATTAGTATTCAATAATAGCATACAGTGATCTGAGACTTCATGTGTTATATGTTTATCTCTTCCTTTTTGATGATGATAAACCAAATGATGATTTTGTAAGGGAAAGGAGAGAAACTCCCCTTCAATAAGAGCTAAAATGATTTAGAAAATCATTTAACATTTTTCCCTCTTTTGTCATCAATCAAAAAGCATATTAACTCCCCCTCGACGAAAAAATTTCTCCCCCCCATTGGTTGTCCTAACTTTCAAATATACATAAACTTGCACCTTTCTTTATCATGCTTCTTGTGTTATCAATTCCAAGAATTATTTGGATCATCCATTGAGCACTTCTTGGATCAAATATTCAAAAGATGCCTAAGAATTAGAAATTCCATTTGGTACCCTTCCGTTATAGGGTCCTTGAAGGTTAGTACAATATGATCTAACAACCCACATGAATTTTATGTCTTTTTTCATATATATTTTTCACATAGCAATTATTTTGCATATGTTCAAATTGGCAACAAAAATGATACATAATACTAGAATCATTCACAAAAGTAGGTTTAATAAATCTATTTCCTCTTTTTCTAGAAATAATAAAATCATTTTTACAATGTAAAATATGTTTTTCTTCTCTTTGTAAAATATTTTATTTCTTCTTTGGAAGGAAGTATTCAAATCATCAATTCTTTTCTTTAAAAGGTTTTGTTCCTTCAACATTTTTTCATAAAATTTTGTTTTATTTTTCAACTTCTTTTTCAAATCATTTTTGCAATCAAAATCAATTTTGTAATTTTTCAAATCATCATTGTCTTTTTTCAAACTCTTATTTTCTTGAAAAAATTTATAATTTTCTTCCAATAAAGCATTTATTTTTATTTTCAAATCCCTGTTTTTGGCATAAGATTCTTTCAAACTTTTATGCATTTTGATCATAACAACTTGCATATCATCATCATCATCATCATTTTTTTCATCACTAAGAGAGTGATTAGAGTTTACCTCATCATCTCCAAAGGCCATAAGTGCCATTTGAGCCTATTCTTCTTCTTCTTCCATTTCTTCATCCGAATGGCATTCATTCCAAGTAATTTTGAAATTCTTGAGTTTTTATCTTCTATCATTAGCTCTTCCTCCTCTAGAACTCCTTTTATTTAGAAACTTCTTCAATGTCCTTGTCATGTCAATTAGTTCCACGTCTTCATCATCTTCTTGTGAGGCCTTGAGTGCTATGTCTCTTTTGATCCTTGCTTCTTCATCATCTTGTCCTTTTGATTTTAACTTCAACTCATAAGAGGTTACTGAATTCACAAGAGATTCAATAGATATAGAATTTAAATCCTTTGCCTCTTCTATAGCAGTAATTTTATTTTCAATTCTTTTGGCAAGGCATCCAAAATTTTTCTATTTTTCTCACCCAAAGTATATACCTTGTCAAGCAATTTGAGATATTTAATAATATCATTGAATCTACAAAACATTTTGTCAACATTCTCATGAGGATGTATTTTGAAAGATTCATATTGGGCAACAAGTATAGATTTCCTTTGCTCTCTAACATTGTCACCTCCTTCATAAAACTCTCTGAACTTATTCCATACCTCCTTGGCTGATTTGCATCCTTTTACTCCAGTAGATTCATTTGCATCTAGGGCATTGTACAATACGTTCATGACCTTGGCATTTAAAGAGAGATTGATTCTATCTTGACACTCAATTCACTCAATTCACTTCTATAATGGTAGTCTAATAAAGTCCTTCACTAACAATAAATCACAACTTTATATCTACAGAGTGTAAAAATATTTCCATTCTATCCCTCCAACTAATATAGGTCTGTTTGGATTGCTTATTTTTTGTCATGTTTTTGAAAAACTGTATTTCACATGCTAAATGTTAAGTAATACACCAACAAAAAACAACCCAAAAACACCAATCCAAACAAATATTTCAAAAACAACTTGTACATACAAAAAAAAAAAATTATCCCTTCTTCTTTCACCCCAACCCCACCACCACGCACCACCACCACCACCCACCCCCACCACCACATCCTCTCCCCCTCTACCCTCCCCCCTCTATCTTCCCTCTCTCACACCCTCTCTCTTTCTCCCCCACCCCTTCTCCCTTCCCTCCCCACAACCCCCCTCCCCCTCCGATCCAAATTGAAAATTTATTTGTGGTATTTTTAGGGTATTTTTAAAATAAAAAATTTATTTGGACTAATCTTTTAGGGCATTTTTAAAATTAAAAATTTATTTGGACTATTATTTTAGAGTATTTTTGAAATTAAAAATTTATTTGGAGTAATTTTTAGGGCATTCTTGAAATTAAAAATTTATTTGAGATTTTTTGGGGTATTTCTAAAATTAAAAATTTATTTGGGCTAATATTTGGGGATATTCTTAAAATAAAAAATTTATTTGGGGTAATTTTTGGGTCATTTTTAAAATTAGACATTTATTTGGATTAATCTTTTAGAGCATTTTTAAAATTAAAAATTTATTTGGATTAATCTTTTAGGGTATTTTTTAAAATTGAAAATTTATTTGGGGTATTTTTTTTACAATTTTAAATTAAAAATTTATTTGGACTAATCTTTTAGGGCACTTTTAAAATTAAAAATTTATTTGGACTAATCTTTTAGGGTATTTTTAAAATTAAAAATTTATTTGGGGTAATTTTTTAGGGTATTTTTAAAATTATAAATTTATTTACGGTATTTTGAAAATTAAAAATTTATTTGGCTAATTTTGGGGGTATTTTTAAAATTAAAAATTTATTTGAGATAATTTTTGGGTCATTTTTAAAATTAAAAATTTATTTAGGGTAATTTTTTGGTGCATTTTTAAAATTAAAATTTATTTGGGGTAATTTTTGGGGAATTTGTAAAATTAAAAATTTATTTAGGGTAATTTTTGGGGTATTTTTAAAATTGAAATTTTATTTGGGATAATTTTTTGGGGTATTTTTAAAATTAAAAATATCTTTATGGTATATTTTAGGCATTTTTAAAATTAGAAATTTTTTTGGGATAATGTTTTAGGGCATTTTTAAAATTAAAAATTTATTTGGGGTATTTTGGGGCATTTTAAAATTAAAAATTTATTTGGGGTATTTTAAAATTTAGAATTTATGTGGAGTATTTCTAAAATTAAAAATTTATTTGGGGTATTTTTTTAGGGCATTTTTTAAATTAAAAATTTTTTTGGGGTATTTTTAAAATGGTAATTTATTTGGGGTATTTTAAGGCATTTTTAAAATTTAAAATTTATTTGGGGTAACTTTTTGGGGTATTTTTGAAATTAAAAAATGTATTTGGGTATTTTTAAAATTAAAATTTATTTGGTGGGTGGTGGTGGGGGTGGGTTAATTACCCAAAAAATACCCCAAGTAAATTTTTAATTTTAAAAATATCTTAAAAAATTATCCCAAATAAATTTTTAATTTTAGAAATACCGTAAATAATATCCCAAATAAATTTTTAATTTTAAAATTGCCCCAAATAAATTTTTAACTTTAAAAATACCCCTAAAATTTTTTTTAAAAAGACTCTCAAAAATACCTCAAAGACAGCTACAGTAATTGTTTTTCGTATCCCAAATGCTACAGTAGTTTTTTTGAAAAACAATCTAAAAAACAACTAATCCAAACGGATCCATAATTTATACCATTGAACATGGGATGTCTAATGATGGATTGCCCGTCTAAAAACAACGCATTATTGGTTGCTATCTTTACTCCTAAGTCGATTGAACTTAATCTCTAGGAGACCAATCTCTGATACCAATTGTTGGTCCCAAATGCAACCTAAGAGGGGGGGATGAATTAGGTTGTTTAACAAGATAAGTAAATATGGCAAGAATCCACCCAATAAAATAAGCACTAACAACTTCTCAAGTATGTACAAAGATATGTCAAATTAAGCACAATAAAGATGTCACAATTGAGTAGTAAAAAAAAAGATAGAGAAAAAATTGTAAACCAAATTTTCAAGTTGCACTGAATTTGAATAAAATCCACTAGTAGCTTCTTCAATTGTTGGTGTAGCTAACCAACGTGTACAAGTGAAGGCTTATTCCTTCCTCACCCTAAAGGCCTTTAGTTGAGCCAAGGAGTTTTACAACTATCCTAATTAATTCTCAACAAGTTACAATTGCAAGATCATCCAACCAATTAAGAACTACTATTACAAGTGAGACAACCTTTACCAAGGTTTTACTCCTTCAGTTAAGTAACCTCACAATACTCACTTTTTCCACACCTATACAACAAACAAAGAATATTTCTACCCAAATATTTCACTTGAAAACTTGTATTTTATGTAGGCAAAAGTCCCTTATCTTTTTGAACTTATGAGTATTTATAGAATGTGAAAAATGGCCTCAAGAAACTCTTCAATGGTTAAAAATATGACTATTAGAAAAATAGCGGTTGGATCTGTCGGACGTCCAACAGTTGGTTTTGCGTTTGAACCCCTTGTGTCCGACAGAAACAGTAGCCACTTGTATTCTACTTTTAATTTATTGGACAACCGAACCTTTATCCTTCGTTCGATAGATGCGTCCGAAAGTATCAGACATCCTAATATTCCTTTTAGCATCCGAAGCATAGCATTTGATGTTGATGTCGTCATTTGTTGAACGTCCAAACTATTGCTTAGCGTCCGATCCTTGTGCATCCGATACTTACACAGAGACTTTGGTAACTTGCTTCAAACTTGTCGGACGGCCGATACTCGTGCTCTACATCCTATCCTTACATCCAATAAGTGCTCGTTAACTATTGGACGTCCGATACTCGATTCCTTTACGTCCGATAGTAGGTAAAACTTCTTAATTCTTCTTGAATTGATTTCTTTTCTTCTCCAATGAATCAAGGACCCATTCTAACATAATTCTCACATAAAAACATTAGTCCAAATCATCATTTGTTTTGTTATCATTGAAATCTAGGATCAATTCCAACAGTTTACAACTTAAGTTCTTGAATTGAGAACACCAGTGCTTAGAACCAAGGATTCCATCTAACCTTTATCTTGCCCTCTTTAACCCAAATATTGCTCCAAGTCCAGGGAACTCCCTCATAGCCAATATCTATAAGTTCATTTACTTCAATAAAATTCTTAAAATCTTTAAAGCTTCTTTCACTTCTTCTATTCCCCCCCCCCAAAAAAATTTTTCCTAGTTAGAAGTAATATCTTTAAAGTCTCCTATTATAGCCCAGCAATCACCCCATAGCTCTTTTCTTCTATTTAGAACTTTCCACTGAGCACCCCCATTTGATCATTAGTACTAGCATACACACAAATACACCACCAGTCTATGTTCTTGTCAGGATCTTTAATGAGCAATTCTATAGTGAAACTAGTGAACAAAATTTTCTTAACTGTAAGTTCTCTATTCCATAACACAGCTAAGCCTCAGCAATGCCCATAGGATCCATCACAAAAAGATTATCAAACTTTACCTGTTGTTTCATTTATTCATGTAATTTTTTTTGATTTTTTTGTTTCTGATAAGAAAACCAAAGCAGGGGAGTGGAGTTTCACAACTTCCTTGGGTTGGGGAACTGTCAAGGGGCTCCTAGCACCTCGATAGTTCCGCACTAGAGCTCTCATTGAGGATTGGGAGCCCCTTTAAGGGAGGACTCCAACCCCTCAAAAATCTCCATTAGGCTAGTACTACTATTATCACTCTTCAGCTTTTTATAAGCTCCTTCAACTCTTTCCATCTCCTCATAATCTTCATCCCTTAGCCTGAATTTGCCTTTACTAGTCTCTACTTTCTCTCCTGTATTGGTCACATCTTGAAAAGATTTCCTCATCCCTACCTCTCTGACCAATCTCTTCCACTTGCTACCTCTTCTTGTATCTCCTCTATTATTACTTGAGTTTTTTTTTTCTACCTTGCCTTTTCCTAACTCTCTTTTTTTATGATTGCTTTCTATAGAAGACCTGTCCTCACTCCTTTCTATCTCACTTCCTATCTCCCTTATCCCTTCTTGATTTTCATCAATCCATATTAAATCCTGGTATACATTCCTGATTCATAATTCTTCTTAATGCTACTCCCGTCACTCCTTTTAACTCCTTTAACATTCTCCACTGTTCCTACCTCTTTTCCTTCATTTATGCTATCCTTTCCCTTCGTCCTCCACAACTATCTTTACTTTCCTCACTGACCAAACTAGTCTTTTGCCCTACTTTCATTGAATTATCTATGTTAGCTCTCTCCTTTTCCTCAACCCTCTCCTTACCCCTTGATTGTTGATGAAATTCCTCAGTATAAGTGAGAAGCAATCCCTTACTAGTTCCAATATCACTCTTGTTTTTATTCATATTATTTGTTTCATTTTCATTTTGATTCTAATCTTTCCCATTACTATTCCTTTTAGTAGGGCTCCTAAGGAAGCTTGCTCTTATCCAATTACCAAATTGAGTCACATGATGCATATTTGTCCCTTTAAGATTACAATTCTTTTCATTTTGTCCAATTTTCCCACAACAAAAACTAAAATTAGGACATTTTTCATATTTAAATTCAACCCATCTCAAAACAATATTTGATTTAACTGTCGTTCCCCTTAAAAGAGCCATATTCAAATCAATTTTTGCTAAAATTTTGATGTGTTTACCTCCTTAATGCCTCCTAATAGAATAATTACTTCTTTAACTCCTCGGAAAACACTTCCAATTTTCCTCCCAACATCTTTGGTGATCCAATGCCAAGGGAGATTCCAAATCTAAGTCCAGATTAAGGTTTTGCTAAAAGCTGCTTCATGCTCTTCCACACATTCCTTCCATTTCATCAGGATTAGCAGTTGTCCATCATATATCCAAGGTCTTCCACTAAGCACTCTCTCCATTTCGGCTTCGCTGTTGAATGAAAATTGGAACATATTGGTTTTGATCTCAGTAACTCTTAAGTTGTTTGAATGTTGCCACATGTTGCAAGCAAAACTCCTTACACCTGCCACATTTGCTATTTTTTCCCCCCAAATCTTCCCAATTAGACTCAGATTACATTCTTCAACACCTTTGGAAAACTCATCCTGTTCGATACTTATCCCACTGTGTTCCTTGGTGGATAATGTAAATTTTCTCATGATCTCTTCCAAGTTCTCCATCCTCTGAATGGTATCCCTTAGAAATTACCAGGGAATAGAACTAAATCAGTAGCTAGCAACAAAGCAGAGACCCCTGGAGCTATCTACACTAACATTTTACTAGCATCTTCCTTCAGCTTTGTCCCTCACTTGATGAGCTCTACACTAGAAATCCAGGTAATAATGCATGAAGGTTGGAAATAGATCAGATTTGACAGGGCAAAAGAAAAGAAAGCAAAAGGAATGAAATCGTAGAACTATCCTAGCTATGGTTTCCTGCCATGATTCTTCACCTCTAAAACAACTCAGAGCTAGTTAAAATTCTTCAAGGCATCTATTTGGATTAGTCAAGGCATCTATTTGCCTATGATTTGCTTGACGAGGACTAAGTAAATGGAATTGGAAATATGAAATTTGTAAATTTAGATCTAAAGGAAATATTTGAATTTTGAATGTAAAAGAACCCAACACCCACAGGGGGGAAATTCTCTCTCTAAGCTAGAGAGATGTTGCTCTCAAAATGAGAGATTCTAGAGTAAGGTCGCAGCCCCCACTTATTCGTTCCCTACTAAAAAATGTGACCCTATCTATGTGTAGGAGATTTTAATGAGGTCCTCCATAACTCTGATAAATTGGGAGGGTGTGCTGTAAACTACAATCGAGACTTCTTATTTCAAATTGTATAGATCAATGTGGGCTTACTGATATGGGCTTTGCAGGAGCTAGATACACTTGGTTAAATAAAAGATACAACTCTAGGCTTATTTATGCAAGGATAGATCGTAGCTTTTGAAACTCTTCCTGGCATACCATTTATCTAGAAGCCATAGTCTTTCATCTAGATAGGACACACTCCGATCATTGCCCAATTCGTGTAGCTTTGACCCGGCCCATTCCCCCGTTTGAAAAGCCATTTAGATTTGAGAAATTTTGATTTTCCAATCTCTCTAAAAACCCAGGTAGTTGACTCATGGGCCTCAGCCCAAAGAGCTCTAGACTAGATCATTCCTGATTTTCAACTATGGGTATTAAACTGAAGTAGGGAAAATTTTAAGTACATCTTCAGAGAAAAAAAATCCTCCTCACTGGAATAGTGGGTATCCAGAAATTTCTCTTGGAAAAACATTCAGTCTATCTCCAATCCTTGGAAAGGGTACTCCAACAACAATTCCAGACCATCCTTAATCAAGAAAAAGAACTTTGGTTTCTGAAATCCAGAGCAGACAGAATTCTGTGGAATGATTTAAATTCAAAACTCCTTCAAACCATCATCATATGCAAAAGGAAGTCCAACAAAATAATTGCCCTAAAAAATGATGTGGGAGAATGGATCACTGATGATCTAGAACTCAAGCACCTCATTACCTCCTTCTTCTCTAACCTGTACACAACTAGCAATTGCTTCACCACCCTTCGTTCTGACCCCTTCCCTCTCTCATTTTCCTGTTTTGATCAATCTGCACGTCATTCTCTTTTGATCCCCTGTCCTTGGAAGAAATCCGGATTGCAGCCTTTCAAAGCCTAGGCCTGGACGGCTTGCATCTCGTCTTTTATATCAAAAATTCTAGGAAGAAGTAAAAGGCCCAATTTCTGCACTCATCACTAACTTTTTTTTTAACAAACAAGTACTTCGAAAGGGAGAAAATAATTCTTTCCTTTGCTTGATCCCCAAATGCAACCACCCGAAATTTATCCAAAACTACCGTCCCATTAGCGTGTGTAATACATCTTATAAAATTCTTTCTAAAGTCCTTGTGAATAGAATTCGTCCCTTTATAGATCATCTGATCTCACCCTTCCAAACCAGCTTCATCCCAATAGGCGTGCAGTCGGCAACGTTTTCGTTGTTCAGGAAGCCATCTACAAGCTCAAGAAATTCAAAGGTTTGAATGAATTCTGTGTGATAAAAATTGACTTGGAGAAAGTATTTGATAAAGTCGAACGGAATTTCATTAGAGACGCCTTACTCCATTTCCAATTCCCCCTTCCTTTAATTGACATGATAATGGGCTGCATTACCACTACTAGATTGGCAACTTTACACAACGGTTCTCCTACTACTTGGGTCCTACCTACAAGGGGAATCCGTCAAGGGGACCTTTTATCCCCATACATGTTTATCCTATGTGTGGAGTTTCTTTCTTTAAGCATAGAATGGCAGACCCAGCAAGGGAAATGGATTGCTCTTCAATTTGGTTGAAATGGACCCAAGATTTCCCATTGTAGTTTCGCGGATTATGTTATCCTTTTTGCCGGATACGACTGTGCCTCCATCTCAGCGGTAGAAGTCCTTAGTAAATTTACCAGTAGGTCTGGTTTGACTATAAGTGCTTCCAAATCTCACATTTATTTCTCTTCAAATACCCCGCCATCAAGAAGAACCTCTAACTCTCAATACCTCTGTGTTGAAGAGACTGACAACCTTGGGAAATATTTAGGTTTTCTAACCTACCTTTGCAGAGCGTCCAAAAAATCTTACCAGTTCATCCTGCATAAAATCCAGTCTAAATTATCTAGATGGAAAGCCAAGCTTCTCACATTTTTAGGAAGAAAAACAGTAATTCAGCAAGTTATGCCAACCATACCCTTCTTCTATAATGAGGCTACACCCCTCCCAAAAGTTCTCCGTAAAAAGATTGACTAGATCCAAAGAAACTTTCTCTGGGGAGATTTAGGAGAAAAGAAAAAGGTCTACTTAGTAAGTTGGGCTAGCTCGTGCCAACCAAAGGAATTTGGGGGTTTGGATCTTCGCAAAACTCATCATTCAAATACTGTTGCTACTACTGGTACTTGCTGGAGACGTTATAGGAATCTGCAAAGCATCTGGAGTAAAGTACTTCAAAATAGTTGCGTTAAGAAAAAAGACTCAGAACTAACAATTCTTTGGTGTTTAGGAAAGGAACTAGCTCTATCAACAGACAGTTTCTTAGAAAAAAGGTAAATCTTTTCAATCGAGAGTTTGCTTGGATTGTCAAAAATGGAGAGAAAATTAGACTTTGGAAGGACAACTGGGTAGGCCCTAACACTGTTAGAAGTCTTATCGTTGGACCTCTCAAGGATGGAGAAGAAGATTGGAAAATTTCCAGAATCTTTAGAGCTCACGGGGAGTGGGATCTTAGCCATCTCTCATTCACTCTTCCCACAGACATTCTGAACCTCATTTGCCAAATACCCAGACAACTCACAACATAAAAAATAGATACTCTGAGATGCAGATCCGCTGCGGATGGGAATTTTCTCCAGTAAAGAAGGTCTTAAAGCTTTACTCCTTGGCTCCCCTACATTCCACCCCCTTTGGTTAACTTTGAATGGATATGGCATTGCAACACTAGTTCTAAAGTTAAGCATTTCCTTTGGTTAGAATTTCGGGATAGGCTGGCCACTAGAAAAATGCTATCAAGTAGAAACATCATCCCTACCAAAATTACCCTCTTTGTGGCCACCGTACTAAGGATGTCGAGCATGTTTTTAGATTTTGCCATGCCGCTATCTCTATCTGGCTAACCTTTAATAGACATCTAGTTTGCATTATTAGTTCTCCTTACTTCACCAACTGGCTTCAACAAGGCTGCTTTGAGAGATCTTTGTTCCCTATTCTATGACATCTCTTGGGAAACCCTCTTTTCCTTTGCTCTTTGGGGCATTTGGAATTTTAGAAACAAAAGAATCTGGACCACTTTCTCATCCCACAGCACCCCTTCAATTGACACTCTCCACGGCTGCCAACTACTCCTTACTAGGACCTAGTTGCAGCACCATACCTCCCAAAGTCAAAAAATTCATCTTCTTGTCCCTTCCCTCGAGGTTTGATTACAAGCTCAATACGGATGGCGCAGCTAGAGGAAATCCTAGCCGTGCTGGCGCCGGTGGTCTTATCAGAAACAAATTAGGATGCTTGGTAAAGGGTTTCAGCAGGAGGCTCCAATGTGCAACTAATGTGTGTGCAGAACTCTGGGCTTTAAGGGACGGCCTCATTCTGGTAGAATCCCTGGGCATCATCCACTTAGAAATTGAAGGAGACGCTGAAGTTATTCTTAAGCTTGTCATTGGAGTAGACATTTTATCTCATGAACATTCTGCTTTGATTGTTGAATGTAGGTACCTCATTTCCTCCTCTGACGGTATTGATTTCAAACATGTCTATAGAGAAGGGAACCAAGCGCAGATGCTCTTGCTAAACAAGGATATGATCAAACCCTGCCTTTTGTCACGCATTTAGTTGGGCCGCCAAATCGCGTCCATTTTGGATGCAGACATTTGCCCCTTGTTTGGTACGCTGGAAAGGCCTAGAATGGAAAGACCTTTCCAACTTCTCCATTCCGTTCCTGTGTTTGGTATGAACATTTTATGTTGGAAAGCCCTTTCCTCCTAGAAAACTTATTCCAACTTTTTCCTGGAATTCTATTCCTTACAAAAATCTAGGGAAAGCCCATTCTCACTTTATCCAGAAAATACCTAAATTATAGGAGTTAATATTATCCTTCTATATTCTATATCTCTATTTTCTGTGTATATATTTAGCTTTCATAGATATTAATTTGTCATTTTCTTTGTCAAATATTAGGTCAATTTTGTGAATTTGATTAATAAGTCTATTATTTTTTTTACTTAGGAATAATTCTAATTCTATTTAATGACTTTTCTTTCTTTTTACTTTGAAATAAAATATTCAGTTGACATTTTTAATATATTTTTATTCACAATATTGGAATATATGATAATATTTGTTAATTCAAACAAACAATAACGTGCCAAAATACAATCATATGAAGTTAAAAAAATTAGAAAAGAAAAGAAAAGAAAAGATTAAACCCACTAGAACATCTGCTAAGGTATAATTCAATTTCCTATTTACAAATAGTTCTTAAAATCCTTCAAAAACAAATCAAGGGTAGAGAATTTAATGTGCATGAATGATGGGTTTAACGTACTTGAGAAATACATGGGATTCAACACGCATGCAATTTAAAATTTTAATTTAGTTACAACTAGTATCACCTATTGAAATTGTATTACAGTTAATCTTCACCTATTATAATTATACGCTATTAAAAAATTATGTTCTTATTTAATAAGTTATTGTGGTTTTATGCTATTAAATATTTTTTATTAATTAATAATTCATTTGTCTCTAAATCAAGATGTGTGTAGAATGTTATATCTAGGGGATAATTTAGTCAATATAGTAGTTTTTTTCATTCCATTCTAACTTCCCAATATGATTATACCAGACATGGGAAAAGAAATTCACATTCCATTCTGACTTGGTTACCAAACATGAGAATAATAAATATTTTTCTATCCATTCTGGTAGGAAAAGAATTCTGGGTGGAAAGACCTTTCCATTTTAGACCTTTCCAACGTACCAAACGAGGGGTCGGGGTCTTTGCACTCCTCATTTTGTAATTAAGTAACCTCTATCTTATGCTAGTCTTCTCTGTTGGTAATAAAAAGACGAACAGACAAACAAACTGAAATACATAATTTAGAATTTACAAGACAATAACTAGTTTACAAATATTTTTAATAATAGGAGAGAAGGTCTAAAATTAATTATTAAAAACTAAATTCACTAGGAAGGCAAGATATAGCAATAAACAATCTCAGAGGAGCTTATGGTAACACCTAAATTAAAAAGAAGTCTAGCAAAAGCTAAACGTTACATAGAATAACATAATTAGAATAAGATTTCTAATTTTTGTCAAGTCATCATGTAGAACAATCGATACGTTTTCTTTTCTTTTCTTTTTTTATTTTTTAAGTGAGAGGTCTAGAATTCAATACCTTCTATTTACAAACCCTCACACATTGCCACCAACCCAACCCTCCCCTAGAACAATCAATAGCTTTACACTTAGCCCTAGGAAAAAATAATTGTTCATATAGTCAACAAGTAAGATGTAAAGTACAAAAGTTCAATTTAAAAAAAAAATCCTAGTGGAGCTTGGAAGATTGGAGAAGAATATGTACTTATGAAGATCCAAAACTAAGTCCGCTCATTTTTTTTTGTGTAAATTAATTAATATAGTTACTTTATCTAAGATCCCTAATTTCTTAATTTGATCTAGTACAAAAACATTTCTTATATAATTGTATATCCCTTTATCTTTAGTTTTCTTTTTTTAGTTAATAAGTATTGTATTTTGCATTGTACTAATCTTCTAAAATAGAAAATTGGGAGTTGAGTTGTTATACAAGATTTATATAGAGGAAAGAGGGGCAAAAAACTTTTGAGGGATGACAGCCAAGCCCAAGAGCAATCCAATTACCGCCACCACCGGGGAACCATTTCCGTCGTGCCCCGCCACTCACCCATTATAATAACACCAAAACAAGATTATGTACTATTTTACTAGATAATTAACCCCTATTTTGTTGAGATCAAAAGATCGTTATGGTCTTGACTGTGCATTTGAGTGCAGCATACGCACTAGAACAGAAATATAAAACAAGAATTCCCTTATTTTCATTTCCAAAAGAGCTAGGAAAGTGGACTAGCTAGCGATCACAGACTTCAATTATTGTTAATCTCTGTGAACTGCATTGAGCTTGACAAATTTGTCTAACTCTTATATTGTAGTTTGGTGTATGATTTATCAGTTACATAGATCGGAAAACTTGTTGCCAAGGACATAAAGTATGTCATAGAAAAAAATTGTTTTTAAGTGAATATAAGAGTCATTTGGTCGAATATCAGATAACAAATACTAGTTTAACTGATACAGTTTCCTAAATTTTATTTCAAAACGGTCACTTCCTAGGATTTACTAAAAAGAAAACAACCTGTCATTTGAAAGTTGAAACCCTAGCTATGAGAGTGAGTATTATACGCCAAAGGAACCTACTTGTTTTAGTCGTATCTAAAACAATGAGAGATGACTATGAGGATTGTGAGGATAGATTTTTATTTGGATTTGCTTCTTATGAAAAACAGAAGAAGAAAAATTGCTAGTGAAAATTAGATATATGCTTCGTGTGAAATTTTGAAAATAGTAGATAGCACCAAAGAGATGACACGAAGCTCCCGTCACTACTCTTTCTTGCCTCTCTCCAGTCTCCATACTTCATCGCTTCTCTACCACGTCTGGCCTCTGTTTGTGCGCTTTAATCATAACAATCTCAATTTTTTTTGTGGGGCTTTTTTTTTGGGAGTGTGGGGGGGGGGGTCCTCATATGCTACTCAGTCCTGACACATTTTCGTATGGTCAGATGGCAACAAATTTTTTGCAAACCCATGTAACTTTCTAACTATTGCCAATTATCACAAGAACAGCACAAAGATTGATCATGGAACAAGTGTTATTGATTGTCACTTAAAAGAAGTTGGGCACGAAATTCAACCAAATAGAACACCAACATACAGTTTCTGCAAATTTTCCTTCAGCAAAGGGCAATTAGTGTGGGCCTTCAATAATTGTCAATACTAACCATTCGAGTAGATGTGCATTGTCAAATGAAATAGGGGTAGCCTGGGAGGCACTGGTGCGAGACAAACTAGAACAGTACAACACAACTGTTTTTGAATGGTACATCACATCCAAAAGTGTTATAGTATTTTTTTTTCACTAAATTATTCTAAATAATCTACTATCCAAACACACGTTAGCTGCTTGTACAACCTCCGAACATAAGTGTGATATTCAGCAATTTTCATGCGGGCTTATACATATTAATTGCATTTCTATTGCAAAGTTGTACGCAAGTAGTTTAAAATGAATTATAACTTGTATAATGGACTCAATCCAAAAGTTTATCAAAGCTTTTATCTTGTCCTCAAACCTAATACAAAAGTCATCATTAATGAATGCGTTTGGATAGTAGATTATTTGAGATAATTTGTTGAAATGAATATTGTAACACTTTTTTGATGTGATGTATGTGAGATAAAAAAGTGATTGGAATCTGTGTCGATGATGTAAGCAAAATTTTTTTGACAAATTAGAGCAATCTAAACAAATTAAAAATTAAAAGGGTGCGGAATGTAATTGGTTTTATTATTCCAAGTTGATGAGACACATTAGCAGCTGAACTGAAACATGAATTAGCCTATTCAATACTCAAATAGAGTTCAACAATATAATGAAAATTACAATTGAGATCTTTGACTTTTTTGCACAATTATTACATAGCTTTCTTTTATATTAACATAGGGATAATATTAAAAATCTCTCCTGAGATTTCTCCGAATATCACTTGGCACTTCTAAAATTTTAAAAATATCACTTACCTCCCCTAATAATTGCAAAAAAACTATAATAACTCTTATTTGATACATGATTCACATATCAAATGAATGGATCTTGAAAATTAAAAAAAAAAAAGAAACAAAAGTCACTTTCTTCTCGTTTCCTTTTCTCGAACATTCTCTCTTACTCATTTTTTGGATGATTATGCGATTTGTTATTTGTAAATTATAAGTTAAATTTTGTTTATCTTTTATTTTTTATGATTATGATAGAGTGGGGTATGATTTCTTTATTTATTTTGAATTAATTTTTATAATGATCAGTACAATTTAAAAGTTTGGGCACAACTTGAGAAAAGTTGGAAAAAAGTGCAAAGTTCACAAGAAATATATTTTGAGCATGTAGAGTTAAATCGGTGCAAATGTATTCCTCTACAAATATCTTTTTTATTTTTTAATTTTATATTTTTATGGACTATAGCATTTGATGTGGTAGCACTACTAGAAATTATTTTTGGGTGATGGTTTTCTTGAAATAAATAAAGTAGATTAGGAGTATCTTTATTTAGCAAGTAAAAAGGTAGTTCAGAATTTTTCAAAATTTTGATAGAACAACAATTAAGTAATTGGACTATTCCAGATTTAAAGGTACATAAAGTTTATCAAAAGGGAACATTAGAATTCTTTCAAGATTATTCAATTAAATTAACTGAATAGACAATTTTCCTAAGAAAAAATCGTGAAGTAATTAGATTATTTAATAAAGAATCCATTGCTAAACATGCAAATAAGTATAGATATTTACATATAGGAATGGTTCAAGTTGCTGTCAAACCATTGCATAGACTTGGATTAGATTCTCCCATATTACTTTGTTTACATGATGCTAGACATGCTTCGTTTCAGAATTCTTTGCTTGGCTTAATTGAATCAAATTTAGAAACTGGACCGTTTATTTCAATTGTTATCCAAATTTCACTATTGATCTAAAAGATGCAAATATTCTTTCAGCTCTAACTTTAAATATTCAAACTAAAAATACAGAATTTATAGAAGATTCAAAATCTTTAGCAATTATTTATAGAATAAAGTATAAAGTTATGAAAACTACCATAAATCCAAAGGCTTTAATTATGCCAGTTAAAGGAGAAACCATGTTATTAGAAGCCAATTTAGAACATTCAAATGTTTTTATTCCAAAAAGATTAACTTGGGATAGTATTACAAATAGTACAAAATGGAATTTAGAAAAAATAATAACTCCTAAGGTAGTTAAAAGAGAAAATAGTAATATAAATAATATTATGGAATTACCAGATGGATCTATAGCAATAGAATTTTCAAAACAAAAATTATTTACAACCTCTAGACCTTCAACTTCTTCAATTAATACTAAATTAAATTTAGAAGAAGTAGATTTTAGACCAAATATTGCAAAAACTAGATATAAACAAGAAGACGAAGAATCAGAATATTCACTTACTCAATCACAAATGAATGTAAAATTAGATAATCAGTTAAATGTTATAACTAGAGAGTTTTTAATAAATAAAAATTATCTTCAAAAATTATTTTCTTCAGAAGAAAATAAAGAAAAAAGAGAATGGTATTTCAAAACCTTTTCAAAAGAACAAGTTACAGATTTTAAAGAAAATTATTTCAAAGAACTTAATAGAATAGAAGCTCATATTGATTTTTAAAATGGTTTGAATTATATTGTTCAAAAAATGATATTCAAAATTCTTTTAATAACTATATAATTAATCCTATATTTCAAAAGTCATGGCAAACCACCAATGGCACTAATATTGTCTCAATCCACCCACCATTAGAAGAAATAAAAATTCAACATAGAAGCCAGACTATTACAGCCTCACCTTTTAAAGCAAATACTGAAGAAAAATTAATATCTACAAAAGAAATAAATAAAATTCTTCAACAAAACAATTATACAAATCAAACATTAAATACAATAGCTAATCAATTAGATGAGTTATCTAATATGAAGCCAATACTATCTATGACTACTCCACCAAAAGTAGAATCTTCTAAACCAATATTTCAACCATTTGATTTACCTAAAAATATTCAATTAACTAAGAATACTGATTCTAGTCTCATAAAACAGATTTCAGATAAGCTAGTTAAACTCAGTCTTGAAAATAAACATATTCAGGTAATTTCTCAAACAGATCAATCAGATAATGAGGATTTACTACAACAATTTCAGGAATCAGAAGAAGCTACAATTAACAAAATTAGATCTTCCCGATCTAATTCTTTTTTGCCCCGGGTATATCATGGTAGAAACTTTTATCCTAGACCCTCTTTTCCAGACATGCAGTTTGAAGAAACTCATTTATGTAGACACCAAATTTTGACTATTTCATTTGTTTTCCTATGTTTTTATCTGGTAATGATTAGTTATTTATTTTTGAATTTTCTAACACATTTTTCTCATTTTGTAGGTTTTCTAAAAAAAAAAAGTCAAAGTCATAAAAGCGGACCAGTTACGGGTGAGTCCAGCGTAACTAGTCCAGCGTAACCTGATCGAAGCGAAAAAAATGGCTGGATTTTTCAGAAGCTTGGATCATCCTTTTCCAAATTGTATTTTGATGCTTGAACAATAAGAAACCTATTTAGACATTCCCCAACTCACCTAAACCCCAACAACCGATCTAACGTTCAAGATTAGCTCACCTCATCCCAAGAACATCAAAACCCTTAGTTCTAGGTTTGGTGGCTATAAATAGCCTAGATTAGGGTTTAACAAAAGAGGTTGAAGAGGTTGGAAACGAGAGAGAAAGAGGGAGGGAGAGCTTTGAGAGAGAAAATCGAGAAAAAACGGGAATTGGAGAGAAAAAAGAAAAGAAAGAAGAAAGGAAAAGCTAGGGTTCATGCAGGAGGATCATTCTTGGAAATGGCCTCCTCTTTTCGCTTTCTATTCAAGCTTAGGTCGGGTAGCATACTTATACTCTATTCTTGCTTTTTGATCGTAAAATTGTCCGAGATTTGGGCCTTTGGTGGAACAAGGTCTTGAGTAGTTTTCTTTTATTTTGGGATATTTGATGATGATTATCAGCTGTTATATGAGCATGTTGTGTTTATAAAGCCTTGGTAAGGCTAGTAGATTGGTTTTTACGTTTAAAATTAGGCGTTGATGCTTACGTGATGATCTTTGTTGTGATTCTGAAATTTCTGGAAAAATGTTCTTCACATTTTGAAGATGTGAAAGAACGCGGACTACTTGCGGATCACTCAGCGTAGCGGTCAGCGTTCCTCTTGAATGTTTGAAGTTGTGAAGAAACGCGGACTTCTTGCGTGGACTACTTCGCGCAACGCTCCGCGTTTCTAGTTGAATACTTGAAGATGTGAAGAAACGCTGGGCTGTTACGCAGCTAGTCCGCGTAACAGTCCTCGTTTCTATCCTGACAGTTCTTCCCTTTCCCCTTTTTGCCTATTTGATGATGCTGATGCTTAGGTTTTGCTTTTTCTTCGATTTTAGCTTGCTTTGACATGATCTGAATGCTGATGTTTGATGCTTTAAATAGATCCCCTTGCCTCTGAGGATTTTGTTTTGTGATATTGTCTGAAAAACTGGAAGCAATCTTCGATATTTGAAGATGGAAGAACGCGCTGGTTCTGCAGTCAGCGTTCACAGCGTTCCCTCTGACCTTTGATTTTGCCTTGTGTTTGTGTTCTGGCTCAGTCGCTTCTACTCAGCGTAACCTCTCTTTTTGTATTTTGTTGATATTTCCTGCTCTTTTGTTCCGAATCTTACTCTATTTCCTAGTCTTGTCTATGTTGCTTGCGAATGTTTAGACGCGTCCTTTTCTTGAATTTTGATTGATTTTTCCTTTAAATTGGTACCTTGATCCCTTTTGTTGACATTGAGTCTTAGATAATCATTCCCATCATTTAAGGATTCAATTAAGGCCTCACATCAAGGGATGGTAACTTCTTCCCCTATTATGTGCTCATTATGTGTTCTTGCATGATCTTGCTTATTTTAATTAAGTTTTCCTTTGCCTTTATTCATGTCTAGTCTTTATTTATGTCATTTAATTTTTGAGTAAATCATTTGGAGGCCTTGGATGCCAAGTTGTAATAGATAGGTTTAATTTTGGGCAAAAAGTGTATTTAGTCTAGAAAATGTAATAGTTAGGTTATTATTTCAATTTTCCCTTAGAATGTATTTAGGTTCCCCAATGTAATAATTAGTTTTATATGCTTATTTTGCATGCTTGCATGATTATGTGTTTATTTGCTTTCCTAGGGCCTTGCATCTAGATATTATGCCTATGTGCTCTGTGTTTATGTGTTTTATATGTTTACTTGCTTTATTATCATGTCTACATAATTATTGTGTAAATATATTGACATCGCCACACTAGTCCAACGCTAGTTGTGGCCTTCCCTTCGATTTCTCACTAATCAATGTTAGTGAGAACCTTTGACTAGAACTAGTCCAATGCTAGACCCTTAAACGCCATTCATGCATTAGATACAAATTTCACACACTTTTCACTTTTAGGTTTCTTTCCCATTTTGCATGTCATTATTATCCCACCCGGTGTGAAACATCTCATTTAGTTTTCTTTTTATTAGATTAGTGCATTTAAGGCATTACCCTTTGAATTAGGGATAAGAGCGAGTATGGCTCCCTAGCCTTAGCACGCTTTTATTTCCTTCTATGAAAAGGAAGAATGAAAGTCACGAATTTAGTCCCCCGCACCCATTATGTTGCATTTTCCCTCTTTAGGACATACATGTGAATTATTTTAAATGCTATCAAAACCATTCTTTAAAAATCAACTTTCTTCTTCATGTTTTAGCAATTCAAAGTCAAAAAACCATTTTTCTTAAAATTGCATCTTTTTGGAAATTCAAAATTCCTCTTTGCACTTAAAAATTGATCCTTTCAAAAATCCAACTTCTTTTCTCTTGATATTTTATAAAAACTGTATTTTTGAAAACCCTACTTTTCGTTTGTTCGAGTCTCATCATTTGCATTCTTCGTGACCTCCTCGAGGGATCAAAATTGGACGACACAACTAATGTGATCAATTCCAATCACACCTCAAGGAGACATTTTGCCCCTCTCGATCCAACATTAGGTCTAGGTTTTGCATCCATATAGACAACATCCAAACGTGATAAATTTTAAAGTTAGAAATTAGGAAATTTTCAACTAAATCTTGCAACTAGCTTTGGCTAGGTTAGAAGGGTGCCTTAGAGACGAGTAACATCGAATCTTTGCCTTCCCTTCTTTCAACCGTGACCCCCGAACCTTTTTCTCTAGTTTTCAAAGACCTGGAGTCGTCTAAAAAGGGTTTTCTTTGTTTATTTTCATTAATTAAATCTTTTGGGTGACTTGGTACACCTAAACTCCATACCAAGTGGCGACTCCAAACTTTTCTAAAAACCCTTTTCTAGACTTTTGTTTTTGGGTCCAAACCGTCGCATTTTTATAGTCCCATGACCCCTTTTCCTTTCATTTTCAAAAATCAAAAATCTTTTCCCTCTTCATCCATACATATCGAAAAAATGGGGCGCGACAGCTTGGCGACTCCACTGGGGACTTTCCTAAGAGGGTCCGAGCACTTGATTTAGTTGACTATTTCGTTTTTCTAACTCTCTTATATATCACATTTGGATGTTTTAGGTTGCATTCCTTTTTCTTTTCTCTTTTAGGGTTTTTCCGTGCAATCGCTCCCTACACATCGCGTACATGATGAATGAATTATTGTTTATTTATTTACTTGTACCGCGCCTTGCATTTGGGGTGGGTGTGCATCTACCCTAGAGCCTCAAAAATGCTTGATGTTTGAATCCCTCCTCTCAAAGGGGATCACTTTCATACGTGCATATGTATTTTATTTTGACCCTACTTTTTTTTTTTTTTTTTACTTTTAGTGGCTTGTCACGCCACTCTTCCCTATTAGGATTAGGATCGATCCACTTGGACATGTGGCGTGGCACGCGTGCACGTAGCAAATGTCTAGGGGATCACCAACCACCGACTTGAGGCATTTGGATTGATGACCTTTTGCCTTTTGGTCTGAAGGTTTGGGAGCCTGTAACCTTTATCGAGTCTAGATGCATTAGTGAGCTCAACCTCATGCATCCATGTTAGAATTGCCTAGGGGAGAGTCTACCTTACCCTATTAAGGATCACTAGACACGAGAGGAGGGATTCCACCCCTCTTTATTTTTGTGCAATTTGTTGCTCCAATGTGTTATGTGATATTTGTTGATTAAACTAACCTTTCGTTGTCTTCCCTTTTCTTGCATTTCACAAACTCTAGAAAATAAGAGTTTAGGCACTCTTTTAAGACAAGCCATCCTTCTAGATAGGCTATTGCACGTTTGAATTTATGTTCATTGCATTTAAGTTGTAATGACACATCACTTTTAGGCTTACCCCGGCGTTCAAATGGGGCTCCTATAGGCCATGTTTCATTTTGCACCCTTACTTGCTTTAATAAACTGGCATCATGCATAAGCCATAGAGGGAATGCCGCATAGGGAATCCCATGTTAGGAATAAACCACCCTTGTGTCTCGGATATATAATCCAATGAGATTTGCATGTTTATGTTTTCAGTAACATCCAAAGGGGTAGCGCACAAGGTAAGGTAGGGTCCGATCCTTTCTATGATGACACCCAAAGATATGGAGTGACCTTCACATGCTAGAATATAAACCTCTAGTAATCATTTTTTGGCCATTTTATCAAAGTTGGTAAAATCCGATGCATAAGGACACTAAATTGAAAAAATGCACAAATAATTTCTCATTGATGAGATAATGATTTTTTATCAAGGCCAAATCTTGATTTTAGAAGGCTTATGAGCTAGTGTGGAGATGTTGAGTTACAGGTAAGCAATGAACCTAGTCGATTTTTTTGGGTAAGCTATCAATCCCATCCGATCCATTTGAACTAGATCCATATTGCCCTTAAGGTTAGTCAAGGCACTGCGATTCCTTCAAGAATAATCCTTTTCATGCCAAATTAACCTTTAACCTCTCTTCACATATCAATTAAAGTAATGAACCCATTCGTACTTTGTCCTCATAATGCGCAACCGCGTTCTTTTGGTCAACCTGGATCGATTACTAATCGTGATATCAACGAATGATCGGACCCATCAGGTATTGTATGGTGCACCCAGAGGATTGCATTTTTCATGCTAGGCCTACCCTTGGCATAAAAGGGCTCCTCTAGGACATGCATCCGAATTATATAAGCAATCACTAACTTCGTTCTTTTTCCTTTTTTTTTTTTTTTTTTTTCAAATAAATCTCTGCAGATCCCCTTTGGAAATAAGCTCCTAAAGTGTGTTCCTTTTCCCATTCAGGTACTTTTAAAAATAGCTTCACGCTAAGCCCATCGTTACCCGATCTAAAAGCAAAAGCTCAAAGCAGCTCGTAAGCATGAGTTCTGCACCAGAAGGTTCAGATAGGAATACTTTGGTTATTTCGCCCGACTTTGCTGCCTTGGGAGCTCAGTTAAGTGAAGTACTGGGAAGGTTTAATGAGATGAGCGCCGAGATGGCCGTGCAAAGGCGTGTAATTGATCAGTTGGTAGCCAACAGTAGTGGAGGCGGTACTTCGAATAATCATGAACGTGTTGTTATCATTCCCCCGCTTACAAGTAATCCACCCCTCTTCTCAACCAATATTCAAACCACTCTTGTTCCACCTATTCCTAACCTTCATGAGATTGCTTCCTCTCACCATAACACCGGTTTTCCATACACTCACCCTGATTATATCTTGCCGAGCCCAACCAAAAGGGCAAACCATCATACTCAACCCCAGATCACTTTAAACATGCCTCCTCACCCTCCAGAGCCTCAATACCATACCACTGAACCATTTGTGTGGATCGACTTCCCAAGGAAAACCAGTGGATGACCTTATTGCACCAGTTGACAAAGATTTACTGAAGAGGCTGGATAAATTTGATGAGTTCATAAGGAAGAATCAGGGACTAAACAGACAAGGTGGCCTGGACTATGACGACCTTTGCCTGTTCCCTAACGTTCAGCTACCTATGGGTTTCAAGACCCCCAAGTTCAGCAAGTATGATGGTACCGGGAACCCTAAGACGCACCTTAAAATGTTTGCCAACAAGCTTGGTAAACCAGTGGACGATGAGAGCTTGCCTATGCGTCTATTCCCCGAGAGCCTAGAAGGGGATGCTTTGGATTGGTACTCGAACCTGAAATCTCAAGAGATCAAAACTTGGTTGGATTTGTCAACAGCTTTTGTGAAGCAGTATGAATTCAATTGTGAGTTGGCACCGACACGCACAACATTGGAAGGAGTCAAAAGGAGACCCTCAGAAGACCACAAGTCATATGTGATGGAGAAAGTTGGCTGCTAAAGTTGAGCCTCCCATGACAGAAGAAGAGATTGTTCGTACTTTCATCAAGGCACATGACCCACCTTATTTTGAAGAGATTTTTCGAATGACTGGGAGTTCTTTTGCTACAATTGTCAATAAGCTGGAGGAGTATGATGAATTTGTTAAAGCTGGAAAAATTGTCAATGTGACCGCCCTGAAACAGCAATTGGAAACATTGCAAGGGCAAAATGGCAGTGGGAGAAAGCTCCCGTTTAGAAAGAATGAAGGAGAAACTGCTTTTGTGTGGGATCAGAACCCATCTTTTAGGCCCAGAACTCGGAGCCACCCCACCAATCCAAACTCATACTTACCGTATCCCTACCATCAGTCTGTTTATCACACTACCGCCCAGACGCCTCGCACCCGCCCTATTCATTTGGACCCCCAACCTTTGTTTTCAACTTCCCAACCTATCTCCTACCCCACAAAACTATGCTCCTAGACCTGCTCCACAAAATCCTGCTCAAAATTCTTTTCCGCTAATGAAATGCAAAATCAGAAAACCTTCGAACTTTCACCGATGGGCCCCCATTGACCAGCTGTATGAGTAGTTGAAGGCAGGAAAATTGGCCTGTCCCTCCCAAATCAGATCCCCGGGACCCTGCTGGTATGATCCCATGCCATCTCAAGCTTACCATTCAAGCCCGGGTCATCCGACGATTAATTGTTGGGCCTTGAAGCATAGAATTCAAGACATGGTGGATGCCGGGGATATAGTTCAAAAGAAAGAATGACCAAGGGCGAACGCAATAGAAACCCTTTCCGGAACATAAAAACGTCGTTGGAATGATCGGTGTGGAGGAAGAAATTGTTGATCATGCTCAATGAGGATGGTGGTGGATCATTTAAGGAAAGGTCTGATGATGATATAGAGACAAGGTGGAGTTTCCTTGATTCCTCAAGAGACCACACAAGATTGGATTATCGATTGTCACCGCCGAGGAGGTTTTGTAAATCGGGGTTTGTCCTTGAAAAATGAATCATGTTTTAATGTCAATCATTTCTTCAAAACAATGCACTTGTTATCTCATTTTTGCTTGTTTAAAATCATGCTTTTAATTATGCTTCCATGGTATTATCTTTATCTTGCTCTTTGCCAAATGAAATGGAGTTTCTCCTTTTGTCCTTCGCCATGGTCCACTCCTTTTATTTTTGCACATTTATTTATTTTGCTCTTGGATGATCATGAATAAAACCTTTGACCCTTGGACGTCCATCATTTTGGAATTTGGTGGATGAAAATTTGATATCTTATGAACTTGGATGTCGCCATTTGTAAGATAATCAAACACAACCGTGATTGGCATGAGAAACTACCCTTTGGCATGGAGAATTGCAATCGATTTCTATTAGGGCAACACCTTACTCTCTCATGTATGGACGAAGATATTACACCGGTTGAAATCCTCTTTCGCATTCTAATGGAAGCTCTAATGGAAGAAGCTGAATGGACCAAGCAACGTCACGAGCAACTGTCTTTGATCGATGAAAGGAGATTGAATGCCATTTGTCATGGGCAATGTTACCAGCAGAGGATGGCTCAGGCTTATAACAAGAAAGTTAGACCTCGCAGGTTCAAAGTGGGGGACAAGGTTTTGAAGCAAATCCCTCCGATACAAGAAGAGACTAAGGGGAAATTCGCTCCGAATTGGCAAGGGCCGTTCATTATTCAAAAGGTGCTACCTGGAGGAACAGAGGTTCTCATGGAGATGGACGGACAGACTTTTCCTCAACCAATCAATTCAGACATGTGTAAAAGATTTTTCATATGATTGAGCAAAGTTTTCTTTAGAAATGGCCGCAAAAAGGTGGTCTGAAAAGCCAACATTCTTTTCCTTTTCGTTTAAAAAACTTCAATCCCCCAGTTCTCCTATTTGAGCCCATAAAAGAACAGTCAATTGTTTAGCAAACTCCCTTTGAGAATCACAAACCCCACAAATTTTGTATTTTTGAAAAAAAAAAAAGGGGACAAACTGGGCAAATTTTATTAAAAAAAAAAAAAAAAATTTTTATTCAAGTTTTAAACCCGCCTCTACACCACACTCAAATCCCTTGCAAAAGCCTAGTGTTATAGACCCCACCTTTTGCAAAATTTCTGAAAGAACTTTCTCAATCAAAGGCAAATGATGCAAGTACATTCCCAAATCTTGTCGAAGGGATTGTCTCAATTGATGCCACCATTTTAACAAACATGTTTAAATTGACGAAAGTTGGAGTTAAGTCTGTCTATTTTACCTTATCACCAACTTGCAACTGAAAAGGGTACTAAGGCAAGTTTTGAGAAGCAACAAGGTAAAGCAAAAGGAAAAGTTCATGGGACAAGGGAAGTGACTACGCTTATCGGGTTTACCTTATATCAAGCACTCCCTTGCCAAGAAATTCCAAGAAGATGATATCCAAAGGGGTCAAGTGCGACGCTTTTGTTTTAAATAGTTTTCCTGACGTTTGGCTATTATTGATTTGAAATGTCATGTTTAGCATTCATTCTATGGTCATGATGCCATTTTAAAATAAAATTGTCTCTTTGCCCAAATTTTTTGCACATATTTTCATCAAAATGGCATTTTCATTAAAGGACAATCCTCTTAGATTACCATGAAGGTATGGGTGATATGGATTCGTAAGCTGAACGCAATGAGACCGGTCGAACAAAAAGAATTCAGTTGACACCGCTCACCGACGTCCGAGAACTCATGTTTACGGGCTATTTTGAGATAAAAGGGGAGAACGGTGGCGGCGCATCATTATTTCTTCACCATTTCTTTTCTTTTGCGAGGGACAAGTGACTGATCGGTCAAGTCGAGGAGACCAGCTTCATTTTGAGTCATGTCTAGACTGTGTGATTAAATCATTTTGAAATTGAGGAAGGACAAGTACCTTTTCGGAAAAATTTGGAAACAGGGTTTCATGCACACACTACTAGGTGTTATAATCCACAGTTCTTTTCAAATTCTTTTCTTCTGAAACGTGGCATGCCTCGATGTTCCGCCTGAGCAACCTGTCCCAGAGGCCACCACAGGCGATGATGGAGTTGAGGGGATGGATCCGCCCCCTGATTCGCAGTTTATTCTATTCTTGCTCTATTTCTTTTTCATGTTTGATCTTGTGTTTTGATTTTTAGACGTAGGTTTAACAGTTAGAAATACTTTTGATTGAATTGCTCCATCAAGATGTATTTGTTTGTTTAAATTTGGCTTTTATGTGCTTATGTGTGTAAAAAAAAAAAAAAAAAAAAAAGAAAAAAAACTTTTCTAAATTGCACATTTGCCTCACAAATTGATTTGTTTTTCAAAATTTGATTCAAAAGGGTGCAAATGTCCAATTTGGTTGCAATTGTTTTCATCCTTCGAATAAAGCCCGTGTGATGCTAAAAATCCTTTTCCATCTTACTGAAATAATTGTTATGTGATTGTGACATTGGCATTTTAGAAAGTATGTTTTGTAAAATAGGGAAAATTATGCCTCAATTTTTTTCCTATTAAATGAGATCTCCTCTTTTATTGGATTTTACAAGAAAATGATTGATATTGTTGGCAAATGATCCTTTTCCATTTGATATGAAAAAAAAAAAAAAAAAGAAAGAAAGAAAGAAAGAAAAAGCAAGAAAAGCAAAAAGTGAGAACCAAAATTCTACCCAATGATTCTAGTACTAAGTAACCGAGGTTTAGCATCTACAAATGTTAACTTTCGCGTAAAACGGTGCTTGAATTATGAGTATGCAAAGCAGTTTGAACAGGTAAAATGTTGAGTAACCGGGAATCTTCACCTAAAAGTGTTGATTTTTCGCGTCAAAAGACATTTTTACTATTTGAGCAAGAAGGCATATGTCGAGTAACCGGGAGTCTTCACCTAAAAGTGTTGATTTTCGCGTCAAAAGACATTTTTGCAATTTGAATAAGAAGATGTGCTTCAATAAATCCTTTGTAGCAATAGAATTTGAGAAAATATGGAAAAGGCAAGCTTGAATTGACTATATGAGTCATTTGATTGCAAAAATTTGGTGAAAGTGAGAAATCAAGCTTGAATTGTTAAAATTGAGGTATAATTGTCTTTCTTTTACTGGACATTATGAGTACTTGATGCAAATTGAATAATTGCATAATAATGTTTTGCCTAGTTTATGAGGATTTGGATTTCCAAGATCATATGGTTTATTTCAATCCCATAACTTGCTTTTGATGCATATTTCCTTTCACTTGAGAACAAACAATGCTTCATAAGCATAAGTATCTCATGAATGTGTTTTATTGCATGATTTTCATACGTTTTAGTCATTCAATGGTCAACAGCTGTGATCACAAGAGTTTTTTACACTTTATAAAAAAAAAAAAAAAAAAAAAAGAGTAGAGGAATTGAATTTCCATGGACTAATTGGTTAATATTTCATAACTTTTGCAGGGTTAACGATTCAGTTGACACTGGGGCAATTTTGTTTTGAGAGAAGTGCTCTCCAATTTTGAATAATGCATTCAAGATTAATTTTTACCGAAAAAGGTTTGCAGATCAAGACGATGGCAACATATGTGGATTTGTCCCAACCCCGCAGAGGAAGGGTTTCAGTTACACTTTTCAATTTTCCAAAATCCATCAATTCTTGAAAAAAAAAGAAGAAAAAAAAAGAAGAAAAAAGAAAAGACGTCATTGTTCCTATCAATCACTTACTTTTCAAGTCAAGAAAATCAAAAATCAGAATTGCACCATTTCGTCGAGTGCATCATTACTTGCATTTTACATTTATCATGTTGAACAACTTGTGTTTTATTTTTCAAAGTCTGGCAATCCAGCATTTATGTTTTCATCTAGTCATTCAGGCTCGGGTCCAATCCCACTGAATAGTTTATTTTAGTCATTCAGGCTCGGGTCCAATCCCACTGAATAGTTTATTTTAGTCATTCAGGCTTGGGTCCAATCCCACTGAATAGTATATTTAATCATTCAGGCTCGGGTCCAATCCCACTGAATAGTTTATTTTAGTCATTCAGGCTTGGGTCCAATCCCACTGAATAGTATATTTAATCATTCAAAGGGCTCGTCCAATCCCACCAATAGTTTTTTTAGTCATTCGTGCTCTGGGTCCAATCCCATCAATAGTTTTTTAGTCATTCGTGGCTGGGTCCAATCCCACCAATAGTTTTTTTAGTCATTCGTGTCCAATCCCATCAATGATATCTAATCATTCAAAGGCTTGGGTCCAATCCCAAATAGCATATTTGTATTTTCCCATCTAGTCATTCGTGCTTGGGTCCAATCCCATCAATAGTCTAAATTTGGAAACACTTTAAATTTGCTGTCTCACCTCGCTGCACCCTTCTATCCCCTCGCTTCACTTAAATTTACGTTGGTCTGACCCTCATGCACCCTTCTATCCCACTTCAATTTACTCACCGCACCCTCTCGCTTTTTCTACTCCTTCTATCCCCTGCTTCAAATTTAAATTTCTCTCACCCTTCTATCTCCTGTTCTTCAAATTTAAATTAGTTCTCAGACCCTTCTATCCTCTTCTTTAAATTTCATTAGTCTCAGCCTCACACCCTTCTATCCCCTTCTTCAATTTAAATTTAGTTGGTGAGTCTCCATTTCTATCCCCTTCTTCAAATTTAAATTTCAGGAGTCTCAGCCGCACCCTTCTATCCCCTTCAAATTTAAATTTGGTGAGTCTCAGCCTCACCGGCACCCTTCTATCCCCTTCTTCAATTTAAATTCTAGTCTCAGCCTCCACCCTTCTACCTCCGTTCTCGAATTTTACAAGTTTCTTTTCATTTCATTATAGTTCATTTGCTTGAACTACGTTTGACCGATTCTCATGTCGAGATATCGAGGCAACTCTACACCGAAGTTCGGTCACATTATGCTTGTTTGGTTTGAAAATTTGGCAATCTAACATTTCTTTGGTTTACAATGGTTCAGATACAACCAGAGACTGTAAGCATTTGGTGTCTACGTCTTTGTCTAGAATTTCTTCGAAACTTAGACAAAGAGGGGCAAGCTGTAGACACCAAATTTTGACTATTTCATTTGTTTTCCTATGTTTTTATCTGGTAATGATTAGTTATTTATTTTTGAATTTTCTAACACATTTTTCTCATTTTGTAGGTTTTCTAAAAAAAGTCAAAGTCATAAAACGCTGACCACAGGCTAGTCCAGAACCTGATCGTAAAAAAAAAATGACGCTGGATTTTCCGTAAGCTTGGATCATCCTTTTCCAAATTGTATTTTCGATGCTTGAACAATAAGAAACCTATTTAGACATTCCCCAACTCACCCCTAAACCCTAACAACTGATCTAACGTTCAAGATTAGCTCACCTCATCCCAAGAACATCAAAACCCTTAGTTCTAGGTTTGGTGGCTATAAATAGCCTAGATTAGGTTTAACAAAGAGGTTGAAGAGGTTGGAAACTGAGAGAAAAGAGGAAGAGGGAGAGCTTGAGAGAGAAAAATCAGAGAAAAAACGGCTGGGAATTGGAGAGAAAAAAGAAAAGAAAGAAGAAAGGGAAAGCCTAGGGTTCATACTTGGGAGGATCATTCTTGGAAATTCTGGCCTCCTCTTTCGTTTTCTATTCAAGCTTCCGATTCAGGTAGCATACTTATACTCTATTTACTGTTTTTGATCGTAAAATTGTCTGAGATTTGGGCCTTTTGGTGGAACCAAGGTCTTGAGTAGTTTTTCTTTTATTTTGGGATATTTGATGATGATTATCAGCTGTTATATGAGCATGTTGTGTTTATAAAGCCTTGGTAAGGCTAGTAGATTGGTTTTTACGTTTAAAATTAGACGTTTGATGCTTCTGTGATGATCTTTGTCATGTGATTCCCGAGAAATTTCTGGAAAAATGTTCTTCACATTTTGAAGATGTGAAGAACGCGACTACTTACGCGATCACTCAGTAACGATCCGCTTCCTCTTGAATGTTTGAAGTTGTGAAGAAACGCTGACTTTGCGTGGACTACAGAACGCCCGCTTCTAGTTGAATACTTGAAGATGTGAAGAAGCGGCATTACGCAGGTCCGCAATCCCTCGCTTCTATCCCGACGCTTCTTCCTTCCCCTTTTGCCTATTTGATGATGCTGATGCTTAGGTTTTGCTTTTTCTTCGATTTTAGCTTGCTTTGACATGATCTGAATGCTGATGTTTGATGCTTTAAATAGATCCCTTGCCTCGAGGATTTTGTTTTGTGATATTGTCCGAAAACTGGAAGCAATCTTCCGATATTTCAAGATGGAAGAACGCTGGTTACGCTGGCTGAGTCAGCTTCCGGTCCAGCTTCCTCTCTGACCTTGATTTTGCCCGTAACGCTGGTGTGTTGCTCAGTCGCTTTACTCCGTAACCTCTGCTTTTTGTATTTTGTTGATATTTCCTGCTCTTTTGTTCCGAATCTTACTCTATTTCCTAGTCTTGTCTATGTTGCTTGCGTAACTGCTTAGACGCCCTTTTCTTGAATTTTGATTGATTTTTCCTTTAAATTGGTACCTTGATCCCTTTTGTTCACATTGAGTCTTAGATAATCATTCCCATCATTTAAGGATTCAATTAAGGCCTCACATCAAGGGATGGTAACTTCTTCCCCTATTATGTGCTCATTATGTGTTCTTGCATGATCTTGCTTATTTTAATTAAGTTTTCCTTTGCCTTTATTCATGTCTAGTCTTTATTTATGTCATTTAATTTTTGAGTAAATCATTTGGAGGCCTTGGATGCCAAGTTGTAATAGATAGGTTTAATTTTGGGCAAAAAGTGTATTTAGTCTAGAAAATGTAATAGTTAGGTTATTATTTCGAATTTTTCCCTTAGAATGTATTTAGGTTCCCCCCAATGTAATAATTAGTTTTTATATGCTTATTTTGCATGCTTGCATGATTATGTGTTTATTTGCTTTCCTAGGGCCTTGCATCTAGATATTATGCCTATGTGCTCTGTGTTTATGTGTTTTATATGTTTACTTGCTTTATTATCATGTCTACATAATTATTGTGTAAATATATTGACATCGCCACACTAGTCCAACGCTAGTTGTGGCCTTCCCCTTCGATTTCTCACTAATCCAATGTTAGTGAGAACCTTTTGACTAGGGCTAGTCCAATGCTAGACCCTTAAACGCCATTCATGCATTAGATACAAATTTCACACACTTTTCACTTTTAGAGTTTCTTTCCCATTTTTGCATGTCATTATTATCCCACCCCGTGTGTGAAACATCTCATTTAGTTTTCTTTTTATTAGATTAGTGCATTTAAGGCATTACCCTTTGAATTAGGGATAAGAGCGAGTATGGCTCCCTAGCCTTAGCACGCTTTTATTTCCTTCTATGAAAAGGAAGAATGAAAGTCACGAATTTAGTCCCCCGCACCCATTATGTTGCATTTTCCCTCTTTAGGACATACATGTGAATTATTTTAAATGCTATCAAAACCATTCTTTAAAAATCAACTTTCTTCTTCATGTTTTAGCAATTCAAAGTCAAAAAACCATTTTTCTTAAAATTGCATCTTTTTGGAAATTCAAAATTCCTCTTTGCACTTAAAAATTGATCCTTTCAAAAATCCAACTTCTTTTCTCTTGATATTTTATAAAAACTGTATTTTTGAAAACCCTACTTTTCGTTTGTTCGAGTCTCATCATTTGCATTCTTCGTGACCTCCTCGAGGGATCAAAATTGACGACACAACCAATGTGATCAATTCCAATCACACCTCAAGGAGACATTTTGCCCTCTCGATCCAACATTAGGTCTAGGTTTTGCATCCATATAGACAACATCCAAACGTGATAAATTTTAAAGTTAGAAATTAGGAAATTTTCAACTAAATCTTGCAACTAGCTTTGGCTAGGTTAGAAGGGTGCCTTAGAGACGCAGTAACATCAATCTTTGCCTTCCTTCTTTCAACCGTGACCCCGAACCTTTTTCTAGTTTTCAAAGACCCGAGTCGCCTAAAAGGGTTTTCTTTGTTTATTTTCATTAATTAAATCTTTTGGGTGACTTGGTACACCTAAACTCCATACCAAGTGGACTCAAACTTTTCTAAAACCCTTTTCTAGACTTTTGTTTTTGGGTCCAAACCGTCGCATTTTTATAGTCCCATGACCCCTTTTCCTTTCATTTTCAAAAATCAAAAATCTTTTCCCTCTTCATCCATACATATCGAAAAAATGGGGCGCGACAATTTACATCAAAGTTATTATTATTCAGGAGAGTCAATATATGAATGGAATATAGATGGTTTAACTGAACATCAAATTTTGCAAATAATTCAAAATATGAGTATGGCTGTTAGATCTTTTAAAGGAAAAGGTCATAATGATAGAGAATGTGCCCAATTTCTTATATCAATTTTTGGGAATGTTAAAAAATTGGTGGAATAATTATTTAAGTCAAGAAGAAAGAAATTACATATTGACTGCAACTAAACAAATGATTCCAGATACTGCAAGTAGTAGTATAACTCAAATAGATCAAGAAATGACTATTACCACTAGAGAATCTGATTCAGTTCCAACTTTAATATTTGCAATATGTAAACATTTCATAGGGGATCCAAATAAATTACAAGAAAGAAGTTCAGAGATTTTAATTAATTTAACCTATCCAAATACTAAATATATTAGATAACAATTCTGAAACAGACTCTGAAGAAGACGAAATATATGAGATACAAGAAGAATCAAATAATGAATCTCCAACTAATAATTGTAAATGTGTAGGAATATGTGATTGTGGTTATTCAAGCATTAATGTTATTTCAAAGGATGATAAGCAATTCTTTTTAGAATTAATAGATAAAATAAATGATAATGATGTAAAAAAGGAATATTTGTTAAAATTAAAAGATATTGTTATTAAGGAAGAAAACTTTAAAAATATAGAACCATTTAATTTAAAAGAAATTTATAATAGATTTAAGCAGCCACAAATAAATACTTCTACTCAAGATCTTCAAAAGGAAATAAAACAATTAAAAGAAGAATTAAGACTTATTAAAACCGAAAATTATGATATAAAATATCAACTATTAGCATTACAAACAGAAGTACAATTACTTAAAGAATCTAAAGAAAAGGAAAAGAAAAATTAGAAGAAAAAATAGAAATAATGATTATTTAATTGCTATGATTCGTGAAGTAAGATTTCAATGATGCCATATTCCTGTTAAAATAGTTATTAATAAAGAAGTTTTTTTAGATATAGTGGTTTTACTAGATTCAGGAGCAGATTTCAATTGTACAAGAGAAGATTTAGTTCCAACTAAATATTTTGAAAAAACAACTGAAAAATTAAAAGGAGCTAATGGACAAAGATTGAATGTTAATTACAAAATATCAAATGTACATGTTTGTAGGAATAAAATTTGTTTTCAAAATACTTTTATATTAGTTAAAGATTTGCATCAAGAAGTTATATTAGGGACACCATTTATAACTCAATTATTTCCAATAATTATAAGTGAAGAAGGAATCACTACAAAAGTGCTAGATCAAGAAGTTTATTTTCCATTTGTAGAAGCACCCTTGATAAAAGAAGTCAACACTTGTCAAACTGCTTTTAAAATAAAAGAGAAAATTATATGTAATATTTCTAAACAAATAGAATTTTTAAAGGAAGAAGTGAAAATAAACAAAATTGAAGAAAAGCTACAAGATAAAAATATTCAAAACAGAATAATTGAAATACAAAACAAATTTAAAAAGGAAATTTGTTCAAATCTACCTAATGCTTTTTGGGATAGAAAAAGGCACATGGTAAAATTACAATATATTCCAGATTTTAATGAAAAATAATATTCCTACTAAAGTTAGACCTATTCAAATGAATCCTGACTTATTAGAATATTGCAAAAAAGAAATACAAATTTTACTTGAAAAGATTTAATAGAACTCTCGAAATCTCCTTGGAGTTGTTTGGCTTTTTATGTGAATAATAGTGCTGAAATAGAAAGAGGAGCGCCCAGATTAGTTATAAATTACAAGCCCTTAAATAAAGTTTTGTTATGGATTAGATATCCTATTCCAAATAAAAGAGATTTGTTAAAACGAATTTATGGATCAATTATCTATTCAAAATTTGATATGAAATCAGGATTTTGGCAAATACAAATTGCTATAGAAGATAGATATAAAACAGCTTTTAATGTTCCGTTTGGTCAATATCAATAGAAAGTTATGCCTTTTGGTTTAAAAAACGCCCCATCAGAATTTCAAAAAATTATGAATGATATATTTAATCTTTATTCAACATTCATTATAATTTATATAGATGATGTTTTAACATTTTCAGATTCAATCGATAAGCATCTCAAGCATTTAGAAATTTTTTATAAAATAATTAAGCAGAATGGATTGGTATTATCTGAATCAAAAATGAGTTTTTTCCAAACTAAAATTAGATTTCTTGGACATGATATTAATGAAGGACAATTTAAACCAATAGGTAGATCATTAGAATTTGCCAATAAATTTCCTAATGAAATAAAAGATAAAACTCAATTACAGATGTAACAGCCTCAAAAAAAAAAAAATTTATTTTGATATTATTACAACTTAATATTTTTAAATAATGTGATTATTACTATTAATTCGTTTAATTATTTTAAAATTACATTTAAACGAATTTTTAGAAAATTTAAACGAAAATTCAATTTATTTATTTGTTTAATTTTTTTCGTTTTAAGAAAAAAAAAATTATTTCAAGTCCTATATTAAAATTTCAGGTAGATTTTTAATATTCCATTCATCTTATTATAAAATTTGCCCTTTTTGTAGCAATTATACAGAAAATGAGGAAAACACGTTTTTCTAGGTAAAAATTCGGGCAGTGAGTGATGTGGCTCAGAATCGTAAGGATGATCACTCGTAGGTTAGAAATGTAAATTGGTGACTAGAAGTGAATCAAAATGAGTGATTAGTTAGAATTTTGAGACCTTGATTAAGATTTGGATTAACTTCATTAAACTTAGAATTTCAACCAATCATTATTCCTTTCAACTAATTCCTCCTAGTTTCCTAAAAATTTTCCTTTTCTTTTTCCCCCTCCTACCCGAAATTGCCCCTTAATCTCAAGATAAATGAGGCAATTAATTCTCCCTCCAAATTGCTAACTAAGATAACTATTCCATGTTTGACTTTTGAGGTTAAGACAAGTCTCAAGTCTTGTCTTTCTCTTCTCATTAAATGCATAAGGAAAATTGGCTTAAAATCCTCTCATCTCTCTTCCTTACTCACCCGAACCGCCCTCCTCTCCCTTCTCTTGTTCTTCCATCAAAAATCTTCTCCATTTTCTCACTAAAAATCCCAACAAAACTTGCACCAAATTGGGCACAAGCTTGGAGCTTGAACAAGAAGCTTGAGGAGGAAGTCTTGGGTGGTTCAGGCTTCCATTTTCTTGGTGATTTGCCAACTTCTTGGAAGAGGTAATGATCTAAAGCTTCCATCTTAGTTCATTGATTTCATTTTTAAGCATGCCATTAGGATTGGGAGTTTGAGAGGTTGTTAGAACCTTGATGAATGTTGATGAAAATGAGTTTGTGTTGGTTGC
This sequence comes from Gardenia jasminoides, assembly GCA_013103745.1. Lineage (NCBI taxonomy): Eukaryota > Viridiplantae > Streptophyta > Magnoliopsida > Gentianales > Rubiaceae > Gardenia > Gardenia jasminoides. The sequence continues at coordinate 39,159,963 of CM023095.1, read as the reverse complement.
CCTTTTGAAGATGTTAAATTCCTTTAAATTGTCTCTTTCTTGATGTTAGTTGATTAAGTGGGCTCTTGGACTCCCACAATTGTGATGATATGATTTCTAGCATGATTAATGATGCAATGAATGTATATATGTTGGAAATGGTGGCTGAAAATTTGAGGAGAAACCTCAAGGAAAATCGGCTAGGGGAAGGGAATTTGGGGGCAAAATTTTCTGATTTTTGGCTTAATTTCGTGGCTGGATTTTTGGATAGCTTAAGGACTGAATTTGATGTTTAAATGTTGGTGGTTAAGCTGTTAAATTGCCCCTACAAACTCCTTCAAGGACTAAGCAAAGTTGATGGTTAAATGAAATAAGGGAAAACTGGAAAATCAAGAGGGCATGCTGTCCGATTTTTGAGGCTATTTTAGTGCTAAATTTTGAGCTAAACTTGTACCATTTTTGATCATCATTAGGCTTAGGAAGGTTAATACTAGTTTAGGTTCGAAAATGGGGTCACTTGGTGGTGATTTAGATGTGTTAAAAGTAATGGAAAGAAAGGAAGAGAAGTCTGCAAGAATGAATCAAGGTTGTTAAGTCCACTTTGGACGATTAGAAAACCATCTTCCCGAGGGAATCTTTAGTTCAATTTTGGTATGAACCTAGCCTATATATGGAAGTATTAGTGTACCAAATTTGGTGATCTTTGGGGTAGAATTCGTCACTCAAAGGTAGCCTGGAAATCTGCCCTGTATCTTCACGTTTCCAGAAACTGCAGAATTTTGAACTGCCCATGTTTGCACTGTTGTCATTTCATGCTCGGATGTCGGAATTGAGTTCCCTCAGTGGCTGTTGAAACTCCTTATGTAATACTATGTTTTTATGAATTTCAGAGGTTAACTAATTTTCTGTAATTTTTGGCGAATTTTCAAAATGCTCTGGATAACCAGCCTGACGAGCACTGTTTCTTTACTGTAGCAGAATGTTTAACGAAAATCTGGGCTAATTTCGTCCGTAATTTTAATTTGATGTCTTCTGAAAAGTTTTAGAGCTTTCAAAGAGGTTTCCAACGGTACCAAATGAGCAAAATTTTGACCTGTAAAACTTGAGTTATGATTTTTCAAAAATTTCAACTCAAATTAGGAAATTATCGAACTCACTTTCTTATGAGATAAATTTGGTCGGTGAACTAGGGAAACCTATTTCCACTCTCTTTTAATTATTATAGGGCATAAACTTGGAAACTTTGATATGGAAATGGTCGACCCTTTTTCTTGATTTTCGTGCCAACTTAGTGTTTCACTTGATTTTCAAATTAGGGAACCTTGAACTTGACTTGAGTCTCATTGATACATTTTTAAAGACATTTATCGAATATTATTCAAGTGTTTTGAATGAAAATACTCCTATTTGTCTCAGGTGATCGAGAAGATCCCGGAAAATCTCAATTGATCTTGCGTGCTTTTGCCTTAGACTCGTGACTTCGGTGAGTGTCAAGTACATGATTTATTGAATTACCTGTTATGTTTATGTGAATGAAACTTGTTGAGGCGAGAGTGTACTTTATCGCGCTCGTCCTCTTTTATTTGTCTTGCATGTACATGACTGTTAATTGACTTGCTCAGAATCGAATGTTGATTGGGATAATCCATCGACTTAAAAGTAAAATATGGGGACGCCAAAACCTATTGGGATCCTTGGGACCCGAGCCACAAGGCTTGGTCGGGAAGCTTGGTGAACCTTAGGTAATCGTTCTTTGAGCTTGACCTATTGAGAGGTCTTGCTCGGTATTGCCTCGAATGTAGCTTTACCTTTAAATTTACCTGCTTGGTTTCGGGCCAGAGGGTGAACCGCTGGACGGAGGTTGTAATAAGGGAGTTTCTACGGACTTTATTTGTGTTAAGTTGACGGAGGGTCAACGCTTGGGGATGGAATGGACTCAACCGCTAATCATGGAAATCGGCTCCTGAGAGCCCTGTATCCTTACCTGCACTTTGTATTTTTCCCGTATGAATTGGTCACCCACTTGCGCAAATTCACTGTAGATAGAGAGGCTCAAGAGGGTCTCCAACCCAGCTCCATACTTTGTCTAACGTGAGCCCTCGAGTAGTGATTCCTTGAGAATCCAATCTCCTGGTGAAAATTGCAATTGTACCAATGCATGATTGATTTACCTGCTTTTATATCTGAAATTTATTGGCTTTCCTACTTACTTGATCACGTGCTTGCATGTTTCTCCTGCCTCACCGAAATGCTAGCTTCACCCAGTTTGTTTTCCCAATGTGTCTCGAGGTGGAAAACATAGATTGAGGATTTAGTTACTTTGGTAGGATTATCATAATTTTGTATAAGATGAATATTAAATTTCGAAGTTAAGGATTTATTGCACCTGGAATTGATGTTGTAAGAATTTTAATAGATATTATTGAGGATTTACTTTTGTAAGTTAATTATCATTTATTATTGGACCTCAATTAAGGCTTTAAGAGCGAATGCACGTGTTATTATTTTGGAGATCTTGAATTATGATTATTTGAAATCTGTAATGTGCTTGAGGGATTGTAGTGAGTCCCGCCAGAGTGCATATCCACCGATACTCTTGGTTCCGCCTCTGGAGAGGTGGGTCACAACAGATTTTAGGATGTCTTAATTATGTTTCAGATTTCATAAAAGACTTAAGAATAATATGTGAACCATTATATTCAAGGTTAAGAAAAAATCCAAAACCATGGACTCAAGAACATACAAAAGTTGTTCAAAAAATAAAACAGATAATTAAAAATTTACCATTTTTAGGCATTCCTCATCCTAATGCATTTATGATTGTAGAAATTGATGCATCTGAATTAGGATATGGAGGTATTTTTAAACAAAATAAGCATATCACATCATATCAACATATGCATGACTCCAAGAATTATTCCAGATACGAAGAGCAGCTGGTCCGATATCATTCTGGTATTTGGATTGGAGTTCAAAAGAATTATTCAACAATAAAAAAAGGAGATATTTGTGAGAACCCTAGAAAAGAAAAAAAAAAGAAAGAGGAAGAAAAGAGGGAATTTTACTTGAGTGCATCATATGATCATTAGTGCATTTTTTTTTCTTTTCCTTTTTTCCCAAAGTGTTCAATTTCATGTGGATTGCATGGTTTAATTTAGAATTTTATTTTTCATGTTTCATATGGACAAATGCATTAAACTCATGTGGTTTTGTATGAGTTATAGTTTAATTAAGGGGTTGGAAGACAATTAGTAGAGATATTATATCATTTTTTGGCTAAGAAGTTGCCACTTGTCAACCACCCAAGACCTCTTGACTTAAGCCATCTTATTTAAACCTTCCATTTCAAAAATTTGAAGCAAATTTCCCTCTCTCTCTCACCCTCTTGGCCGGCCACTCCCTCAAGCAAGAATACTAAACCCTAAGCTAAATTCTAGCAATTTTTAGTGAAGCAACAGAACTTCAAGTGAAACCCTAGGCTAGATTACTTCCTAATCACCAATCTTAGTTGCAAGGAGGGAAGTTCTTGGGTGGATTTTCTCACTCTTCTAGTAAGGTAAATCCTCATTTATTTATGCTTTAATGAACCTTGAATTCAAGGAGAATGTTAGTTAAGGTGTGATTAATGGCTTGTGGGTGTTTGAAGAGGAAAATCATGGAAGGATTTATTGTGTTTGAAAACTAGAACTCAGGTTTTCAATTTTGGCTATCATGTGTTTGATGAAATGCTTAATGACTTGTGATGCTTTAATGATGGAGTTAATTGCGGTTTTAGCTTGTTAAACACCTTGGCAAATGATGGGAATGGCTTTAAAGGATTGATAGAAGAAAGTGCCTCCAATCTGAAATTTTTGCAGGAAATCAGAAATGGAAATCATTCCACTTCCCGAGGTTACTGTTCACTGTAGAAAATGAATTAACATCCGAGCCTTATACTGTTAGTAAGCCCTCTGAACCTAGTTTTAAACGCCGCTGACAGAGCTTGATTTCGATTTTTCTACGTCGAGTTATGACTGTTTTCTTGAGACTGTTCGACCAGCCTGAAATTGTTCCGACAGATTTCTTGCTTCTCACAGATTTGCCATTTTGACATTGAATAAGCATGAATTGATGCTTGACCTCTTCGTGAAAGTTGTACCGCTATGTATTAGCTTCGAAAATCCATAAAGTACACCCCAATCCGATAAGTGTGTCCACAGTTAGGAGTAAATTATTGCAGCATGGCAAATCAGTCAAATGCCGATTTCATTACACCAAGGCTTTTCTCGTTCCTTTTGATTCTTGTGCAACTTTGTCGTGTCCCGACTCACACGTTTATGGTTCTAACATGTGGACGAGCTTTTCATTTGATCATCTTTATAGTTGGGATTGGTCATTTTATAAATTGTGCATTCAAGTGTGATTTTTATCAAGTACAAAATCAATGAGTGCATGCATTAGGTCTTCTCGTTTGGTGAGTCCAACTTAAATATTTTCGTTTCATTTGTATTAGACCTGAAAGGAGGAAATAGAGGTGATTTGGGCAACAGCACTTCAAAAGATCTTGCTTGATTTGGTGAGTGTTCCAATGCTTGTTTACTTTTTAAATGTGAGTAGTTGGATTGTCTGATCTTGACCTACCTGATTATAAGAACTACATGAAATCTGTTGGTTTGGACACTCTTTTGTGTTATTATGATCGAGACGAGTGCGTACTTTATCACACTTGATTTTTTTTGCTTGAACTATATATCCTTGATATCGTGATACTTGTGGATTTGACCCTTACTTATAGTTGATCTGTGAGTCATTTGGGTAATATCCCATCGACTAATCTGTTTAGAAGCTTGTTTACCCGTGTTCGTGAAATGGCCACTTGTGTGATATCACAGGCTAATCTTGTTATCGCTTCTGGGACTCGTGGTCGGAGTCCACTCCATCGCTCATTGGTCAATTGCCGCTAGGGCTTGGTCGAGTAGACTAATGATGCCCTTGGATCCTGCTTTTTTATTTTTGGTATACTCAGTATTACCTCCTCGTGTTGGTGTTCGCCCGTAAGGTGGGAGAATGGGTGAACGGGTATGGCTGATGAGTGGGTTCTACTGGCATTAATTCTTGCATTTTCTTGGTTGACGGAGTGTCAACGGACATGGATCAAGTTGTTGTGGGAAATTGGCTCCCGAGAGCCATCTCAGATCCATTTATATTTAAATTGTTACTTAAGTGATCCTTGTGCGATCTTCAAGTAAGAGAGCTTTGTGTCTGAACTCCTCGTGAGCACTGATCTCCGAGTTGAGCGGCTTGAGTAGTGTATAGGCACCATCTCCTGGTTGACAGTGCTACTGTGATCATCTCTATACTTATGCTTGAAATTTCAAATTTTATTGCAAATGTGCTAGTGTGATTGTTTATCAAAATCGTTGTGGTGCAAATATGCTAATTGCTATTTTGCGTGCCTGTCTTTGGGAACATCACTGGGCTTTTAACTCACCCTATTTTCCCTTTTGTTTTCCTTAGCAGGGGGATTTGCTTGAGTTTAGGATTGGAAGTACGTGCAAGTAGTTTAAGTTTTTGTTGTACTTTTGTTTAAGGGAGAATGTACTAGCAAACCCTATCATGGATAAGTTTAGAGGTTGATTTTGTATCCTTAACTACCCTGTTATGTTTTAAGTTGGAATGGTGGTGTGAAACTTATGTATATATGTTGGTTGACTTTTGAATTTGGAAGTTTTAGTTTTGTAAGATGTGAGTTGTTGGTTTATATTAGCTATCGAAGTCCCGGCGAGAGTTGGCACAAATACCCTAGGGTTCCCTAGGGAGAAGTGGGCTGCAGCTTGGTGGCTATGCGAGGTTCGATCTATTGGCTGGGAATGAATGCTTTCATTAGTTTTGTGAATTTGTGTGTGTAATCTTGTTCGTATGCCAGGCAAGAACGGGGATCGAGTTGCTTTACGCTTTAGGGTGGCCAACCTAGGCGTGAACTGACTTAATTTTGTTTTGGCGCTTGAACGAAAGTGTGTCTTTGGATCTTAGTGTTGGATATGAAGTTGAATTTGATGGAAAAGTAGAATTTTCTGGCTCCGTTATGGAGTATTTTGGTGATACCCCGTGGTTTCATATTAATAGTTGACTTGGTTTGATGATTGCTTGAATCGATGTTCGGCTTTCTCATGTTGTCCTCTTGTTTGATTTGTTTGAATTGCCTTGGTATCTTGCTTTGACTTGTTTAACTTGATACGACTTGTGGAGCTTGTAGTAAGTTGTTGTTATCATTCATGTGTAGAGAGATTAATTGTGCGAGATGGAAACTGGGGGACAACGTCGGGGACGACCGCGTAGGGCTAGACAACCCCAAGACCAAGGGAGTGAGAGAGAATCTGCGGCTACTCAAAATACTGAACCAAGGGCTGAAGCGGGAGACCAAGTGGCCACGGCTATAAACCGAATGACTGATCTTTTAGCACGATTAGTGGAGCACCAAGGCCAAAACCCTAATAATCAACCTAGGAACATTGAGAATCCTGTACAAGGAGAAGATAGAGCACTAGAACGATTTCATAAATTTTCTCCACCAAAATTCCTCGGAGGACCTGACCCTGATGTGGCGGAGAGTTGGTTAGATAAAATGATTGACATCTTTTTAGCCCTTAACTATACTAAAGAAAGGCAAGTGGCCTTTGCTGTATTCCAGTTCGAAGGAGCAGCTCGATCCTGGTGGAATATGATAAGAGCAAGATGGGAGAGAGACCAGACGCCGAGGACTTGGGTCAACTTCACTAGGGAATTTAATAAGAAATTTTTCCCCCATTGATCCAAGAACAGAAGGAAGATGCTTTTATAAGACTTCGCCAGAGCAACTCAAGTGTCGCCGAATATGAAACACAGTTTACCAAGTTATCCAAATATGCCCCTAAGTTGGTGGTCACAGGACAAAAAAGGATAAGGCGATTTGTACAGGGACTAAATGTGGAAATTCAGAAGGATTTAGCAGTAGCTCAGATCAATACATTTGGAGAAACTCTAGAAAAAGCTCAACGGGTGGAGAGTGCGACTCTTCAAGTCAAGGCTTTTCAGACAAGGAAACGAGGAACACCTAGTGAGAATCTTGGAAAAGTTGATAGTGAACAAGATGCACCACCCTCCAAGATTGGAAAAGGAACAAGTGGAACAAAACTCCTGGAGACATCAGGAGATGCTTAGGTTGGAGTTCGCTTGATTTGTGGATATTGTGGGAAACCCAATCATCATGGGAATGAGTGTAGGAAGAAAGGACGAAAATGCTTTCGTTGCGGCAGTTTTACGCATCAAATTGCTAACTGCCCAGTTAGCCCAAATGAGCCCCAAAAAGAGAAGGAAATGCAACAATCAGACATAAGGTGAGAATTTCGAGGACGAAATTCTTTTAAGGGGGAGAGAGTGTGAGAACCCTAGAAAAGATAAAAAAAAGAAAGAGGAAGAAAAGAGGGAATTTTACTTGAGTGCATCATATGATCATTAGTGCATTTTTTTTTCTTTTTCCTTTTTTCACAAAGTGTTCAATTTCATGTGGATTGCATGGTATAATTTAGAATTTTATTTTTCATGTTTGATATGGAAAAATGCATTAAACTCATGTGGTTTTGTGTGAGTTATATTTTAATTAAGGGGTTGGAAGACAATTAGTAGAGATAGTATCTCATTTTTTGGCTAAGAAGTTGCCACTTGTCAACCACCCAAGACCTCTTGACTTAAGCCATCTTATTTAAACCTTCCATTTGAAAAATTTGAAGCAAATTTCCCTCTCTCTCTCACCCTCTTGGCCGGCCACTCCCTCAAGCAAGAACACTAAACCCTAAGCTAAATTCTAGCAATTTTTAGTGAAGAAACACAACTTCAAGTGAAACCCTAGGGTAGATTACTTCCTAATCACCAATCTTAGTTGCAAGGAGGGAAGTTCTTGGGTGAATTTTCTCACTCTTCTAGCAAGGTAAATCCTCATTCATTTATGCTTTAATGAACCTTGAATTCAAGGAGAATGTTAGTTAAGGTGTGATTAACGGCTTGTGGGTGTTTGAAGAGGAAAATCACGGAAGGATTGATTGTGTTTGAAAACTAGAACTCACGTTTTCAATTTTGGCTATCATGTGTTTGATGAAATGCTTAATGACTTGTGATGCTTTAATGATGGAGTTAATTGCTGTTTTAGCTTGTTAAACACCTTGGCAAATGATGGGAATGGCTTTAAAGGATTGATAGAAAAAAATGCCTCCAATCTGAAACTTTTGCAGGAAATCAGAAATGGAAATCATTTCACTTCCTGAGGTTACTGTTCACTGTAGAAAATGAATTAGCATCTGAGCTTTATACTGTTAGGAAGCCCTATGAACCTAGTTTTAAACGCCGCTGACGAAGCATGATTTCGATTTTTCTACGTCGAGTTATGACTGTTTTCTCGAGACTGTTCGACCGGCCTGAAATTGTTCCGACAGATTTCTTGCTTCTCACAGATTTGACATTTTGACATTGAATAAGCATGAATTGATGCTTGACCTCTTCGTGAAAGTTGTAGCGCTAAGTATTAGCTTCGAAAATCCATAAAGTACACCCCAATCCGATAAGTGTGTCCACAGTTAGGAGTAAATTATTGCAGCATGGCAAATCAGTCAAATGCCGATTTCATTACACCAAGGCTTTTCTCGTTCCTTTTGATTCTTGTGCAACTTTGTCGTGTCCCGACTCACACGTTTATGGTTCTAATATGTGGATGAGCTTTTCATTTGATCATCTTTATAGTTGGGATTGGTCATTTTATAAATTGTGCATTCAAGTGTGATTTTTATCAAGTACAAAATCAATGAGTGCATGCATTAGGTCTTCTCGTTTGGTGAGTCCAACTTAAATATTTTCGTTTCATTTGTATTAGACCTGAAAGGAGGAAATAGAGGTGATTTGGGCAACAGCACTTCAAAAGATCTTGCTTGATTTGGTGAGTGTTCCAATGCTTGTTTACTTGTAAAATGTGAGTAGTTGGATTGTCTGATCTTGACCTACCTGATTATAAGAACTACTTGAAATCTGTTGGTTTGGACACTCTTTTGTGTTATTATGATCGAGATGAGTGCGTACTTTATCACACTCGATTTTTTTTGCTTGAACTATATATCCTTGATATCGTGATACTTGTGGATTTGACCCTTACTTATAGTTGATCTGTGAGTCATTTGGGTAATATCCCATCGACTAATCTGTTTAGAAGCTTGTTTACCTGTGCCTGTGAAATGGCCACTTGTGTGATATCACAAGGGCTAATCTTGTTATCAGTTCTTGGGACTCGTGGTCGGAGTCCACTCCATCGGCTCATTGGTCGAATTGCGCCAGTTAGGGCTTGGTCGAGTAGACTAATGATGCCCTTGGATCCTGTTTTTTATTTTTGGTATACTCGAGTATTACCTCCTGTGTTGGTGTTCGGGCCCGGTAAGGTGGGAGAATGGGTGAACGGGTATGGCTGATGAGTGGGGTTCTACTGGGCATTAATTCTTGCATTTTCTTGGTTGACGGAGTGTCAACGGACTTGGATCAAGTTGCTGCTGTGGAACTTGGCTCCTGAGAGCCATCTGTATCCATTTATATTTAAATTGTTACTTAAGTGATCCTTGTGCACTGATCTTCAAGTAAGAGAAGCTTGTGTGCTGAACTCCTCGTGAGCACTGATCTCCGAGTCAAGCGGCTTGAGTAGTGTATAGGCACCATCTCCTGGTTGACAGTGCTACTGTGATCATCTCTGTACTTATGCTTGAAATTTCAAATTTTATTGCAAATGTGCTAGTGTGATTGTTTATCAAAATCGTTGTGGTGCAAATATACTAATTGCTATTTTGCGTGCCTGTCTTTTGGAACATCACTGGGCTTTTAACTCACCCTATTTTCCCTTTTGTTTTCCTTAGCAGGGGGATTTGCTTGAGCTTAGGATTGGAAGTACGTGCAAGTAGTTTAAGTTTTTGTTGTACTTTTGTTTAAGGGAGAATGTACTAGCAAACCCTATCATGGATAAGTTTAGAGGTTGATTTTGTATCCTTAAATACCCTGTTATGTTTTAAGTTGGAATGGTGGTGTGAAACTTATGTATATATGTTGGTTGACTTTTGAATTTGGAAGTTTTAGTTTTGTAAGATGTGAGTTGCTGGTTTATATTAGCTATCGAGTCCTGGCGAGAGCTGGGCAGGCAGTCCGCCGTTACGCTAGGGTTCGCCCTAGGGAGAAGTGGGGGCTGTCACAGTTGGTATCAGGCGAGGTTGATCTTTGGGCAATGAATGCTCTTCTGTTAGTTTTGTGAATTTGTGTGTGTAATCTTGTTGTATGTCGCAAGAACGGGGATCGAGTTGCTTTACGCTTTAGGGTGGCCAAACTAGGCGTGAACTGACTTAATTCTTGTTTTGGCGCTTGAGTACGAGTGTGTCTTTTGGATCTTAGTATTGGATATGAAGTTGAATTTGATGGAAAAGTAGAATTTTTTGGCTCCGTTATGGAGTATTTTGGTGATACCCCATGGTTTCATATTAATAGTTGACTTGGTTTGATGATTGCTTGAATCGATGTTCGGCTTTCTCATGTTGTCGTCTTGTTTGATTTGTTTGAATTGCCTTGGTATCTTGCTTTGACTTGTTTAACTTGATACGACTTGTGGAGCTTGTGGTAAGTTGTTGTTATCATTCATGTGTAGAGAGATTAATTGTGCGAGATGGAAACTGGGGGATAACGTCGCGGACGACTGCGTAGGGCTAGACAACCCCAAGACCAAGGGAGTGAGAGAGAATCTGCGGCCACTGAAAATACTGAACCAAGGGCTGAAGCGGGAGACCAAGTGGCCACGGCCATAAACCGATTGACTGATCTTTTAGCACGATTAGTGGAGCACCAAGGCCAAAACCCTAATAATCAACCTAGGAACACTGAGAATCCTGTACAAGGAGAAGATAGAGCACTAGAACGATTTCTTAAATTTTCTCCACCAAAATTCCTCGGAGGACCTGACCCTGATGTGGCGGAAAGTTGGTTAGATAAAATGATTGAGATCTTTGCAGCCCTTAACTATACTGAAGAGAGGCAAGTGGCCTTTGCTGTATTCTAGTTCGAAGGAGCAGTTCGATCCTGGTGGAATATGATAAGAGCAAGATGGGAGAGAGACCAGACGCCGAGGACTTGGGTCAACTTCACTAGGGAATTTAATAAGAAATTCTTTCCCCCATTGATCCAAGAACAGAGGGAAGATGCTTTTATAAGACTCCGTCAGGGCAACTCAAGTGTGGCCGAATATGAAACACAGTTTACCAAGTTATCCAAATTTGCCCCTGAGTTGGTGGTCACAGAACAAAAAAGAATAAGGCGATTTGTACAGGGACTAAATGTGGAAATTCAGAAGGATTTAGCAGCAGCTCAGATCAATACATTTGGAGAAGCTCTAGAAAAAGCTCAACGGGTCGAGAGTGCGACTCTTCAAGTCAAGGCTTTTCAGACAAGGAAACGAGGAACACCTAGTGAGAATCTTGGAAAAGTTGATAGTGAACAAGATGCGCCACCGTCCAAGATTGGAAAAGGAACAAGTGGAACAAAACTCCTGGAGACATCAGGAGAGGCTTCGGTTGGAGTTCGCTTGATTTGTGGATATTGTGGGAAACCCAATCATCATGAGACTGAGTGTAGGAAGAAAGGACGAAAATGCTTTCGTTGCGGCAGTTCTACGCATCAAATTGCTAACTGCCCAGTTAGCCCAAATGAGCCCCAAAAAGAGAAGGATGTGCAACAATCAGACATAAGGTGAGAATTTCGAGGACGAAATTCTTTTAAGGGGGAGAGAGTGTGAGAACCCTAGAAAAGAAAAAAAAAGAAAGAGGAAGAAAAGAGGGAATTTTACTTGAGTGCATCATATGATCATTAGTGCATTTTTTTTTTCTTTTTCCTTTTTTCCCAAAGTGTTCAATTTCATGTGGATTGCACGGTTTAATTTAGAATTTTATTTTTCATGTTTCATATGGACAAATGCATTAAACTCATGTGGTTTTGTGTGAGTTATATTTTAATTAAGGGGTTGGAAGACAATTAGTAGAGATATTATCTCATTTTTTGGCTAAGAAGTTGCCATTTGTCAACCACCCAAGACCTATTGACTTAAGCCATCTTATTTAAACCTTCCATTTCAAAAATTTGAAGCAAATTTCCCTCTCTCTCTCACCCTCTTGGCCGGCCACTCCCTCAAGCAAGAACACTAAACCCTAAGCTAAATTCTAGCAATTTTTAGTGAAGAAACACAACGTCAAGTGAAACCCTAGGCTAGATTACTTCCTAATCACCAATCTTAGTTGCAAGGAGGGAAGTTCTTGGGTGGATTTTCTCACTCTTCTAGCAAGGTAAATGCTCATTCATTTATGCTTTAATGAACCTTGAATTCAAGGAGAATGTTAGTTAAGGTGTGATTAATGGCTTGTGGGTGTTAGAAGAGGAAAATCATGGAAGGATTTATTGTGTTTGAAAAGTAGAACTCAGGTTTTCAATTTTGGCTATCATGTGTTTGATGAAATGCTTAATGACTTGTGATGCTTTAATGATGGAGTTAATTGCGCTTTTAGCTTGTTAAACACCTTGGCAAATGATGGGAATGGCTTTAAAGGATTGATAGAAGAAAATGCCTCCAATCTGAAATTTTTGCAGGAAATCAGAAAGGGAAATCAGTCCACTTCCCGAGGTTACTGTTCACTGTAGAAAATGAATTAGCATCCGAGCCTTATACTGTTAGGAAGCCCTATGAACCTAGTTTTAAACTCCGCTGACGGAGCTTGATTTCGATTTTTCTACGTCGAGTTATGACTGTTTTCTCGAGACTGTTCGACCTGCCTGAAATTGTTCCGACAGATTTATTGCTTCTCTCAGATTTGCCATTTTGACCTTGAATAAGCATGAATTGATGCTTGACCTCTTCGTGAAAGTTGTAGTGCTGTGTCTGAAATTCTAAACTCCATAAAGTACACCCCAATCCGATAAGTGTGTCCACAGTTATGAGTAAATTATTGCAGTATGGCAAATCAGTCAAATGCCGATTTCATTACACCAAGGCTTTTCTCATTCCTTTTGATTCTTGTGCAACTTTGTCGCGTCCCGACTCACTCGTTTATGGTTCTAACATGTGGATGAGCTTTTCATTTGATCATCTTTATAGTTGGGATTGGTCATTTTATAAATTGTGCGTTCAAGTGTGATTTTTATCAAGTACAAAATCAATGAGCGCATGCATTAGGACTTCTCGTTTGGTGAGTCCAACTTAAATATTTTCGTTTCATTTGTATTAGACCTGAAAGGATGAAATAGAGGTGATTTGGGCACAAGCACTTGAAAAGATCTTGCTTGATTTGGTGAGTGTTCCAATGCTTGTTTACTTGTTAAATGTGTGTAGTTGGATTGTCTGATCTTGACCTACCTGATTATAAGAACTACTTGAAATCTGTTGGTTTGGACACTCTTTTATGTTATTATGATCGAGACGATTGCGTACTTTATCACACTCGATTTCTTTTGCTTGAACTATATATCCTTGATATCGTGATACTTGTGGATTTGACCCTTGCTTATAGTTGATCTGTGAGTCATTTGGGTAATATCCCATCGACTAATCTGTTTAGAAGATTGTTTACCTGTGCCTGTGAAATGGCCACTTGTGTGATATCACAAGGGCTAATCTTGTTATCAGTTCTTGGGACTCGTGATCGGAGTCCACTCCATCGGCTCATTGGTCAAATCGTGCCAATTAGGGCTTGGTCGAGTAGACTAATGATGCCCTTGGATCCTGTTTCTTGTTTTTGGTATACTCGAGTATTACCTCCTGTGTTGGTGTTCGGGCCCGGTAAGGTGGGAGAATGAGTGAACGGGTATGGCTGATGAGTGGGGTTCTACTGGGCATTAATTCTTGCATTTCCTTGGTTGACGGAGTGTCAACGGACTTGGATCAAGTTGCTGCTGTGGAACTTGGCTCCTGAGAGCCATCTGTATCCATTTATATTTAAATTGTTACTTAAGTGATTCTTGTGCACTGATCTTCCAGTAAGAGAAGCTTGAGTGCTGAACTCCTCGTGAGCACTGATCTCCGAGTCGAGCTGCTTGAGTAGTGTATAGGCACCATCTCCTGGTTGACAATGCTACTGTGATCATCTCTGTACTTATACTTGAAATTTCAAATTTTATTGCAAATGTGCTAGAGTGATTGTTTATCAATATCTTTGTGGTGCAAATATGCTAATTGCTATTTTGCATGCCTGTCTTTTGGAACATCACTGGGCTTTTAACTCACCCTATTTTCCCTTTTGTTTTCCTTAGCAGGGGGATTTGCTTGAGCTTAGGATTGGAAGTACGTACAAGTAGTTTAAGTTTTTGTTGTACTTTTGTTTAAGGGAGAATGTACTAGCAAACCCTATCATGGATAAGTTTAGAGGTTGATTTTGTATCCTTAAATACCCTGTTATGTTTTAAGTTGGAATGGTGCTGTGAAACTTATGTATATATGTTGGTTGACTTTAGAATTTGGAAGTTTTAGTTTTGTAAGATGTGAGTTGCTGGTTTATATTAGCTATCGAGTCCTGGCGAGAGTTGGGCAGGCAGTCTGCAGATACCCTAGGGTCGCCCTAGGGAGAAGTGGGGTTGTCACAATATTATCTATAGTTTTATGTATTTCAAAATTTTAAGATGATTTGATAAATAAAAGTTTTTTTTACTAAGAATAGACTATAAAGCAGTAAAAGATGTTTTACAAAAAGATGTAAAAAATATGGTTTCAAAACAAATTTTTGCCTGATGGCAAGCCATATTATCTAATTTTGATTTCGATATAGAGTATATCAAAGAAGAGCAAAATTCACTTCCACATTTCTTGACCAGAGAATTATTGTAGGGCAATGACTAAACGACCAGATTATAGGCCAGAGTTTAAGCCCACTCGGCCTCAGTTAACTTATTCAAGCATGCATAGTCCTCCTCCGTCTCCTCAAGCATTAATACCGATTCAAACTCTTATTCCCAGAATTCTCCAGCCACTTATATTGGTGCCATCAAAACACCATCACCTCTTATTCCAAAAATTAATCCCAGACCTGAAGTGTCAAATAAACCTGTTCCAAGGCCCAATATTTCTTCCCCATCTTCCAGTAGTTAACCGATACAAGCAAATAAATCAGCCTTCTGTCAAAACTATTTTTCCAAGATAGATGAAAATATTCTCGGAGAAATAGAACTAGCCTTTTATAATAAATCCTATCCTGAACTTATTCAAATCTTCTTTAATTCTAATTTATTCCACTTTTCTGAAACTCCTTTCAAAACCAGAAAATTCTATGAAAAGGTTCTCATTGAAACAGATTCAATAGAAATTCCTAAATGGTCTCCTGATAATGTTCCTGAAGAACAAGCCAATTATCACAAAATCAAGTTCAAACGCATACTCAAACCCAATGAATGGCCAGTCTCTGGATATCAAACCCAAGTTCAATTTAAGACTCATTTTAAACCTTCTGTGTATACTTACTATAACTATATCAAAGCCGTTGGAGCAATCCTTTATTCAAACCATTTTCTCATTCTTGGTTTATCCAGTTATTACCATCAATTACTCATGATGTTCCAATGTGGTTTTACAATTGGTGGCATGATTTTGGAGGAAACTTTGAGATAATGCCAATCAACTTTCAAGAAGAATTCAAGATATTTGCAAAGGAAGAAATTTTTAAAGATTATACTGAAGAAAAGGTCCTACTCCATTACTATATAAAAAATAGAATTCCATGGATTTTCTGTTGGGATTTTAACAAAAATTATTCCCAAGGGATTTATACATTTACCAGACAATTCAAGGTAAGTGGTGGGATTCTGTCAAAGAGATAAAGTTTCCAATGGAAAAAGGTTCGACTCCAAAAGAAGCAGAAAAGATTCATGAATTTTTGACAGCAAAAAAAAGATTCCAATGTCTGATGGCAGAAAGTTCAAGCAAGGCAGATTTCAAGAAAAATTTATTAGAAGTCTTATCTCAGATTGATGACGAAGAAGAACAAAATCCAGATTCAACACAGGAAAATGAAGATGATTGCTATGGTATATACAGTCCAGTGCAATAATTCAAAATTGTCGGCAAAGGACTCAAAGAACTCAAAAGACTCCCGTGACTCTCAAAGGACTCTCGTGACTCTCGTGCATGAAAAGACAAAAGCAAAACAAGCACTATCTCATTAATCAAAAGATAACTCAAGTATGCTGGCCCTTTTATTAACCGTACTGGAGCTTCTATTACTTTTATTTGGTCTTGAATAATAGGAATTTGATCTACTTCTTGACATTGTCCTAGACCTAGTGGACCTTGATCTTTTGATTCTTTTAGTAGATGGAGTTTCTATTTTTTCATATTCGTATTGTTGGTAAAATGATCCTAATTCTTTTCTTGCTTCAAGTCCTTCCTTTTTAATCTTTGATTTTAATTTAAGGTCAGTACACAAACTTAGTTTTTCGGCATTAATATAGTTTATTAAATCTCCATAAGTGAGGTTTGAATAAGGAATTTCACCATTATGGATACTTCTAATTTTTTGTCTTACCTTTTCAGCAAATAATTTAGGAAGTCCTACTAAATCTTTCTTTCCAATAAGAATGATTACAGTCAGTTCTTAGAAATACTTTAGTGAGAAACATATCTTTGTACCACCTAAAGTGATGTAGTTTTGGACAGGTTAAATTAATTAAAATCTCTGAACTTCTTTCTTGTAATTTATTTGGATTCCCTATGAAATGTTTACATATTGCAAATATTAAAGTTGGAACTGAATCAGATTCCCTAGTGGTAATAGTCATTTCTTGATCTATTTGAGTTATACTACTACTTGCAGTATCTGGAATCATTTGTTTAGTTGGAGTCAATATGTAATTTCTATCTTCTTGACTTAAGTAATTATCCCACCAATTTTTAACATTCCCGAAAATCCTGTTATAAGAAGTTTGGCACATTTGTGAGGCCCTCAAAATTTATTTCTAAAATTGTTAATCTTTATTATTTTAAATATTGTTAATATTATTATTATTTGTTTGGTTATTATAATGTCATTCTAAAACATATTTTTTAGAAAATTTAAATGAAAATTTATTTTAATTTGGGGAAAAAACCTAATTTAATTTTACGCTTATTTTTCTTGTAGATTTTCAATATTTCGTTCACTTTACTTTAAAATTCACCCTTTTTATATCAATTAGACAGAAAATGAGAAAAATACGTTTTTTGACGTAGAAATCCGGGCAATAAGTGAAGTAGCGCTGGAGTGTAAGGATGATCACCTGTAAGTTAGAAATGTAATCCAGTGACTAGAGGTGAATTAAAAAAGAGTGATTATAATTAGAGATTTGAAATCTTAGTTTAAGTTGGATTAACTTTCTTGAAATTAGAATTTTAATTAGCCATTGTTTCTTCCACTTAACTCACCCCAATTCACTTCAATTTTATTCCTTTTCCTCTCTCCCTAATAGTCGAGATTAACCCTTTAATCTTGAGCTAAGTGAGATAATTATTTTCCCTCCAAAATTTCTAGCAAAAGATTACTATTCTTTAGTTGACTTTTGTGCCATAAGACAAGCTTTATGTCTTGTCTTTCTTTCCTCAATTAATTCATTCAAAATTAGCACAAAACACCTCCCTCTTTCTTCTTCTCTTGGCCAAACCACTCCTCTCCCTCTTCCCTTGAAATTTCATCAATTTTTTCTTCCATTTCCTCTCTAAAATCACCCACAAACTTCCATTAATCTTGGCGTAAGCTTGGAAATTGGGTGAGGAGCGTTGAGGAGGAGCTCTTGGGAGGTTGAGGCTAGCATTCTTGGGTGAATTTGTTAACTTCTTAGAAGAGGTAAAATACTAAAGCTCTCATCTTTGTCTATTGATTACATTTCCAAGCATGATATTAGGATTGGGGAGTTGAGAGGTTACTAGAACCTTGATGTTTGTTGATGAAATTGAGTTTTGTGTTGGTTTGCAATTTGAAGAATGCTAAGTTTCTTTAACTTGTATTTCTTGATTATGGTTGATTGAGTGGGCTCTTGGATTCCCACAAGTATGAGAATTTGATTTCTAGCATGATTAATGATATAATGTATGTGTTTAAGTTGGACTTTGTGGTTGAAAATTGAAGGAAAAATATCAAGGAAAAACCGGTTAGGAAAAGATGAGAAAAAAGATGAGGAAAATTGCTGTTTTTCTTTTAATGTTGTGGCTGCATTTTTGGCAAGCTTGAAGGCTAAATGTGAGGCTTAAATATTGAGGGTTAGGTTGTTAATTTGTCCCACACAAATTTCTTCAAAAGCTATGTAAAATTGGTGGCTAGGTTGAACTCAAAAATCTGGAATGAAAAGGGCATGCTGCCCGAATTTTTGGATTGATTTAATGCTAGGATTTGATCTAAGCTTCTGTCAATTTTGACCATTATTAGGTTTAGGAAGGTTGAAACTATCTTGGTTTCAAAAATGGGGTCATTTGGTGGTGGTTTAGATGTGTTAAAAGCAATGAGAAGAAGGGGAGCGAAACTTTGCAGGATTGAACCAATGTTGTCAAGTCCACTTTGGGCGTTAGAAACATTGACTTCCCGTTAGAGTAACTATACTATATATGGTAGAATTGGTGTACCAAATTTGGTAATTTTTGGGTAAGAAATCGACACTCAAATGAGGCCTTGAATCATGCCCTCTAAATCTGGAAATCAGAAAATTCAGAATTTCGAACCAGCCATGTTTGGACTGCTCAGAATTGAGTGCCTTCAGTGGCGTTTGAAACTTCATACATAGGATATTAAACTTTATAAGTTTCAGAAGCCAATTCATTTTCTACAATTTTTGGTGAAATTTCAAAGTTGGCTGGACAACCAACCTGTTATGTTCTGTTTTGTACTGTAGCTGTTTCTTAATCGAAAATCTGGGCAATTTGTGTCCAGAATTTTATCTTGATGCCTTCTACAAAGTTTTAGAAATTTAAATGAGGTTTCCAATGTTACCAAGCTTGTGAAATTTGAACTTATATAACACAAGTTACGATTTTTCAAAGATTTCTGCTCAAGTAGGAGGTTATTGAACTTGATTTTCTTGAGTGAGATTTGGTTGATAAACTAGAAACTTATTTTCATTGCTCTTTAAATATTTTAGGTAAAGGTGCTGAATTACAAAGAGATCCAAACTTGAATTCCGAGACCTACTTTGTCGGTGAGTTTCCAATGCATCTTACTCGTATTAATTGAATGCCCCATTGATTGTGTGAAATACTTGAATTTAAAAATTGTTGAACCACTCACTTAAGGGGGAGTATACTTTATTGCTCTCTTTTAAGTTGAGTAGGTGACTTAGTGTTTTGCATGATTATATACAAACTAGTAAGGGAAGTGTGTAAAAAGTGTTCATAAAACTACTCTTGGCCGCATCCCTTGAGTAGTAAGAGTTAAGTGTATTGGAGTGCGGGCCCGGTAGGGGGAGTTCGGTGGAAGGAGATTGGCGTGAAGAGTCATTTACTTGGATTGGAAAGTTGACGGAGTGTCGACTACTCTAGGCGCTCGTATATTGTGGACTTGAGATCCCGAGAGCTCCCGTATCCTACTTGTGTGTTTTGTGTTTATTTTACCTGCTTTAATTATGTTATTTAATTCACTTTATGCCTGTGCATGACCTTTTGGAAATTCACGAGCTTGTAGCTCACCCCCATTCCCCTTTGTTTTTCCTTAACAGGTGACGAGAATCCAGAGACCTAGATAGGTCTAGTACTCGTTTTGATCTTTTGACCCGAGGGTAGAAGAATGGACTGTACATTCTTTTGGTTTTGTAAATGATGACTCGTGGGATTGTACAAAACTTTAAATTCATGTTTTAGATGCTTTTGAGTTAAGATTTGTATTCTAAAGCTTGAAAGTTATTTTACAATTTCTATGTTCTGTGCTAATGTGGACTTTAGAATTTACCCTTTAGCGTTAGTATTTTGAATGCTCGAGTCCTGGCGAGAGCCAGGTAGGCAGCCCGCCAACCCCTTTGGTTAGCTTTAGGAGAAGGTGGGGCTGTCACAGGTGGTATCAGAGCCTAGGTTAGAGGTTATAAAGAAAAATTTTAAAGTTCTTTTTAGGATGGTTTCTTGTACTTTAAGTTTGATATTTTAGTAAAGTTGAAAATTATGAATTTCTAACTTTAAGTTGTGAATTGTTTGTAGGTATGGAGGGTGGTAGTGGTGTACCAGGAGCTAACGAATAGGGTACTAATGGTCACGAGCCACCAGCTAGGCCCGTTCAATATAGAGTGGGGGGTGATGGGACCCGGCTTTTGTTTACCCCACATCGGGGAAGGAGAAGTTGTATGCGTAGGAGGAGATATGCTTATCCGAATACGGTGGTGTTGGCTATTGACGAGGAGCGTCAAGAGTTGATTGATGCTAATAGAGATACTCAGGAGGAGATAGCGGCTTTGATGGATGTCATGGCCTATCGTCAGGGCCGGATTCAGGATTTGGAGGCTCAGGTTGAGGTGCTAGAGGCTTAGGTTGATGACGAACGAGATAGGGCGAGGGCGGCCCGTGACCAGGTTTAGAGGTTCCGGACCCGACTTGCTAGGGTAGTTGATGAGGTTCAGGATCGGACCGCGAGGATTAGGGCTGACGCTACTGCTCTGGTGGATACGGTGGTCGCAGTGAATGCGGATGCTTTTCTTGAGGAGCCTTTAGGGGAGGACTCTTCAGAGGAAGAGCCCTTTGAGAACATGCTGGTTGAGGAGGACCCCTCCGAGGAGGTCGAGCCTGAGGAGGAGGAGGACTCGTCCAAGGAGACCCCTCCTGGTGGTCGTGCTGAGGATTAGGATAGTAGTACTAAGGTTTAGGATTTTATTAACCTTTTTGTAAAGAGAAACCACTAGAAAGATTCTCGTCTCTGTGGGTGCATGTTTATTTATTGCTTTCACTATTGTATTTTGCGTGGTGAATTGGCCGTGAAAGCGACTTTTGTATATTCTTTTGTAGTAAACATGCCACCGTAATGTACTTGACTCTCTCGGCATATATGTATGGAAATCTGGATGATTTTAGAAAATTCTCTCGTTTGTTCCACAATTTAATTTGTTAAATTACTTATTTTAATTTGTGTTATTCCATTCCCTTTTATCTTATTTTACCTTGTTCTGTAGTATTTTATTTTATTTTATTTTACTTTCACATTTATTTTATGTCTACCTACTATGAAGATCATGGACGGTAGACGAGGCCGAGGCCGAGGTAAAGGTCGAGGCGTGGGGCAAGACAACCCCAAAATATGGGTGGCCGAGGGGTCGTGTTGATAAGGTCAAGGATGAGGAGTAGGTTAAGGACAGGGAGTAGATTTTGGAGAACAAGTGGCAACTGCCATAAATCAGATGATGGGTATCTTGGCTCGTCTGGTGGACCAACAAGGTCGAGGTCCAACAAATCAGCCTGGGGGCCATGAGGGTGGCGAGAATAGGGTTTTAGAACGTTTTTAAAAGTTCGCCCTGCCCAAGTTTTTTGGGGAACCCGATCCAGAGGCCGCTGAGGGTTGGTTGGATCGTATCACAGATATTTTTGGGACTTTGAACTACACTGAGGAAAGGCGGGTGTCTTTTGCCGCTTTTTAGTTCGAGGGGCCAACTCGATCATGGTGGAACATGATTAGGGCAAAGTGGGATAGGGAACAGATTCCCCGAACTTGGGAGAATTTCACCCGAGAGTTCTATGCTAAGTTTCTCACTCCTTTGGTGCAGGAAAAGAAGGAAGATGACTTTATCAAGTGTCGTCAAGGCCTCTTAAGCGTCGCAGACTATGAGGCATAATTCACCAAGTTATCGAGATTTGCTCCAGAGTTGGTGGCCATAGAGCAAAGAAGGATTAGACGCTTTATTCAAGGGTTGAATTTTGAAATTCAAGAAGGGTTGGTGGCGGCCCAAATTAATAGTTTCAATGAGGTTATAGAAAAAGCCCAAAGGGTTGAGACCGCAAAGGCCCAATTAAAGAGCTTTCATGTTAGGAAAAGGAGCGCCCCTTCTAGTAGTCGGGGGCCTATGGATTCAAGTGCTCCGTCTTCTAAGTTTGGGAGAGGTTCCAGTGGGGCTAGGGCCTCGGGAGTTTCAAGAGGGACCTTTTCCCGAGGAGGGACATCTTCTCAGTTAGTGGTAGAGGGGCTAGCAAGGGGTGCTCAAAGTGGGAGCAGACCTCGAACTCCAGGCCTTACACTGGTGGATTGTGGGAGGCCAAACCACACCGCCAATTAATGTTGGAAGAAACAAGGAAAGTGTTTGAGATGTGGTAGCTCAGACACCCGGATATCACTTTGTCCCAACTCAGAGCAACAGGTGGGACAGGAGGTGAACGAGTCAAGCTAGTGTGGTGGGGAGTAGGACGAGAGTGCCAACTCGAGTTTATGCCTTGGATCATCAAGAAGTACGACTTCGGCAAGTGGTTAAGGTACTATTCCCATCTTTCACAGCTTAGCTAGAGTTTTAGTGATCCGGTTACGCATAGCATTCATTTGTCAATCCTGCATTTATCGTGGTATAGATATAAAACCTGTTAGGTTGCCCTTTGACCTAGAGGTTAGAACACCCACGGGGGATAAAAGTCTAATTACCAGTCTGGTGTATAAAGACTGTGAAGTGTGGGTTGGAGAGAGAAAGATAATAGTTGATTTGGTGAGTTTGGACATCAAGGGGTATGATGTGATTATTGGGATGGATTGTTTAGTCAAACATCATGCCAAAGTGGACTATAGGTTGAAAGTAGTGAAATTCGTATCCCATCAGGAAGCAACTCGAGGTGGATATTAAGGGAAGATTAGCTTCATCAGCTCTTATTTCTGGGATTAGGGCTAGAAAACTTCTGAGTAAGGGAGCTCAAGGGTATTTGGCTTTTCTTATAAATCCTTCGAATGATAAAGTGAAATTGGAAGACGTGCCGATTGTTAAGGATTTTCCTAATGTATTTCCCGAGAAATTGGAGTCTTTGCCTCTTGAGCTGGCAATAGAGTTTAAAATTGATCTAGTGCCTGGAACGGCACCAATTTCTAAGACTCTCTATAGAATGGTTCCGGCCGAACTTAAAGAGTTGAAGTTACAGTTACAAGACCTTTTGGAACGGGGTTTTATTAGGGAAAGTGATTCTCGTGGGGAGCACCGGTTTTGTTTGTCAAAAAGAAAGATGGTAGTCTAAGGCTATGTATAGACTATCGGGGTTTGAATGATGTGACAATCAAGAACAAGTATCCCTTACCACTCATTGATGAGTTATTTGATCAGTTACAAGGGTCGGTGGTATTCTCTAACTTAGATCTTAGACAGGGGTACTACCAGTTGAGAATTAGAAAAGTGGATGTATCGAAAACGGCTTTTAATTCGAGGTATGGGCACTTTGAGTTTGTGGTGATGCCCTTTGGGTTGACTAATGCTCCAGCCGCATTCATGGATTTGATGCAACGAGTATTTAAGCCGTACCTGGATCAATTTGTCGTGATCTTCATTGATGATATCTTGGTGTATTCTAAATCCCAAAAGGATCACGCCGAACACCTGAGGATTGTGTTACAAACCCTCCGAGAGCACAAGCTATTTGCAAAGTTTAGTAAATGTGAATTCTGGTTGGAGGATGTATCTTTTCTAAAGCATAGAATTTCCAAGGACGGGATTGCAGTTGACCCAACTAAAGAGGAGGCTATTACTTATTGGAAACGGCCTGAGAACCCGACTGAGGTTAGAAGTTTCTTAGGACTGGCTGGATACTATCGTCGGTTCATTCAGGATTTCTCAAGAATTACTGGGCATTTGACAGACTTGACTAGAAAACATGAAAAGTTCGTATGGAGCCCTAAGTGTGAAGAGAGATTTCAGGAGTTGAAGAAACGGTTGACTGAGGCTCTGATTTTAACCCTACCTGATGGTAAAGAAGGATTTGTGGTGTATTCAGATGTCTTTAAGGATGGATTAGGTTGTGTTTTGATGCAAAATGGAAAAGTCATAGCATATGCTTTTAGGAAGTTGAAACCTCATGAACAGAACTACCCGACTTATGATCTAGAATTGGCGGCGGTTATCTTTGCTTTGAAGAAGTGGAGACACTATTTATACGGAGTGACTTTTGAGGTATTCACGGATCACAAGAGCTTGAAATATTTGTTCTCTCAAAAGGAATTGAATTTGAGGCAAAGGAGATGGGTAGAGTTCTTAGAAGACTATGATTGCTCAATAAAGTACCACCCTGGAAAGGCAAATGTTGTGGCCGATGCGTTAAGTCGCAAGACTCAAGTAGCGGGTTTAATAGTAAAAGAATGGGAAATGTTGGAACAAGTAAGCGAGTGGAAACCTTGCTTAGGGACGAAAATGGTTATTTTTGGGAATGTAGAACTAAGGTCTCCGTTGTTGGAACGGATCAAGGAAGCACAGTCAAAGGATTCCGTAGTGCAGAAATTTTTGGAGAAAGTACAGAAAGGGGAAGTCCGAGACTTTAAGAAAGGGCCAGAGGGTGTATTGAGGTTCCAAGAAAGGTTAGTAGTGCCAAATGATGAGGTATTAAGAAAAGAGATTTTAGAAGAAGCACATCGGTCCAAGTATACCATCCATCTTGAGAGTAATAAGATGTACCAAGATTTGAAAGGATTGTACTGGTGGGATGGATTGAAGAAAGATGTAACCAAATATGTGCAGACATATCTTACTTGTCAACAGGTTAAGGCCGAGCACCAAAAATCCTCAGGACTTTTGCAACCTGTAGAAATTCCTGAATGGAAGTGGGAGCATATTACCATGGATTTTGTCACTGGTCTACCAAGGAGTCAAAAGGGTCACGATTCCATATGGGTAGTAGTAGACCGACTCACCAAATCTGCTCATTTTCTGCCAGTGAATATGAAGTATCCTTTGGAGAAATTGGCCAAACTGTATTTGGATGAGATAGTGAGATTACATGGGATTCCCGTAAGTATTGTTTCCGACCGAGACCCTAGGTTTGTTTCGAGGTTTTGGCAGAAGTTGCGAGAGACCTTGGGAACTAAGTTAAAATTGAGCACAGCCTATCACCCTCAGACAGATGGCCAATCTGAGCTGACCATTCAGACTCTAGAAGACATGTTAAGATCTTGTATAATGGATTTTGGAGAAAGTTGGAGCCAGTACATGACACTGATCGAGTTTGCATACAATAATAGTTACCATGCCTCGATTCAAATGGCACCCTACGAGGCACTCTATGGAAGAAGATGCCGATCACCGATTCATTGGGATGAAGTGGGTGAGAAAAAGGTTCTTAACCCAACTGCTATATCTTGGATTGAGGAAGCTTATGAAAAAGTGAAGTTGGTTAGGGAAAGGCTTCTAACAGATCAAAGTCGCCAAAAGAGCTACGCGGATAATAGGAGAAAAGATTGGAATTCGAGGTGGGTGATAAGGTCTTTTTGCGGGTTAAGCCAGTGAAGAGTGGGGTGGTGTCGAAGAAAGGGAAGAAATTGAAGTCGAGGTATATTGGACCATTTGAGATTCTCAAATGGATAGGAAAAGTGGCTTATCAGTCGGATTTACCCACCAACATGTCGAAGATTCATAATGTCTTCCATGTCTCGATGCTCAAGAAATATCACCCAGACCCGAGTCATGTATTGCAACTGGACAAGCTTGAGATGGATGAAACGCTCTCGTATGAGGAAGAGCCTGTGAAGATTTTCGATCGAAAAGTAAAGGACTTGAGGACGAAGAAAAGCCCTTTGGTGAAGGCCCTATGGAAAAACCATGACGTCGAGGAGGCGACTTGGGAAGTAGAAGAAGAAATGCAGAAAAAGTATCCAGAGTTATTTGTTTAGCAAGGTGAGAATTTTGAGGACAAAATTCTTTTAAGGGGGGAAGGATGTGAGGGCCTCAAAATTTATTTCTAAAATTGTTAATATTTATTATTTTAAATATTGTTAATATTATTATTTATTTGTTTGGTTATTATAATGTCGCTCTCAAACATATTTTTCAAAAAATTTAAATGAAAATTTATTTTAATTTGGGGAAAAACCCTAATTTAATTTTACACTTACTTTTCTTGTAGATTTTCAATATTTCGTTCACTTTACTTTAAAATTCACCTTTTTTGTATCAATTAGACAGAAAATGAGAAAAACATGTTTTTCAAGGTAGAAATCCGGGCAATGAGTGAAGTAGCGCTGGAGTGTAAAGATGATCAGCCGTAGGTTAGAAATGTAATCCAGTGACTAGAGGTGAATTAAAAAAGAGTGATTATAATTAGAGATTTGAAATCTTAGTTTAAGTTGGATTAACCTTCTTGAAATTAGAATTTTAATTAGCCATTGTTTCTTCCACTTAACTTCCTTTAATTCTTCAATTTTATTCCTTTTCCTCTCTCCCTCTAACCAAGATTAACCCCTTTAATCTTGAGCTAAGTGAGATAATTATTTTCCCTCAAAATTGCTAGCAAAGATTACTATTTTTTTAGTTGAATTTTGTGCCATAAGAACCTTATGTCTTGTCTTTCTTTTCTCAATTAATTCATTCAAAATTAGCACAAAACACCTCTCTCTTTCTTCCTCTCTTGGCCCAGGCTTGTGGAACCTCAAAATTATTTTTAATAATGTTAATAACTATTATATTAAATAATGTTATTATTGTTATTAATTCATTCAATTATTTTAAAATTACATTTAAGCGAGTTTTGGAAAATTTAAATGAAAATTCAATTTATTTATTTATTTATTTGTTTAATTTATTTCTTTTGAGAAAAACTTAATTTAGCTCTATATTTATTTTTCAGGTAGATTTTCAACATTCCATTCATCTTATTTTAAAATTTGCCCTTTTGTATCAATTATCTGAGAAAATGAGAAAAACACGTTTTTGGGTAGAAATTGAACAAAGTTAAGTTGTCTTGGAATGTAAGGATGATTACAGTAAGTTAGAAATGTTATTCAGTGATTAGAGGTGAATTAAAAGAGTGATTATAATTAGGGGTTTGAAATTATAGTTTAAGTTGAATTAACCTCCTTGGATTAGAATTTTAATTAGCCATTGCTTTCTCCACATAATTCACCCTAATTCACTTCCATTTTATTCCATTTCTTTTCCCTCTCCTAATGAGATTTACTCCTTAATCTCAAGCCGAAAGAGCCAATTAATTTTCCCTCCAAAGTTAATTAAGTTTACTATTCAAAGTTTGACTTTTGGGGTTGAAAGACAAGTTGTGTCTTGTCTTTCTTGTCCCATTAATTTCTTCAAAATTGCCAAAAAACTCTCTCTCTCTCTTCCTCTCTCTCACCCGACTTCCTCTCCTCCTCTTTCTCTAGTTTTCCATCAAAAATTTCTTCCATTTTCTTCACTAAAACTCAATTAATCTAGCACTAAGTTGAGCTTAATCTTGGGGCTTGGACAAGGAGCTTGAGGAAGAGGATTTTTGTGGTTCAAGTTGCATTTTTCTTGGTGTCTTGCTAACCTAAGGGAGGTAACATTCTACTACCTTCACCCTTGTCCATTTTTTTCTTCCAATTTCAAGCATGAAAAGTTAGGATTTGGGTGGTTGATAGGTTCTTAGAACCTTGATGGATGATGATTATGATGTTTGTGATGTTGAGCTTTATTATGTTGAATTGATGATGATTATGGAGAGTTGTGGGCTCTTGGAATTCCCACTAAATATGTGCATTTGTTTGCTAGATGGTTAAATGGTGTTATATAAGTGCATTATATTTAATTTTGGTTGCTAAAAAGTTGGAAGAAAACCTCAAGGAAATTCGGCTAGAGAGAGAGAAAATTAGGGCTTGAAATTTTCTGATTTTTCCTTAATTTTGTGGCTGAGATTTTGGTCAACTTGAAGGCTTAATATGAGGTTTATATGCTGAAGGTTAAGTGGTTAAATTTTCCCCACAAAAGCCCTTTGAAAATCCAAGCACAAATGAGTGATAAGTTGAGGCAAGAATTCTGGAAAATTGGGGCAGCATGTTGCCCGATTTCATGGAGTTGTTTTGTGATAGTTTTTGATGAAAGTTGTGATCATTTTTGATCATCATTAGGTTAAGAAAGACTAATACCAGCTTAGGTTGAGGCTAATGGAGTGATTAGATGTGTTAATGATGGTGATAAGATGTAGGTGCAATTTGCAGGTTTGAACAAATGCGGACCGGTCTAGTTTGGGCTTGTAGAAAACAGCCTTACCGATTGATTTTTAAGTTGAATTTTGGTATGAATATAGTTGATATATCGAAGTATTAGTGTACCAAATTTGGTGATTTTTGAAGTAGAATTCATCATTCAAATATAGCCTAGAAGTATGCCCTGCAAAACTGGAAAACAGAAATTTCAGATTTTTGAACCCCCACTGTTTGAACTACTTTAATTTCTTGCTTGAGCGTTGGAATTGAGTACCGTTGGTGGCGTTTGAAACTTCTTACATATTAATTTAAACTGTATGAATTTTGGAGGCCAATTCATTTTCTGTAATTTTTGGTGAACTTTCAAAGTGGGCTGGTCGACCAATCGATATGCCTGTTTTGATCAGCCTCTGTTTCTCAAAATGGGCTAATTCGTCAAATTTTAATTGGGTGTCTTCTACAAAGTTTTAGAACTTTTCAAGAGGTTTCCAACGGTACCAAGTGTGCAAAATCTGACTTGTAAAACCCGAGTTACGATTTTTCAAATATTTCAGCTCAACATGGAAGTTTATTGAACTTGACTTGAGTCTCATTGAGACATTTTTAAAGACATCTATCAAATATTATTCTAGTGACTTGAATTAAAATACTCATATTTGTCTCGGTGATGAGAAGATCGAAAACTCAATTGATCTTGCGTGCTTTTGCCTTAGACTCTTGATTTGGTGAGTGTCAAGTGCATGGTGTTGAATTACGACATGTTTATTTGAATGTAAGCTGAAGCGAGAGTGTACTTTATTCGTCCTCTTTTACTTGACTTGCATGTACATGAGTTACTTGACTTGGAAATGAATGTCGATTGGAATAATCCATCGACTTAAAAGTTATAAATGGGGCCTGAAACCTCTTGGGGATCCTTGGGACCCGAGCCGGCAAGGGTTTGGTGGGAAGCTTGGTGAACCTTAGATGCTTGTTCTTTGAGCTTGACCTATTGAAGAGGTCTTGCTTCGGTATTACTCGTTGTAGCTTTACCTTTTATACTTACTGTTTGGTTTTGGGCGAGAGGGGTGAGCTGTTGGGCGGAGGTTGTACTAAGTGGAGATTCTGGACTTTACCTTTGCTAAGTTGTGGAGAGTCAGCGTTTGGGATGGAATAGACTCAACTCTTGAGCGGTGGAGGTGGAAATTGGCTCCCTAGAGCCACAGTATCCTTACATTTTACGTGTATTTTCCTGCATGAACACTGCTCTTTGTGCTTGCGCATATTCCTTTGTAGATAGAGAGGCTTGAAGGGGTTCTCGAACCAGACTCAAGACTTTTGTCTAATGTGAGCCCTCAGTAGTGATTCCTTGGGAATCTGGTCTCTGGTGAAAGTTGCAATAGTACAAGTGATTGTTTGATTTACATGCTTTTATATTTGAATTTACCGGCTTTCCTACTTGCTTGATTATGTGTTTGCTTGCCTTCCATTGGCCTCACTGAGCGTTAGCTCACCCCAGTTTGTTTTCCTTAACAGGTCTTGGAGTGGGGAACGTAGATCGAGGATGTAGTTACTTGGGTAGGATTTTCATAATTTTGTATAGGCTTAATATTAAATTGTGAAGTTAATGGTTTATTGTACTTAAAATTGATGTTATCGGAATTTTAATAGACATTATTGAGGATTTATTTTTGTAAGTTAACTATCATATATTGTTGGACCTCAATTAAGGATTATAAGAATAAATACTTGTATTATTATTTTAGAGATCTTGAAGTGTGATTATTTGAAGTTACATCTATGATTGAGGGTTTGTAGTGAGTCTGGCGAGAGGCTGAGGCTGTCCATGATACCATTGGGTTCAGCCTTTGGGAGAGGTGGGGCTACATCCGGGTGGTATCGAGCCTAGGTTAAAGATCTATTTGGGATATTTTTAAGGGATAATGATCTCGAATATAGAGTTAGATAAGCAAAAGACACGATTCGTATTCACGAGTTCATAAGAGTCCTTATATTGGATTTCAAAGATTTGAGTTCTAAATGGTTAGAGCTCCATTGTGATTAAATATTAACCTGGCAATTTAGGTTTCCTTAGCAGGTTAAATTCGGAGTAAAGGAATGCGTGATATGGCGAACTTGGAGATTCATACAAAGGCGTGAGGCTCTTGAAAGGACTTTGGATTTAGACGGAACTTGCTAAATATTGGGAAGGGCGATGGGAACAAGAATATAAGGAAAAGGCCCGAGCTAATAAGCAAGTACGTGGAAATGAAGAAGAAATATGAAGCCATACTAGAGGAGATGCAACATAAATTTGATGTGGTTCACTCAACTACCCAAATTGAATTTCGAGATACTCCTAACACTCAAGTTAGAAATCAGTTGGGAAGCTCTCTTAATGTTAAAGGGAAGTGTAAAGAGATTAACCAAGATGAACACGCTGCTGAAGGTAAAGGAAGGAAACTAAAATCTAGTAGACCTCTTGCGTGGCGACTTCGGAGGCTAAGTGTTATTTAAGTCAAAATCTCATCCTCTGAGATGAGTGTTGGAGAAAGATGGGAGCATATTTAAGGTGTGGAAGCCTCGAACACCAAATAAGGAACTGTCGTAAAACCTAGAGTTATATCTATGTTAGGAGTTTTGAACTTGGCACTTGATGTAATGATTAGTACAACCAAATGTTGATATCGTTTGGTCTTAAATCCTCCTAGATGTAGGGTGAAAATCTAGTTATGAACTAGACTATGAAGGTTTTGTAAGTGGATTAGATGGGGTGAGGCTTGTGAGGCCTATGCTTGTGACTACATGACTATTTGTATTTTGTGGCATCTACGTGTAGTATATTTTGTAACCTTTTGTAAGAGAAA
This sequence comes from Gardenia jasminoides, assembly GCA_013103745.1. NCBI lineage: Eukaryota > Viridiplantae > Streptophyta > Magnoliopsida > Gentianales > Rubiaceae > Gardenia > Gardenia jasminoides. Next base: position 39,129,026 of record CM023095.1, on the reverse strand, counting down.
CCACGAGGCGATTCGTCTCGGTGGGTGCATGCTTATTACCGCTTTCTGTTGTGTTTTTTGTGTGGTAATATGGCCGTGCAAGCGACTTTTAGTATGTTATTTTGCATAAAATATGCCACCATCACGTACTTGATTCTCTCGATATATATATGTATGAAAGTTGGTCGGTTCTAGAAAATTCTCTTGTTCATCCCAAAATTTAATTTGCTAAATTGCTTATTCTATTTTGTGTTAATTCATTACATTCCCTTTTATTCTATTTTACCTTGCTCTAGTGTATTTTATTTTATTTTCACATTTATTTTATGTCTACCTTCTATCGAGATTATGGACGGTAGGCGAGGCCGAAAGTGAGATCGAGGTGAGAGGCGTGGGTCAAGGCAACCCAGCGGGGAGAGAGAATCAAGAGCAAGTCTAGGGTTAGTCAATGAGGGTAAAAGATAATTAGGTAGGTGTATGTTGCCTTTTGGAATTAAAGGGGAGTTAAGTGTGAAAATGGCGAACTGGTGAATAAGATAGATTTCATTAGAGTCACGAGCACTGGAAGGGTGGCCATTGGCATCACCTCCGCCACTCATTCTTTACAAAACTTTAATTACTCTTCATTCTACCATTTTATTTTGATTTCGCAAGAAAACAACTAGAGAGAGAAAAGAGAGTCTTTCTTCATATTTTATCTTTATTCATGCTTTTATTTTTTGAGAAAATCACCAACACGAAACTCTATTCTCCTCCTTCCTTGTAACCAGCCTTATAGAGATGAGAGAGGCGAGATTTTTCAGCAATTTTCTTCGCTATTTACTCTTCTCTAGTCGGTTATTCAAGCTCCAAATAGAGAAGAAAGATTTCACCTGTTCTTTCATACATTTTGCTTCAAGACCATTACTTCATCCAACATTACTTGCCACTGACCAAGTTCGAGAGACAGGTAAATCTTGTGGCGAATCTTGGAGGTTTACGACTTACCTTGGTTAGGGTTGAGACTATACTAGTGGGAAGAGTTTGAACTTTGTAGACCTATAAGTTTTACGACTTAAATCTAATGATTTAGGGCTAGATGAGTTTAGGCTATTGAAAGGATCTCTTGAAAACTTGAGTACTCGGTTAGATGACTTGAAGATTTTTCATGTTTTGTGATGTCAACATGTTAGTGAATCTTGATGATTAATAGTCTGATATATGTTGATTATTATGTATTATGGTTATTTCATGAGATTGAAGGACTATAGTTATGATATTGATGCGAGAATCTTGGTAGAATCTCTAGAAATACCCCCCTACTGGCCGAATCCTTTCAACTACTTTTAGTCCCATTTTCTTACAAATCTTTGGTAAAATATTGCTCAATAATTTTTGTTCGATGTTGACTTTTAAATGTGAGTTTAGAAGTTAAAAGGGATAATTTCTTGAACTTCGTTTTGCTAGGTATCTCCTCAGGGAGCATTGCACAATTTTAGAAAATTTTGACATCGCAGTGAAAAAAAATATAAAACTTTAAATTTGGGTTTTGTATGTTAGATTTGAAACTAGACAAGAACTTTTCAACCTTGTAAACTTTAGATTTTGCGCAATCTCCATAAGTACCAATAGTTTTTAGAATTCACTAAAATGTCAGACTTGATCTGTTTTTCTACTTGCGAAAGTTATCACTTGAGGTCAAATTTGTCTATTTACAAATTGAGTTTTGAGAAAATGTCTTTTAAACAGTTGTAGTACTTTGAGTCTATTTTCTAGTGATATACAACTGGTAATTTTTCAATTTATGGATATAAAAAGTTAGAATTTTCTAGTTTAAAGAAAAAGTGTTCTTTTAAAACTTTTAACTTTACTTTGAAAATGCCGATTGATCTGAGTTTGAATTCGTAGATAAAAAATGAGGTCTCTTATAGTTTTAAGTCCTCTTTTAAATGATGGTTTTCAAAACTTTAATCTCCTCTTTAGGCGTTATAGTAGTTGTTTAAGAGTGTGGATCTCCCTTTTCAATTGAGCTCTGTGATGGTTTAACGGAATTAATTGGAGATGGTCCGTGTGTGGTGGTCATTGAGTGTAATCGCCTTAGGTGCTCAAGGTAACTTCTAAGAAAATTCCAAAACAGAAAAATAAAGGACTTGAGAACTAAGAAAATCTCTTTGGATAAGATTCTCTGGAAAGTCATGATGTCGAGGAGGCGACTTGGGAAGTGGAAGAAGAAATGCAAGAGTATTCAGAATTATTTGTTTAGCAAGGTGAAAATTTTGAGGAACAAGCAAATTCCTTTATTGAAAATTATTGTGAATGAACCAAGATGTCGAGGAAGTAGCTTGAGGGTTAGAGGAAGAAATTTGGAGGAAATACCAAGCATTATATTAAGCATGAATTTCGGGGACGAAATTCTTTTAAGGGGGGAAGAATGTGAGGGTCTCAAAAATTTATTTTTAATAATGTTAATAACTATTATATTAAATAATGTTATTATTGTTATTAATTCATTCAATTATTTTAAAATTACATTTAAACGAGTTTTTGGAAAATTTAAATGAAAATTCAATTTATTTATTTGTGTAATTTATTTCATTTTGAGAAAACTTAATTTAGCTCTATATTTACTTTTCAGGTAGATTTTCAACATTTCATTCATCTTATTTTAAAATTTGCCCTTTTTGTATCAATTATATAGAAAATGAGAAAAACACGTTTTTCGAGGTAGAAATTCGGGCAACGAGTTAAGTTGTACTGGAATGTAAGGATGATTACCCGTAAGTTAGAAATGTTATTCAGTGATTAGAGGTGAATTAAAAAGAGTGATTATAATTAGGGGTTTGAAATTATAGTTTAAGTTGAATTAACCTCCTTGGATTAGAATTTTATTTAGCCATTGCTTTCTCCACATAATTCACCCTAATTCACTTCCATTTTATTCCATTTCTTTTCCCTCTCCTAATCGAGATTTACTCCTTAATCTCAAGCCGAAAGAGCCAATTAATTTTCCCTCCCAAAAGTTAATTAAGTTTACTATTCAAAGTTTGACTTTTGGGGATTGAAAGAAAAGTTGTGTCTTGTCTTTCTTGTCCCATTTAATTTCTTCAAAAATTGCCAAAAAACTCTCTCTCCTCTCTTCCTCTCTCATCCGACTTCCTCTCCTCCTCTTTCTCTAGTTTTTCCATCAAAAATTTCTTCCATTTTCTTCACTAAAAACTCAATTAATCTAGCACTAAGTTGAGATTAATCTTGGGGCTTGGACAAGGAGCTTGAGGAAGAATTTGGGTGGTTGATAGGTTCTTAGAACCTTGATGGATGATGATTATGATGTTTGTGATGTTAAACTTTATTATGTTGAATTCGATGATTATGGAGAAGTTTTGGGCTCTTGGAATTCCCACTAAATATGTGCATTTGTTTGCTAGATGGTTAAATGGTGTTATATAAGTGCATTATATTTAATTTTGGTTGCTAAAAAGTTGGAAGAAAACCTCAAGGAAATTCGGCTAGAGAGAGAGAAAATTAGGGCTTGAAATTTTCTGATTTTTCCTTAATTTTGTGGCTGAGATTTTGGTCAACTTGAAGGCTTAATATGAGGTTTATATGTTGAAGGTTAAGTGGTTAAATTTTCCCCACAAAAGCCCTTTGAAAATCCAAGCACAAATGAGTGATAAGTTGAGGAAAGAATTCTGGAAAATTGGGGCAGCATGTTGCCCGATTTCATGGAGTTGTTTTGTGATAGTTTTTGATGAAAGTTGTGATCATTTTTGATCATCATTAGGTTAAGAAATACTAATACCAGCTTAGGTTCGAATTTGAGGCTAATCGAAAGTGATTAGATGTGTTAATGATGGTGAAAAGATGTAGGTGCAATTTGCAGGTTTGAACAAATGCGGACCGGTCTAGTTTGGGCGCGTAGAAAACAGCCTTACCGATCTATTTTTAAGTTGAATTTTGGTATGAATCTAGTTGATATATGTAAGTATTAGTGTACCAAATTTGGTGATTTTTGAAGTAGAATTCGTCACTCAAATATAGCCTAGAAATATGCCCTGCAAAACTGGAAAACAGAAATTTCAGATTTTTGAACCCCCTCTGTTTGAACTACTTTAATTTCTTGCTTGAGCGTCGGAATTGAGTTCCGTTGGTGGCATTTGAAACTTCTTACATAATAATTTAAACCGTATGAATTTTTGAGGCCAATTCATTTTCTGTAATTTTTGGTGAACTTTCAAAGTGGGCTGGTCGACCAATCTGATATGCCCTGTTTTGATACTGTAGCCTCCTGTTTCTCAAAAATCTGGGCTAATTCTGTCCAGAATTTTAATTGGGTGTCTTATACAAAGTTGTAGAAATTTTCAAGAGGTTTCCAACGGTACCAAGTGTGCAAAATTCTGACATCTAAAACCCGAGTTACGATTTTTCAAATATTTCAGCTCAACATGGAAGTTTATTGAACTTGACTTGAGTCTCATTGAGACATTTTTAAAGACATTTATCAAATATTATTCTAGTGACTTGAATTAAAATACTCATATTTGTCTCAGGTGATCGAGAAGATCTCGGAAAACTCAATTGATCTTGCGTGGTTTTGCCTTAGACTCTTGACTTCGGTGAGTGTCAAGTGCATGAATTGTTGAATTACCTGACATGTTTATTTGAATGTAAACTATTGAGGCAAGAGTGTACTTTATTGCGCTCGTCCTCTTTTACTTGACTTGCATGTACATGACTGTTACTTGACTTGACTGGAAATGAATGTCGATTGGAATAATCCATCGACTTAAAAGTTATAAATGGGGACGCCCAAACCTCTTGGGGATCCTTGGGACCCGAGCCGGCAATGGCTTGGTCGGGAAGCTTGGTGAACCTTAGGTACTGTTCTTTGAGCTTGACCTATTGAAGAGGTCTTGCTCGGTATTACTCGTTGTAGCTTTACCTTTTATACTTACCTGTTTGGTTTCGGGCCCGAGAGGGTGAACTGTTGGACGGAGGTTGTACTAAGTGGAGATTCTACGGACTTTACCTTTGCTAAGTTGACGGAGAGTCAACGTTTGGGATGGAATAGACTCAACTACTGAACAGTGGAAATTGGCTCCTGAGAGCCCTGTATCCTTACCTGTTTCTGTGTATTTTCCTGCATGAACACTGCTCACTGTGCTTGCGCATATTCACTGTAGATAGAGAGGATTGAAGAGGGTTCTCCGAACCCAGCTCCAAGACTTTTGTCTAATGTGAGCCCTCGAGTAGTGATTCCTTGGGAATACGGTCTCCTGGTGAAAGTTGCAATAGTACAAGTGATTGTTTGATTTACATGCTTTTATATCTGAATTTACCGGCTTTCCTACTTGCTTGATTGTATGTTTGCTTGCCTTCCATTGGCCTCACTGAGTGTTAGCTCACCCCAGTTTGTTTTCCTTAACAGGTCTTGGAGTGGGGAACTTAGATCGAGGATGTAGTTACTTGGGTAGGATTTTCATAATTTTGTATAGGCTTAATATTAAATTGTGAAGTTAATGGTTTATTGTACTTAAAATTGATGTTATCGGAATTTTAATAGACATTATTGAGGATTTATTTTTGTAAGTTAACTATCATATATTGTTGGACCTCAATTAAGGATTATAAGAATAAATGCTTGTATTATTATTTTAGAGATCTTGAAGTGTGATTATTTGAAGTATGTACTATGATTGAGGGTTTGTAGTGAGTCCTGGCTTGAGTTGGGCAGATTGTCCGCTGATACCCTTGGGTTCGCCCTTGGGAGAGGTGGGGCTGTCACACGAACCACTCCTCTCTCTCTTCCCTTGAAATTTCATCAATTTCTTCTTCCATTTCCTCTCTAAAATCAGCCACAAACTTCCATTAATCTTGGCCTAAGCTTGGAAATTGGGTGAGGAGCATTGAGGAGGAGCTCTTGGGAGGTTAAGGCTAGCATTCTTGGGTGAATTTGTTAACTTCTTAGAAGAGGTAAAATACTAAAGCTCTCATCTTTGTCTATTGATTACATTTCCAAGCATGATATTAGGATTGGGGAGTTGAAAGGTTACTAGAACCTTGATGTTTGTTGATGAAATTGAGTTTTGTGTTGGTTTGCAATTTGAAGAATGCTAAGTTTCTTTAACTTGTATTTCTTGATTATGGTTGATTGAGTGGGCTCTTGGATTCCCACAAGTATGAGAATTTGATTTCTAGCATGATTAATGATATAATGTATGTGTTTAAGTTGGACTTTGTGGTTGAAAATTGAAGGAAAAATATCAAGGAAAAACCGGTTAGGAAAAGAAGAGGAAAAAGATGAGGAAAATTGCTGTTTTTCTTTTAATGTTGTGGCTGCATTTTTGGCAAGCTTGAAGGCTAAATGCGAGGCTTAAATGTTGAGGGTTAGGTTGTTAATTTGTCCCACACAAATTTCTTCAAAAACTATGTAAAATTGGTGGCTAGGTTGAACTCAAAAATCTGGAATGAAAAGGGCATGCTGCCCGAATTTTTGGATTGATTTAATGCTAGGATTTGATCTAAGCTTCTGTCAATTTTGACCATTATTAGGTTTAGGAAGGTTGAAACTATCTTGGTTTCAAAAATGGGGTCATTTGGTGGTGGTTTAGATGTGTTAAAAGCAATGAGAAGAAGGGGAGCGAAACTTTGCAGGATTGAACCAATGTTGTCAAGTCCACTTTGGGCGTTAGAAACACTGACTTCCCGTTAGAGTTTTTGGTTGAATTTTGGTATGAACTATACTATATATGGTAGAATTGGTGTACCAAATTTGGTAATTTTTGGGTACGAAATCGACACTCAAATGAGGCCTTGAATCATGCCCTCTAAATCTGGAAATCAGAAAATTCAGAATTTCGAACCAGCCATGTTTGGACTGCTCAGAATTGAGTGCCTTCAGTGGCGTTTGAAACTTCATACATAGGATATTAAACTTTATAAGTTTCAGAAGCCAATTCATTTTCTACAATTTTTGGTGAAATTTCAAAGTTGGCTGGACAACCAACCTGTTATGTTCTGTTTTGTACTGTAGCTGTTTCTTAATCGAAAATCTGGGCAATTTTTGTCCAGAATTTTATCTTGATGCCTTCTACAAAGTTTTATAAATTTAAATGACGTTTCCAATGTTACCAAGCTTGTGAAATTTGAACTTATATAACACAAGTTACGATTTTTCAAAGATTTCTGCTCAAGTAGGAGGTTATTGAATTTGATTTTCTTGAGCGAGATTTGGTTGATAAACTAGAAACTTATTTTCATTGCTCTTTAAATATTTTAGGTAGAGGTGCTGAATTGCAAAGAGATCCAAACTTGAATTCCGAGACCTACTTTGTCGGTGAGTTTCCAATGCATCTTACTCGTATTAATTGAATGCCCTTACGTGATTGTGTGAAATACTTGAATTTAAAAATTGTTGAACCACTCACTTAAGGGGGAGTATACTTTATTGCTCTCTTTTAAGTTGAGTAGGTGACTTAGTGTTTTGCATGATTATATACACACTAGTAAGGGAAGTGTGTAAAAAGTGTTCATAAAACTACTCTTGGCCGCGTCCCTTGAGTAGTAAGAGTTAAGTGTATTGGAGTGCGGGCCCGGTAAGGGGAGTTCGGTGGAAGGAGACTGGCGTGAAGAGTCATTTACTTGGATTGGAAAGTTGACGGAGTGTCGACTACTCTAGGCGCTCGTATATTGTGGACTTGAGATCCCGAGAGCTCCCGTATCCTACTTGTGTGTTTTGTGTTTATTTTACCTGCTTTAATTATGTTATTTAATTCACTTTATGCCTGTGCATGACTTTTTGGAAATTCACGAGCTTGTATCTCACCCCCATTCCCCTTTGTTTTTCCTTAACAGGTGACGAGAATTCAGAGACCTAGATAGGTCTAGTACTCGTTTTGATCTTTTGACTCGAGGGTAGAAGCATGGACTGTATATTCTTTTGGTTTTGTAAATGATGACTCGTGGGATTGTACAAAACTTTAAATTGATGTTTTAGATGCTTTTGAGTTAAGATTTGTATTCTAAAGGTTGAAAGTTATTTTACAATTTCCATGTTCTGTGCTAATGTGGACTTTAAAATTTATCCTTTAGAGTTAGTACTTTTGAATGCTCGAGTCCAGGCGAGAGTTAGGCAGGCAGCCCGCCAACCCCTTTGGTTAGCCTTAGGGGAAGGTGGGGTTGTCACAGGTGGTATCAGAGCCTGAAGGATACTTGAGTCTGAAGAAGACGAAATATATGAGATACAAGAAGAATCAAATAATGAATCTCCAGCTAATAATTGTGAATGTGTGGGAATATGTGATTGTAGTTATTCAAGCATTAATGTTATTTCAAGAGATGGTAAGCAATTCTTTTTAGGATTAATAGATAAAATAAATGATAATGATGTAAAAAAGGAATATTTGTTAAAATTAAAAGATATTGTTATTAAGGAAGAAAACTTTAAAAATATAGAACCGTTTAATTTAAAAGAAGTTTATAATAGATTTAAGCAGCCACAAATAAATACTTCTACTCAAGATCTTCAAAAGGAAATAAAACAATTAAAAGAAGAATTAAGACTTATTAAAACTGAAAATTATGATATAAAATATCAACTATTAGCATTACAAACAGAAGTACAATTACTTAAAGAATCTAAAGAAAAAGGAAAAGAAAAATTAGAAGAAAAAATAGAAATAATGAATATTTAGTTGCTATGATTCGTGAAGTAAGATTTCAAAGATGGCATATTCCTGTTAAAATAGTTATTAATAAAGAAGTTTTTTTAGATATAGTGGTTTTACTAGATTCAGGAGCAGATTTCAATTGTATAAGAGAAGGTTTAGTTCCAACTAAATATTTTGAAAAAAACAACTGAAAAATTAAAAGGAGCTAATGGACAAAGATTGAATGTTAATTACAAAATATCAAATGTACATGTTTGTAGGAATAAAATTTGTTTTCAAAATACTTTTATATTAGTTAAAGATTTGCATCAAGAAGTTATATTAGGGACTCCATTTATAACTTAGTTATTTCCAATAATTATAAGTGAAGAAGGAATCACTACAAAAGTGCTAGATCAAGAAGTTTATTTTCCATTTTTAGAACCACCCTTGATAAAAGAAATCAACACTTGTCAAACAGCTTTTAAAATAAAAGAGAAAATTATATGTAATATTTCTAAACAAATAGAATTTTTAAAGGAAGAAGTGAAAATAAACAAAATTGAGGAAAAGCTACAAGATAAAAATATTCAAAACAAAATAATTGAAATACAAAACAAATTTAAAAAGGAAATTTGTTCAAATCTACCTAATGCTTTTTGGGATAGAAAAAGGCACATGGTAAAATTACCATATATTCCAGATTTTAATGAAAATAATATTCCTACTAAAGATAGACCTATTCAAATGAATCCTGACTTATTAGAATATTGCAAAAAAGAAATAAAAATTTTACTTGAAAAAGATTTAATAGAACCCTTGAAATCTCCTTGGAGTTGTTCGGCTTTTTATGTGAATAATAGTGTTAAAATAGAAAGAAGAGCGCCCATATTAGTTATAAATTACAAGCCCTTAAATAAAGTTTTGTTATGGATTAGATATCCTATTCCAAATAAAAGAGATTTGTTAAAAAGAATTTATGGATCAATTATCTATTCAAAATTTGATATGAAATCAGGATTTTGGCAAATACAAATCGCTATAGAAGATAGATATAAAACAGTTTTTAATGTTCCGTTTGGTCAATATCAATGGAAAGTTATGCCTTTTGATTTAAAAAACACCCCATCAGAATTTCAAAAAATTATGAATGATATATTTAATCCTTATTCAACATTCATTATAGTTTATATAGATGATGTTTTAATATTTTCAGATTCAATCGATAAGCATTTCAAGCATTTATAAATTTTTTATGAAATAATTAAGTAGAATGGATTGGTATTATCTGAATCAAAAATGAGTTTATTCCAAACTAAAATTAGATTTCTTGGACATGATATTAATGAAGGACAATTTAAACCAATAGGTAGACCATTAGAATTTGCCAATAACTCAAAAGACTCCCGTGACTCTCAAAGGACTCTCGTGACTCTCGTGCATGAAAAGACAAAAGCAAAACAAGCACTATCTCATTAGTCAAAAGATGGCACAAGTATGCTGGCTACATTATTCAAGACTCATCATGACTTATTAAAGAATTCAAAAAGCAAAAAGAGATTGTCGGCCAACTACCAAAGCATCCAACAAGAATAGTTGCCAATCTCCAGCTATAAATAGAGAAATTTCAAGACAAAGCAAGAATCGGAAGTTGTTCGCTCTCTGAAAATCCTCTCTAGCTCTTTCCAAATTTCTAAGTTGTTCTCCAGTTTTTATATTTTATTTTAGAAGTGTGTGTTCAAGTTTCAAGCTTGTATCAAGTGAAGACTATATCGTCTACACATATTGTAAGTTTTAATCTATTAATATTTCCAGAATTTATTATTCAATATCATATCTTCATACTTAGAAGACGTAATCTAGTTCTTGCATTAAATTTGACTAAACGTTTAATACGAAGAATCATTTCTATTCTAGCACACAATGATCTTCATCCACATATTAGACTCAATTTTTTAGATTTATTAGAAAGAGAAATCAAAATTAAACAAAATATTATATATGAATTAGAAATTCTTAGTTCAGTCTGAATTTTTATCATTATATATTACCTGGGATCGGTTCTGGTATCAGAGCCGGTTTAGCTTGTTGATCTTATTCAAAGATAAGAATTATTCATATAAAGACTTGGTTATCTTTAAGTGTTATAGTTGGTCAGCCTTTGTTAACGTTGGTCAGCGGCAGTTAGATTTGTAAGACTGTGGTCCCGTGGGTAGTCCTTGTAACATTAAAGAAAATCGAAACTTTATTATGGCTAGTTTCTTATCAAAGATAGGGTCAATAAGACAAACTGGTAATGATAATAGAAATCAATCTCTAGAAGATGTGGATAAGTAAGACGATTCAGTAAACAATATTGAAATTAATATTGAGAAAATAGAACAACAATTAAGTAATTGGACTATTCTAGATTTAAAGGTACATAAAGTTTATCAAAAGGGAACATTAGAATTCTTTCAAGATTATTCAATTAAATTAACTGAAGAGACAATTTCCCTAAGAAAAAATCATGAAGTAATTAGATTATTTAATAAAGAATCCATTGCTAAACATGTAAATAAGTATAGATATTTACATATAGGAATGGTTCAAGTTGCTGTCAAACCATTACATAGACTTCGATTAGATTCTCCCATATTACTTTGTTTACGTGATGCTAGACCTACTTCGTTTCAGAATTCTTTGCTTGGCTTAATTGAATCAAATTTAGAAACTAGACCCGGTTATTTCAATTGTTATCCAAATTTCACTGTTGATCTAAAAGATGCAAATATTCTTTCAGCTCTAACTTTAAATATTCAAACTAAAAATACAGAATTTATAGAAGATTCAAAATCTTTAGCAATTATTTATAGAATAGCGTATAAAGTTATGAAAACTACCATAAATCCAAAGGTTTTAATTATGCCAGTTAAAGGAGAAACCATGTTATTAGAAGCCAATTTAGAACATTCAAATGTTTTTATTCCAAAAAGATTAACTTGGGATAGTATTACAAATAGTACAAAATGGAATTTAGAAAAAATAATAACTCCTGAGGTAGTTAAAAGAGAAAATAGTAATATAAATAATATTATAGAATTACCAGATGGATCTATAGAAATAGAATTTTCAAAAGAAAAATTATTTACAACCTCTAGACCTTCAACTTCTTCAATTAATACTAAATTAAATTTAGAAGAAGTAGATTTTAGACCAAATATTCCAAAAACTAGATATAAACAAGAAGACGAAGAATCAGAATATTCACCTACTCAATCACAAATGAATGCAAAATTAGATAATCAGTTAAATGTTATAACTAGAGAGTTTTTAATAAATAAAAATTATCTTCAAAAATTATTTTCTTCAGAAGAAAATAAAGAAAAAATAGAATGGTATTTCAAAACCTTTTCAAAAGACAAGTTACAGATTTTAAAGAAAATTATTTCAAAGAACTTAATAGAATAGAAGCTCATATTGATTTTTTTAAATGGTATCAGCCTACTGTCAAAACTATTTTTCCAAGATAGATGAAAATATTTTCGGAGAAATAGAACCAGCCTTTTATAATAAATCCTATCTTGAACTTATTCAAATCTTCTTTCATCCTAATTTATTCCACTTTTCTGAAACTCCTTTCAAAACCAGAAAATTCTATGAAAAGGTTCTCATAGAAACAGATTCAATAGAAATTCCTAAATGGTCTCCTGATAATGTTCCTGAAGAACAAGTCAATTATCACAAAATCAAGTTCAAACGCATACTCAAACCCACTGAATGGCCAGTCTCTGGATATCAAACCCAATTTCAATTTAAGACTCCTTTTAAACCTTCTGTGTATACTTACTATGACTATATCAAAGCTATTGGAGCAATCCTTTATTTCAAACCATTTTCTCATTCTTGGTTTATCCAGTTATTACCATCAATTACTCATGATGTTCCAATGTGGTTTTACAATTGGTGGCATGATTTTGGAGGAAACTTTGAGATAATGCCAGTCAACTTTCAAGAAGATTTCAAGATATTTACAAAGGAAGAAATTTTTAAAGATTATACTGAAGAACAGGTCCTACTCCATTACTATATAAAAAATAGAATTCCATGGATTTTCTGTTGGAATTTTAACAAAAATTATTCCCAAGAGATTTATACATTTATCAGACAATTCAAGGTTAAGTGGTGGGATTCTGTCAAAGAGATAAAGTTTCCAATGGAAAAAGGTTCGACTCCAAAAGAAGCAGAAAAGATTCATGAATTTTTGACAGCAACAAATAGATTCCAATGTCTGATGGCAGAAAGTTCAAGCAAGGCAGATTTCAAGAAAAATATAGAAATCATTTAGGTTATAACTGATCGGTTAATGAAACAATATGGTTTTCAAATTTACTATATGGTTTGAATTTGATCTTGAATAATTTCGTCTGATTTTGATTATCTTGCTCCATCTATAATGCAAATTCTCGTGGTTAATTTTCAAAATATAATAATCGAACAATTTAAGAACAATTTAAGATAACAATATAATTCAATTTGAATATAACAAATAGATATTTCATAAATTATATTTAACTTAAATTGAAATTAAATTCTTTTATTATAAAAACCATCTAGTAAAAGAGAGCCAACATTGTTAAAAGCTATAACAAAGATGTAGTCTAAGAACTGATCTTCCCAGCTATATATATAAAGCAAGGTTGCCACGTAAGTAAAAGAAAAATAAAAGAAAAGGAAATATAAGGGTTACCACGCATGAGATATGTGGCTACCCTAGATGGATAAAAGGGGCTAAATTAGCCCCAGTTTTGTGACCTTTTTTTTCATATTATTTCTAGAAATTTGTCCATATTTTTGCGATGGAAAATTTATATGGCAGAACTAAGGAACTAAAAGTAGATGCAAAACTAAGATGTCCTAGATATATTAGTAATTGACACTATAGGATATGAGTCATTCACAAATATAAAGTCTAAACTCTAAAGTCTCAAATTTATGTGATTTGAAATTCCTATGTAGAGGTAGTAAACATTACTTGTAAAGTGGTTCATGATTCTAGTGAAAACTATATGTGAAACTTGTGTCAGAATGCGTGTAATTATAAACTTTCATCTCTTTCGAAGTGTATCACTGTGATCTCTTACCCATACAGTTGTAAGATTTTCTCGTAATGCTGAAACATGATTTTCTCACTGTTATAGGCTCTCAGTCTTAGGGTGTGGTAAAATTGAAATTTAAAATATGAAATTTAAAATTTGAATCTATTAAGTGATTGAATTGTTTAGTATTAAATCTAATATATTTAAATGTATATCACATTAAGTGATAAGTGAATAGCTTAATACTTAATTTTGGAAGCAAGTTTTACCTAGCAAATTCAGTGCCACTTAATTAATTCAGATATTCTATTTTTTGTTATCAAACGGTTTGAATGTGTTAGAATCTGAATCCATTAAAATTAAGTACTGAATTGGATTATCCAACAGGGCCTTAGTTTGTTAGTTAGTACTTTTACCTATGAAAATTAGAGGAATGGACAAGTTATTTCATCATTTGGGCTCAAAAGTCCAGTGTTTGGCTTTGAATTGGAAAAGTATTCTCACCTCATGAACTCTCAAAATAACACAACAGAAGCCCTTAAGAAAATTAGATTCTTGATACCATTTTTTTGGAATTTTAGCAATGAAATGCTCTTGAAAAAAGTGACAGTCAAGGAGGAGACTAAATTGTCTGTTTCTTAGTTAATGAACCACAAATCTAAAGGATTAAATGAGCTAAAAAATAGAAAATCTAAACTAAATCAACCGAAATGAAAACAAAATTTGAACTAGTCAAAAACTAAAAGGAGGAACTAACTCTAGTTGTTGTAATAACTAGTTTGACTTTTTTTAGACCTAAAAAATTCACCCAAGTTTACTAAATTGTAGTAAAGTGGCAATCCCAATAGATCTATGCAAATTTGGCTTCAGCCTCTAACTGACCTAAAAAAAGTGTAAAATCCAACAATAGTACCGAAAGTGGATTCCAAGTTGAAGGTACAAGAAAATTAGGATTTGAGTCATTAAGAAACAATTTGACTATTTAAGCATTCTATGTTATGAAATAATTATCTGTATTGATGTGGATGTCCATTTATATTTCCAAGAAGATTGATACATGTATTCCCCATAAGATTGATTGGTACATTGATGTATCTTCTTGTAGTTCATTAGTTCATCTATAGAACTACTAAATACATGTACTTGAAATACTAAATTCATGTATAGATATTTAATAGGATTCATGTACCTTTGATCTTAGTTTACCTATAAATAGAGGTATCCTAACCTCAGTTGTAACAACAACAACAACAACTTCTGAACAATAAAGTTAATAATAGAATATGATGAAAGAGCTGAAAGCTATCCAAGGAAGGATTCATCATTCAAGTAACCTTCAAGAGCTTGGCAATGAGGATCACAAGCTGTACACATTAATCCAAGTAATTGAAGCTAAGGAAGCTGCGTTAGAAGAATAAACCCTAAGCTTGGGCCGGATTTATAGTTGGTTTAATTTCGTTTGTTTACTTAGTGTGTTGGGCCGAATTGCCTTGCTGAGTTTGGTTTGGTTAATTCAAGTCCAATTGCTATTAGTAAGTTAGTTTAATTTATGTTTAGTGAATAAAAGCTTATGGCCGAATGTCTAAATGGATTAACGGTCAGAGCCTAGTTCGGCTAGGACTAGTTTTCTTAAGTTAGCATTAGTTGATTCCTAGTAGTATTAGGATTACTTTGTTAGGCTATAAATACAGCCTCATAGAGCCGAATTAATCACCAAGTTTTATCAATCAATTTTTCAGCTTATTCCTGTAAGAATAGCACGTCTCTTTTCTAAGAGATTCTTCTTTGAATACTTGAGAGGGCTTGAGTGTTCAAGTGACTTATCAATCAAGAACTGCACTTGATTGTGGCGTCTTCTACCTAAAGCCTTGGTTCGCTAATTCATTGTTCTACGGGTTGAGATTAAATTCAAGGTTTGTAGTTTCGCAAGTTAGAGGAGTCGAGTGTCTTCTGCAACTCCAACTTGATTATCGTCTAGGTGCAACCATCCTGGTTCCCATATTCCATCGACCTTTTCAAGGTTGTCCCAATCACACCATGAGTTTTCTTGTGAATGTGCGTTAAGAGCTCATGAGAAATATAAGCATGTTGGTGATGAGCATGAGGAGAAGCAAAGGTGTAAGCAAAGAGCCTCTAGATGGAGTTCATCCTCAACCAAAAGAGCCTCATTTGAGTTACCTGAAATGTCTCAAAGCAAGTCATTGCCACGTGAACAAAAGAATGAAAGGTGACATTGGAAAGAGGAGTCAAATATGATGGTTGATTCCATAATGGATGGCATTACGCAACTATTGAATGCCTATCTCAAGCCATACATTGAGCCCCATAATCAAACATCTATAATGGTGGCTAGTGAAGAGCATTCCATCATCACATGTGAGCAAGAAGAGCTGCACATCCCATCTACACTAGCTCCGAATCAAGTGCTAGCTGAGGAAAAATTATGTGAAGCACAAAATGATAGTGTGAACAATGATGTACCATTTGAGCATGAGAGAAAAGAGGTAAAATCTGAGTTGAGTGCTCAAGAAAAAGAGAGGGGAAATTCACAAGATTTGAGCGAGTTAGTCACTTCCACTAGGGATTCTTGTGAGGAAAATAGTGAGCTGAGCATGAGTGTTAAAATGAGTGAGAATGAGTTAGTTATGAAGGTTGAGCATCGAGAGTTTGTACTTATGACTAACCATCCTTGCTTTATTTTGCCTAGTGTGTTTATTGATTTTTCACAGGTTAATGAGGCGATTAAAGTGCTTAACCGAGGAGTTACTCATGATGATTTCAATTCACTTGTGGAACTTAGTGATAATCAATGGTCAAGTGCATCGCCAAAATTTGGTAAATCTGTCATTATTTCATTGGCCATGAACAAGGTAAACTTCTTTCCTAAAACTCTTTGTTATCATGGTACCCCTACTAAGTTTGCACCATCTATGAAGGTACATCCTCTTGAGCTTGATATGAGTGATTATAAACCTAGTTTTGAGAAATCAATTGCTGCCTACTTGAGCATAGATGATTTTTTTGAATTGTTCATGCATGCTAGACATCTAGAATTACTTGGTATTGTTTTTAGGATTCTTAAAGCATGTAATGTGGTCTATCATCTTGGAATCATGCCTTTAGATAAAGCTGTTCATTTACTATATAACCATCATTCTAGAATTCATTTGAGTCACTTTATGAATTGCAATTGTCTTAGTCTTTTTTTGAGTCCTTATGTGCTGTTTATTTTCTTTGAGTCTAGTGATCATTATGTGTGTGTTAGTAGTTGTGTTTGTGGAATGTCTAAGGTTCTTGACTTAATAGGTAATGTATTTAACATAGTTGATTTTCCTAAGAGTCTTTGTCCTAGTTTCATTATAGTTCATGCATTTAGATTGCATTTAACATCCTTGTTGTGGAAGTTTGCATCTAGTTCATTGAGAGATTTTAATCTGTGTTTAGGACAAGTTCTAAGGCCTAGATTGGTAGATGAAATTCACATATACCCATCATGTTATCAATTAGGGGAATGTGGAGATTACATTTCTTTCACTTCTATTCATTCGCCATCCTTTGTATTTGATCCAGGTATACATGTGATGGGTAATTGGCAAAATTCAAGTGAACTGGAGCGTGCATGTTGGTTCATGTTCCAGTTGACTAGAAGGCATGCTTCTTGTCTTGCGTTCATCAAAACATTCCCTGAAGTTCTTCATCACAAACGATCCTTCGATTTGGGACAAATTGCCTTCAAGAGGAGGTGAATGATGAAAGAGCTGAAAGCTGTCCAAGGAAGAATTCATCATTCAAGTAACCTTCAAGAGCTTGGCAATGAGGATCGCAAGCTGTACACATTAATCCAAGTAATTGAAGCTAAGGAAGCTGCGTTAGAAGAATAAACCCTAAGCTTGGGCCGGATTTATAGTTGGTTTAATTTCCTTTGTTTACTTAGTGTGTTGGGCCGAATTGCCTTGCTGAGTTTGGTTTGGTTAATTCAAGTCCAATTGCTATTAGTAAGTTAGTTTAATTTATGTTTAGTGAATAAAAGCTTATGGCCGAATGTCTAAATGGATTAACGGTCAGAGCCTAGTTCGGCTAGGACTAGTTTTCTTAAGTTAGCATTAGTTGATTCCTAGTAGTATTAGGATTATTTTGTAAGGCTATAAATACAGCCTCATAGAGCTGAATTAATCACCAATTTTTATCAATCAATTTTTCAGCTTATTCCCGTGAGAATAGCACGTTTCTTTTCTAAGAGATTCTTCTTTGAATACTTCAGAGAGTTTGAGTGTTCAAGTGACTTATCAATCAAGAACCACACTTGATTGTGGCGTCTTCTATCTAAAGCCTTGGTTCGCTAATTCATTGTTCTACGGGTTGAGATTAAATTCAAGGTTCGTAGTTCCGCAAGTTAGAGGGGTCGAGTGTCTTCCGCAACTCCAACTTGATTATCGTCTAGGTCCTACATTCAATTCTCATCAGAATAATTCTCTATTCTCTCTACTTCTTGTCTCTATTGTATTATTTCAATCTCTACTTTTAGTAGTTCATATCAGTAGTTTTATAACACGTTATCAGCACGAGTCTCTACCATTGGGCATATATGAATCACAAATCTTTGTCACTGGAGCCGTGACATACAGCTTCACCCAAGTTGCATAGAAGGAACCCGGATTGACTTATGGTCGCTTGCTGAATTCTATGCGCCAGATGATTCGTGATGAACACATTGAAATAGACACATTTCAACTCTTTTAAGAAAAGTATTGGTCACAAACTTGTCACAGGTTAGCACTAACACGCCTACAAATCATTACTATACGATGTCTGCCCATCTAATTTGTTTTCTATATGATTGAATTGCTACAAGAAAATACTTTACTATTCATTGCAAAAGCACTAAACTTGACATGTAGAAATCAAAAAAGGCCTTGGGGAAGCATGTCATCAATAGCAGGGGATTAAAAAAATATATCCATTTCAAAACTAGTCGTATACCGCCCTACACGTATGCAAATTATTTGATTGATTTAACTAAAAAGAAACTTCTTGGATGACACAAATGAGAAAGAAAAAGCCATGAAATTCGAGGCTTTTGTTTCTACTATTTTAAATTTGAAAGTGAACCTTTTATATTGCAAATGATCCTTAGCTAGCACGGTGCAACAAGTGTCAACCTTTTCCTAAGTCGTCATTTGAGCATTACATGAGCTTCTAGTTGTATGTACTACTGTTTGCATGTGCCCGTGATTGTAAACTCATTTGGAGCTGATTGGATGCTTCTCTTGTTGCTTTTACTTTCCCGCACCTGATTGTTGAATTCAATTCTGTTTATTTATCTTTATTATCAACGAATTATTTAGTATAAATATTAGATGGTGAAATATATCTTGATAAAAATAGATTTTGAAGGCACCATTAATAGAAAAAATGATGCATAAGGATTCATTTATCCTTTAAGAGAAAAGGATTTGACCGCTTGAACATGGTCGAGATCTGACCGCCTAAAAATGGTCGTTCTTATAAAATTCAATATGATAAAGTTATCGAATGCTGCAAGTTATTATGTGGAGAAAATATCACTGATATAGATATGTGAAAAATGTATTCTCCATATTTTACTCCTCGAATATGCACTTGAAGTAGCAATATCAAGAGAATAAATTTGAGAAGTATTTTGAATTTATTATATGCCTTTGTTTAAAATCCAATTTAACGGATCTAGTCCATTCCCTGAGGTGAATGCGACTTAAATTATGACTACAGTCATGATTATAGATGCAGTTAAGATAGATATATACCACCTGAAGTGGGATAATGATAAGAAAGAATGTGAAAAAAAGATCCCAAAATAAATACTATTTATATAGTATTAAAGGTCATTAGTCATGTATATATCGTATGACTAAATATTTTATTGACCTTTATCAATCATCATAAACAAACACCCTGAAGGTGTAAATTGATAGTGCATTTGATGATAGTAATAATCATATTTTCTTCCTGAAGAAGAAATTGATGCCAAACACTCGATATTTATTTAGAATTTGGTTAAGTGTTATTTTCGCATATTTTATGTCATCAGTTATGGTATTTATGAATTTTATTAATGTTTACATTTATTTGTAAGTTTTGTTATTAATTCTTCCTGAAGAAGAACATTTCTTTATTATTTCTTCCTGACGAAGAAATTGTTGTGCTATTTTATTATTTCTTCCTGAAGAAGAAATATTTCTTTGTTATTTCTTCCTGAAGAAAAAATGAATATCAAATATTTGGGATTAAAAATTATGGTGATGATAATGTATGTCTCATTGATAGTGCTACTATGCACACTATATTCCTGTCTGAGAATAGGAGAGATAAATACAATCAGTGATGGTGGTAAAATAATTAAAAACTCCAGAAGAGCCACCAATATATTTCTTCTTGAAGGAGTAAAGTTTTTTCTAAATGATGTACTATTCTCTCCCAAAATCTCGAAGGAATATATTGAATTTAAAAATATCCATTGAAATGGAGATTATTTCAAAATACAAAATGAGACAATAACAGGTGTCATCAAATGAGATAAAGGTTGATTATACCACAAAACTATTCAAAGGAGAAATGGTTATTGT
This sequence comes from Gardenia jasminoides, assembly GCA_013103745.1. Taxonomy (NCBI): domain Eukaryota; kingdom Viridiplantae; phylum Streptophyta; class Magnoliopsida; order Gentianales; family Rubiaceae; genus Gardenia; species Gardenia jasminoides. The sequence continues at coordinate 39,108,743 of CM023095.1, read as the reverse complement.
TATAGTTGTCTTTATTCTCATTTGGTTTGATTAAATCAAAATCATCACCTACAGTGAATCAGAAGTTTACTGATCCCAACATATTTATGATTTGTCAAAAATAAGAGCCGACAATTATTCATACATACCCCCTTGTATTATCTGTGGCTCCAACAGAAATTTATGTCAGAAGTGAAATCACCTTTTACAATTAGAAATGATGAAATATTGATGGGTGATCTTTTTATAAATTGAAATTGTACACTTCCCAACAATAGGGGGAGGAATGATCAACTGAAAGGAAATCATTTGAAAAATATTATTGGATTTCCTTGATTCTCATACCAAATAATGTGAACTAGAAGTTCAATAGATTATCTTGCAACAAAATTGCAAGTCAATTATCAGATATATTTATCGACTCTAGAAGAGTTATTGAATTGAATATTCCTGCAGAAAATATGATAGTAGAATTGATGTCCCTGAAGGACACATACAAGTGCTACAAATGAATTTAAGGCCGACCTACTATAATAACGCATTTTGATTTCAAGTATCTCCGAAGATGAAATAAATGTCATGACAAAACTGAATCTCCTGAAGAGATCGCTCCTGAAGAGCCAACTCCTGAAGAGTTTACTCTTGAAAAGAATGAAATCACGAAAATTTGAAATTGGAGTCTATATATAAAGAAGTTACGTATTGTGTAGTATTTGACATTATGAAAGAAAATGAGAATCATAAAAATATATCGGTTGATGAATGTCGGTGAAGAAATGATTTGGCGAATTGGAAAGATGCGATCCAATTTGAATTGGATTCACTGGTTAAAAGAAAAGTTTTTGGACCTGTAGTCCAAACACCTGAAGGTGTAAAGCCAGTGGGATATCAAGGGGTATTTATGAGAAAAAGAAATGAGAAAAATGAAATTATAAGATATAAAGCAAGACTTGTAGCCCAAGGATTTTCACAAAGAACTGAATTTGATTAAACATATTCACCTGTAGTGGATGCGATCACATTTATATATCTTGTGGGTTTAGCAGTGCATGAAAAGTTAGAAATGCGTCTAATGGACGTAGTTACTGCTTATTTATAAGGAAATCTTGATAATGATATTTACATGAGAATCCCTGAAGGATTCAACATGCCTGAAGCATGTAAATCAAATCCTAAAAATGTTTACTCTATTAAATTACAAAGGTCTTTGTATGGATTTAAACAGTCTGGACGCATGTGGTATAACCGACTCAGTGAATGTTTGATTAAAGAAGGTTATACCAATAATCCAATATGTCCATGTGTTTTTATAAAGAAACATGGGTCAAATTTTGTGATAATTGTGGTATATGTTGATGATCTTAATTTGATTGGAACTCCTGAAGAGATCCAGAAAACTGTTGAATATTTGAAGGAAGAATTTGAGATCAAAGATTTTGGTCAGACAAAATTTTGTCTTGGTTTACAAATTGAGCATTTAGAAGGTGGAATTTTTATCCACCAAATTGCTTATACTCAGAAGGTATTAAAGCGGTTTTATATGGATAAAGCACATACATTAAATATCCCAATGGTCGTCAGATCACTTGATTCTAATAAAGATCCTTTTAGACCACGAGAGGAAGATGAAGAGATACTTGATCCTGAAGTACCATATCTCAGTGCAATTGGGGCACTAATGTATCTTGCTAATTGCATACAGTCAGATATATCATTTGCTGTGAATTTATTAGCAAGATTTAGTTCCTCTCCAACTAGACGACATTGGAATGGTATTAAACACATTTTTCGCTATCTCTGAGGAACAATTGATCTTGGCTTATTTTATTCAAATAAATCTAGACTTGAATTGATTGGTTATGCTGATGCTGGATATTTATCTGGCCCACATAAAGCAAGGTTTCAGACTGGTTATCTATTTACATGTGGTGGTACAGTTGTTTCATGGCGATCTACAAAACAATCAATAGCTGCCACTTCTTCTAATCATGCTAAAATAATAGCAATTCATGAGGCCAATCGAGAATGTATTTGGTTAAGATTAATGATCCACTATATCCGAAAGAGTTGTGGGTTATCCTCTGAAAAAGAAAATCCTCCGATTGTATTATATGAAAATGATGCAGCTTGCATAACTCAATTAAAAGGAGGATATATTAAAGGAGATAGGACGAAACATATTTCACAAAATTTTTCTTTACTCATGATTTACAAAAGAATGGTGAAATTGATGTGCATCAGATCCGATCAAGTGATAATTTGGCAGATTTATTTACCAAGGCGTTATTGATTGCAACGTTTGAAAAATTGGTGAAAAATATTAGAATGCGTCGGTTAAAAGATCTCAAATGATGTCTGAATCAGAGGGAGAAAATACACAAGAATAATGTACTCTTTTTCCTTCACTAGGGTTTTTGTCCCATTGGGTTTTTCCTTAGTAAGGTTTTAACGAGACATATTCTTTGTGTGATGGACATCCAATGGGGAGTGTTATGAAATAATTATCTGTATTGATGTGAATGTCCATTTATATTCCCAAGAAGATTGATGCATGTATTCCCCATAAGATTCATTGGTACATTGATGTATCTTCTCGTAGTTCGTTAGTTCATCTATAGAACTACTAAATACATGTACTTGAAGTACTAAATTCATGTATAGATATTTAATAGGATTCATGTACCTTTAATCTTAGTTTACCTATAAATAGGGGTATCCTAACCTCAGTTGTAACAACAACAACAACTTCTGAACAATAAAGTCAATAATAGAATAATTCTCTATTCTCTCTACTTCTTGTCTCTATTGTATTATTTCAATCTCTACTTTAAGTAGTTCATATCATTAGTTTTATAACATTTTAGAATACAGAAAAAAGGTGGAATGTGTGAGAACCCTAGAAAAAAAAAATTTTCAATTAAGAGCACCATTAATCATCTAGTGCATTATTTCTCCCAAAGTACCCAATTTTGTGTGTACTGCATGGTTTAATTTAGAATTTCATTTTCCATGTTTTATATGGACAAATGCATGAAACTTATATGGTTTTATGTGTGTCACATGTTAATTAAGGGATTTGATGGTAATTTACAAAGATATTATCTCATTTTTGGCCAAGAAGTTGACACTTTTCAATACCTCCTTAACCCCTTGACTTTAAGCCTCTATTTAAACCTTCCATTTCAAAAATTTGAATTAAATTTCCCTCTCTCTCTCACCTTCTTGGCCGGCCACTCCTACAAAGAAGAACACCAAACCCTAAGCTAAAAATTAGTCAATTTTAGTGAAGGGAAAGCTACTTTGAGTGAAACCCTAGGCTAGATTAATCCTTAGACCTCAAGCTTGGTGGCAAGGAGTGGAATTTTTGGGTGGTTTGCTCACATTTCTAGCAAGGTAAGACCTCTCTTAATCATTCTTTAATGAGCTTCAAGTTCAAAGAGGATGCTAGTTAGATGAAATTTAAGGGCTTGTTGTGGTTTGGAAGGATTGATTATGGAAGGAAATCTTGTGGTTGCTAACTAGAGTTTGGGTTTTATTTGTTGACCACCAAGTGTTTGATAAATTGATTGTTGTTTTGTGATACTTTGATGATGGAGTTAATTGCTGTTTTAACTTGTTAAACACCTTGGCAAATGATGGAAATAACCTTAAGGGGTTGATTGAAGAAGTTGCTTCAAAGCTGGAAATTTTCATGGAAATCAGTCCACTTCCCGAACTTATTTTTGACTGTAGAAAATGAACTAGTGCCCTAGCCTTATACCGTTAGAAAGCTCTATGAACCTAGTTTTAAACACCGCTGACGGAGCTTGATTTTAATTTTCCTACGTTGAGTTATGGCTGTTTTCCCGAGACTGCTCGGCCAACCTATCACTAATCTAGCAGTTTTCTTGCGACTTTGAGATTTGCCATTTTGACCCTGAATAAGGATGAATTGATGTCTGACCTCTTCATGAAAGTTTTAGGACTATGTCTTAGCTTCGAAACTCCATATAGTACACCCCAATCTGATAAGTGTGGCCACAGTTATGATCAAATTACAGAAACTCGATAAACCTGTCCATTGTTGGTTTCACTTTCACCATTGTTTCTCTTATTTCTTTTGATTCTTGTGCATTCTTGTCCTGTCCCGACTCACTCATGCATGGTTCTAATATGTTGATAAGCTTCTCATTTGATTATCCTTATAAGTGGGATTGGTCACTCTATAACTTGTGCATTCACGGAGATGTTTCATCAAGTAGGCTAACAATGAGCACATGCATTAGGTTATCTTGTTTGGGTAGCAACTCAAATATTTTCATTTCATTTGTATTAGACTTGGAAGGAGGAAATAGAGGTGATTTGGGTGCAAGCACTTGAAAATATCTTGCTTGATTTGGTGAGTGTTCCAATGCTTGTTTACTTGTTAAATGTGACTAGTTGGATTATCTGATCTTGACCTACTTGATTATGTGAACTACTTGAAATCTGTTGGCTTGGACACTCTCTTGTGTTATTATGATCGAGACGAAGTGCACTTTATCACACTCGCTTCTCTTTTCTTGAACTATATATCCTTGATATCGTGATACTTGTGGATTTGACCCTTGCTTATATTTGATTTGTGAGTCGTTTGGGTAATATCCCATCGACTAATCTGTTTAGAAGCTTGTTTACCTGCTTGTTAACCGTGCCTCATGAAATGGCCACTTGTATGATATCACAAGGGCAAATCTTGTTATCGCCTGGACTCGCGGATCGGAGTCCACCCTATCGCTCATTGGTTGAATCGAGCCGCTAGGGCTTGGTCGAGTAGACCGATGATGCCCTTGGATCCTGCTTTCTTGCTTTTGGTATACTCGGTATTACCTTCTTGTTGGTGTTCGTCCGGTAAGGTGGGAGAATCGGTGAACGGAATGGTTGGTGAGTGGGTTCTACCGACATTAATTCTTGCATTTCCTTGGTTGACGGAGTGTCAACGGACTTGGATCAAGTCTGCCGTGGAACTTGGCTCCCCGAGAGCCACCGTATCCTTTATATTTGAATTGCTATTTAAGTGATCCTTGTACACCGATCTTCCAAGAAGAGAAGCTTGAGTGCTGAACTCCTCGTGAGCACTAATCTGAAGTTGAGTCCTTGAGTAGTGCATGAGCACCATCTCTTGGTTGACAAGCATCTGTGATCATCCCCAGCACTTGTACTTGAAATTCCAAATTTTATGCGAATGTGCTAGTGTGATTATTTATCAAAGCTTTGTGGTGCAAATATGCTAATTGCTATTTTGCATGCCTGTTTTGGAACCTCACCGGGCTTTTAGCTCACCTTATTTTCCTTTGTTTTCCTTAGTGGGATTTGCTTGAGCTTAGGGTTAAGCACGATGCGAATAGTATAAGTTTTGTTGTTACTTTTGTTTATGGATGATATACAAAACCCTACCATGGATAAGTTAGCTTTTGGTTTTGTACCCTTAATCCCCGTTGAATTTTAAGTTTGAATGGTGGTGTGAAACTTATGTAACTATGTTGGATGACTTTGAATTTAGGGGAATTGGAACTCAAGAGATCCGTAAAACCGCTGAATATTTGAAGGAAGAATTTGAGATCAAAGATTTTGGTCGCACAAAATTTTGTCTTGGTTTACAAATTGAGCATTTAGAAGGTGGAATTTTATCCACCAAATTGCTTATACTGTAAGGTATTAAAGCGGTTTTATATGGATAAAGCACATACATTAAATATCCCAATGGTCGTCAGATCACTTGATTCTAATAAAGATCCTTTTAGACCACGAGAGGAAGATGAAGAGATACTTGATCCCGGTACCATATCTCAAAGGTAATTGGGGCACTAATGTATCTTGCTAATTGCATACAATCGATATATCATTTGCTGTGAATTTATTAGCAAGATTTAGTTCCTCTCCAACTAGACGACATTGGAATGGTATTAAACACATTTTTCGCTATCTCTGAGGAACAATTGATCTTGGCTTATTTTATTCAAATAAATCTAGACTTGAATTGATTGGTTATGCCGATGTGGATATTTATCCGCCCACATAAAGCAAGGTTTCGTGGTTATCTATTTACATGTGGTGGTACAGTTGTTTCATGGCGATCTACAAAACAATCAATAGCTGCCACTTCTTCTGATCATGCTAAAATAATAGCAATTCATGAGGCCAATCGAGAATGTATTTGGTTAAGATTAATGATCCACTATATCCGAAAGAGTTGTGGGTTATCCTCTGAAAAAGAAAATCCTCCGATTGTATTATATGAAAATAATGCAGCTTGCATAACTCAATTAAAAGGAGGATATATTAAAGGAGATAGGACGAAACATATTTCACCAAAATTTTTCTTTACTCATGATTTACAAAAGAATGGTGAAATTGATGTGCATCAGATCCGATCAAGTGATAATTTGGCAGATTTATTTACCAAGGCGTTATTGATTGCAACGTTTGAAAAATTGGTGAAAAATATTAGAATGCGTCGGTTAAAAGATCTTAAATGATGTCTGAATCAGAGGGAGAAAATACACAAGAATAATGTACTCTTTTTCCTTCACTAGGGTTTTTGTCCCATTGGGTTTTTCCTTAGTAAGGTTTTAACGAGACATATTCTTTATGTGATGGACATCCAATGGGGAGTGTTATGAAATAATTATCTGTATTGATGTGAATGTCCATTTATATTCCCAAGAAGATTGATGCATGTATTCCCCATAAGATTCATTGGTACATTGATGTATCTTCTCTTAGTTCGTTAGTTCATCTATAGAACTACTAAATACATGTACTTGAAGTACTAAATTCATGTATAGATATTTAATAGGATTCATGTACCTTTAATCTTAGTTTACCTATAAATAGAGGTATCCTAACCTCAGTTGTAACAACAACAACAACTTCTGAACAATAAAGTCAATAATAGAATAATTCTCTATTCTCTCTACTTCTTGTCTCTATTGTATTATTTCAATCTCTACTTTAAGTAGTTCATATCATTAGTTTTATAACATTTTAGAATACAGAAAAAAGGTGGAATGTGTGAGAACCCTAGAAAAAAAAAATTTCAATTAAGAGCACCATTAATCATCTAGTGCATTATTTCTCCCAAAGTACCCAATTTTGTGTGTACTGCATGGTTTAATTTAGAATTTCATTTTCCATGTTTTATATGGACAAATGCATGAAACTTATATGGTTTTATGTGTGTCACATGTTAATTAAGGGATTTGATGGTAATTTACAAAGATATTATCTCATTTTTGGCCAAGAAGTTGACACTTTTCAATACCTCCTTAACCCCTTGACTTTAAGCCTTCTATTTAAACCTTCCATTTCAAAAATTTGAATTAAATTTCCCTCTCTCTCTCACCTTCTTGGCCGGCCACTCCTACAAAGAAGAACACCAAACCCTAAGCTAAAAATTAGTCAATTTTAGTGAAGGGAAAGCTACTTTGAGTGAAACCCTAGGCTAGATTAATCCTTAGACCTCAAGCTTGGTGGCAAGGAGTGGAATTTTTGGGTGGTTTGCTCACATTTCTAGCAAGGTAAGACCTCTCTTAATCATTCTTTAATGAGCTTCAAGTTCAAAGAGGATGCTAGTTAGATGAAATTTAAGGGCTTGTTGTGGTTTGGAAGGATTGATTATGGAAGGAAATCTTGTGGTTGCTAACTAGAGTTTGGGTTTTATTTGTTGACCACCAAGTGTTTGATAAATTGATTGTTGTTTTGTGATACTTTGATGATGGAGTTAATTTTTGTTTTAACTTGTTAAACACCTTGGCAAATGATGGAAATAACCTTAAGGGGTTGATTGAAGAAGTTGCTTCAAAGCTGGAAATTTTCATGGAAATTTTCATGGAAATCAGTCCACTTCCCGAACTTATTGTTGACTGTATAAAATGAACTAGTGCCCTAGCCTTATACCGTTAGAAAGCTCTATGAACCTAGTTTTAAACACCGCTGACGGAGCTTGATTTTAATTTTCCTACGTTGAGTTATGGCTGTTTTCCCGAGACTGCTCGGCCAACCTGTCACTAATCTAGCAGTTTTCTTGCGACTCTGAGATTTGCCATTTTGACCCTGAATAAGGATGAATTGATATCTGACCTCTTCATGAAAGTTTTAGGATTATGTCTTAGTTTCGAAACTCCATATAGTACACCCCAATCTGATAAGTGTGGCCACAGTTATGATCAAATTACCGAAACTCGACAAACCTGTCCATTGTTGGTTTCACTTTCACCATTGTTTCTCTTATTTCTTTTGATTCTTGTGCATTCTTGTCCTGTCCCGACTCACTCATGCATGGTTCTAATATGTTGATAAGCTTCTCATTTGATTATCCTTATAAGTGGGATTGGTCACTCTATAACTTGTGCATTCACGTGAGATGTTTCATCAAGTAGGCGAACAATGAGCACATGCATTAGGTTATCTTGTTTGGGTAGCCGAACTCAAATATTTTCATTTCATTTGTATTAGACTTGGAAGGAGGAAATAGAGGTGATTTGGGTGCAAGCACTTGAAAATATCTTGCCTGATTTGGTGAGTGTTCCAATGCTTGTTTACTTGTTAAATGTGACTAGTTGGATTATCTGATCTTGACCTACTTGATTATGTGAACTACTTGAAATCTGTTGGCTTGGACACTCTCTTGTGTTATTATGATCGAGACGAGTGCGTACTTTATCACACTCGCTCTCTTTTTCTTGAACTATATATCCTTGATATCGTGATACTTGTGGATTTGACCCTTGCTTATATTTGATTTGTGAGTCGTTTGGGTAATATCCCATCGACTAATCTGTTTAGAAGCTTGTTTACCTGTGCTTGTTAACTGTGCCTATGAAATGGCCACTTGTATGATATCACAAGGGCAAATCTTGTTATCAGTTCCTGGGACTCGTGATCGGAGTCCACCCTATCGGCTCATTGGTTGAATCGAGCCAGTTAGGGCTTGGTCGAGTAGACTGATGATGCCCTTGGATCCTGTTTCTTGCTTTTGGTATACTCGAGTATTACCTTCTGTGTTGGTGTTCGGGCCCGATAAGGTGGGAGAATCGGTGAACGGGAATGGTTGGTGAGTGGGGTTCTACTGGACATTAATTCTTGCATTTCCTTGGTTGACGGAGTGTCAACGGACTTGGATCAAGCTGCTGCCGTGGAACTTGGCTCCTGAGAGCCACCTGTATCCTTTTATATTTGAATTGCTATTTAAGTGATCCTTGTACACTGATCTTCCAGTAAGAGAAGCTTGAGTGCTGAACTCCTCGTGAGCACTAATCTCCGAGTTGAGCGCCTTGAGTAGTGCATGAGCACCATCTCCTGGTTGACAGTACTACTGTGATCATCCCTGTACTTGTACTTGAAATTCCAAATTTTATGCGAATGTGCTAGTGTGATTATTTATCAAAAGCTTTGTGGTGCAAATATGCTAATTGCTATTTTGCATGCCTGTTTTTTGGAACCTCACTGGGCTTTTAGCTCACCTTATTTTCCCTTTTGTTTTCCTTAGCAGGGGGATTTGCTTGAGCTTAGGGTTGGAAGTACGTGCGAATAGTATAAGTTTTTGTTGTTACTTTTGTTTAAGGGATGATATACTGTAAAACCCTACCATGGATAAGTTAGCTTTTGGTTTTGTACCCTTAATCCCCTGTTGAATTTTAAGTTTGAATGGTGGTGTGAAACTTATGTAACTATGTTGGATGACTTTTGAATTTAGGGGAATTGAGTTCGGTAAGTTGGGTTGTTGGTTTATATTGGCTATCGAGTCCTGGCGAGAGTTAGGCAGGCAGTCCGCTGACCCCTCTGGTTCGCCTTTGGGGAAAGTGGGGCTGTCACAGAATGCAAGAGTACTTTGAATTTACAATTTTGATTAGCCATTTTCAAATATTTTTGAGTCTTGGAAAATGTTCACCTTAAAGTCATTAAATTATTTTAAACGATCCCAACCTATGTTGTTAATGAAAGTCGTAATCTATACACCTCCACTCGGGGGACGGACGTGTTGCACATTTAGCATTTTGAAGAAAGACGGTGTGGTGTACATTCACATATCGTACAAAAACACCATAGTATGGTTATACATTTTTTTTTTTGAGTGTGAGTGGGGTTCTCGAACCCGAGACCTCTCACTTACACTCCCTCCTCCCAAACCGCCCAACCCATCCCTCTCCCCATATGGTTATACATTTAGTGTAGAGTAAGTATGCTCATGAATCAAATATCCAACTTGAAGAGCAAATAAAAGATCTCATATAAACTTGTTGTGTAACCCCTTAGCCTAGAGGATGACCTAACAACTTTTGAATGGAATCACAAAATATTTAACTCAAGTTAAAAGACCAAGCTTATATTCACATCATTTTCCCTTCACAATTCTGATATGGGATATTATATGTTGGATCAACAATCTTTTATTTTGTACCCCACCTTCAAGGTGAAGAAATCAGCATGATTATATATTTGTCTCTCTCTTGTTCATTACCCATTTATATTAGTAAAATAAAATAATTAAATACAAGCATTTTGGGAATCACTGCATTTTTCAGAAGAGACCCCATGCAGAGTGACTAAAATAAAAGCTGGTAGTGCAATATGGCAATTTTGACACTTTTAGTGTGCAAATAATCCCAAATTGAAGCTAAAAGGAAAAAGTAGGAATACTTGAAACTTTGAGGGCGCAAAGTGAAATTAGTCCTTTTATTTAATATTATTTCTAAAATGCTACTCTGAAGATGATCAGGCCTTAAGTATGATCCTACCATTTGGAACACTTTCATGAGAATCATGGGCAATGTATACGTGTCATATACAAAGCAAATTATCCCATTACCAACTAAACTCTTGAAATGTTATAGTTCTGGCCATTTAACTTTTAAGAATGTGAAATTACCTACTCAATTCCAAATGTCTATATTTTTTACCATTCCGTCTATTTTCATTGTCAAGTTTGTCTGTCTCATGATTCATACGAGTCCTTAGATTGGTAGACTTAATGGCAGAAATAGATGAAATAGCCCAAAATATATATGTGCTGGAGTTGAATTGGTAATTTCATACTCTTAAAAGTTGAGTGACCAAAACTAGACTATTTCCATAGTTTAGTAGGTAATTAGGTAATTTGCTGTTTAAATTCTTCTCCAATTAAGTTAACTCTTGGATGGCGTCATTTTTTTTTTCCCTTTGTCATATTTATTTCAAGTGGATCAATAAAAATTTTGAGCCTTGAACTCAATCAAGCCGTGGTCAATTGTCTCCCATGAAACGGCTACGATTTAGCTATGGAATTCCAACAACACTGTTAAAATCTATAAGAGTAACAAGGTAGGGACATCGGTTCCTGTTCAAAAGTCGTTGCTGTTCTAGAGCAACAGTCAACTTCTTCTTCTTCTTGAAAGATTTTGATCGGCATTCTTGCAAAACATTGAGCAATGCACTTTTGGTAATAAGTGGGGTCTAAAGAGCCTGCTAATATTCATCAATTTACTTTTGGTAGTTCGAACCTGTCCTTACTAGACAACCGACTCTTAAAGGTTTACCTGTACCAATTGACATGTCCATTAAATATCCTAGTAGTTTGCATAAAAAAAACTCTGATGGTAATCGGAGCTGAATTCAATTAAATATTTTCTTTAAAAAAAATACTCACCCGAGGTTGCTTGGATATTGATTTGACATATACATTCATATATATTGTGTAGTCGTCAATTTCACAGGGTATCAACTAGAACATGGGCCTTGTTTGGCAGTTGAGTTTTTTGCCAGGTTTGTATACTGCTAGTTTTTTACCTGCTGTTGTTATAGGAACTTTAAAAAACTTCCAAAGTTTTAATGCAAATTTTTAGCAAATTTGTATAAAATTTGTTTGTTTCCTATATTATCTGTCAGGAATTCTTAAAAAACTCCCAAAATTTTTAATATAACACTCCTAAAATACATAAAAAAACTTCACTTCTAAAATTTTTTCTTTAACTTCTACAGTAAACTATAGTAGAGTTTTATACAAACTCCCAAAAAACTAAACTGCCAAACAAGGCCCATGTTTTCCAGGACGCTATCGTCTACAAGCTGGAGAACTTTCAAGTTGGCATCAAGAAGGTGCAGAACTTAAAAGACTTTAAAATCAAGGTAGAGTGGGTAGGTCTACTCTTTAAAGAGTGATGAATCTTATTTGGGTCCACATATAAATAAGTAACCTACATCCTTAGCTGAATTTATTAATGCAGCTGATATTTTTTCCTTTTGATTTTTTTGATCGTATTCCTTTGTTCTCTGGCGGGCCCAAATCAATCACAAACATAAATCTAGAGGAAAAATACAAGAAATTGATGCATGAGACAAAGGAAAAATTTCTTCAACTATTACTCGACAAACAAGGCTGCAGCAACTTCTTTGCTTGGAAAAAAAAAAAAAAGAGAAAAGGAAAGTAACGACGGAGGGTACTGGCAATTCTTCACAAAGCCCTTCCCCTGAATAATAAGCCCTTTGCGGCACGACAGATACGACAACTAATAAAATAACTAGGAGGCATAACCGTGACGTTGCGCGGTGGGATGGATAACATGGATGCCCATTTATTGGCATAAAAAAAGATACTATATCAGCAGTCATATTGAATAAATGTTTTAAATAGCGACGAGAGAAGTTGAGCAGTTTAATGGTAACCACGTATCTGTGAAACCTAATAACATTAGATGTTAAAAGTATAGTGCCAGGGATACATAATTTCTATCCCATTGGTTTCAAATATTAGTACAGCAAGTGAAGCTCGTGATTGAGGAAGGAAAAGTAAAATGTTTCCATCTTGCAAGGCATGATCACTGACAAAAGCATCCCATTTCTATTGAATCTATTCTTAATGAGTCCAATATGGTAGATTCTGCTTCCGCTTGTAAGAATGACTGTTGGGGTTTGGGACTCAACTAATCTGTACTCTGCATAGTCCGGGATTTTCTAAAAGTAAAAGTTAGACAAATCAATGCGGATCCAGTACAGTGTGTGGAGAAAAGAAAGAAAGCAGTTCCTAAGAACTGGTTATACAGACCATGTTATATCTGAAGGCCGGAGTATAAATCTGATAAAATGCATTGAGTGACACCAGATCATGCTGAAAAAACCTATTTATGGAAGATGTGACAAGCTGCAAAGAAACATTCTTGCATGAAAGACCTGGCAATTGAATTAGTAGATATGTTAGCAGAGCAAAGTGACTATAATATGGACTAAATTAAAGAATAATAAAAAGGTATCTTCCTTGTAGTGATGATGATTTGTATGGAAGCATTGGCAGTTGGAGTGTCCACCGGGTGGAGATTAGGCTTTGACAAGTAAAAAAATAGAAAAAATCATAGGTGAGATCTCCTCTATTGCAGAAAAAAATCAAATCACCTGGGGATAGATAATTTTCCTTGCAAAATGTGCTCTATTCTTCTTCGAAGCATGAATTTATAATTTTTAAGTTCCAAGTAACTAAACCATGGCACATTCTAATGATCTGGCCATCCTTGAAACAATTAGAAGCAACTATAGTCGAAGGGATTCTCTGAAATAAAACAAGATAACAGGCTCAGTATATACTAAAGGGAAAAGTTAGGATGGCAGAAAAAAAAGATGACCTGTTTTGTAGTGTTTGTGCAGAAAAGAACATAACACCATGGTTGTCCATTAACCATGCAATGAACTTCATGGGTTTCTATAGAGAAGAAAAACGTTAGCACAGCTGTGAGAATTGGGCTTTCTCTTTTCTTGTCATAATACTTAAAGCTGGAAAGAGCATTTGAGGAACCTGTCTCTGCAAAGGCTGCTGAACTGATATGTGTAATATTGTGCAACCATAGGATATGATATTGTTCAATCAAGGCAAGGGAAAATAGTGAAGGTTCACCCATATACTTTCGAACCATAGGATATGCCTCAAGAAAGGATCTTTTTGCACGATATTCAGCTTTTGCATTTGTTTTTTTGAAGGCTGTTGCTGCATGGATTGCTTTATGGTCAAAGGTAAGAAGGAAAAATCTTATTTTGTCTTTTCTCTGAACAGCCTCCCATTTTTTGAAAGGATTTTTAGGTTTTACCATGACAAGCTAATAGGAAAGTGTAACAGCAAAGAAATGCAGAGAAGATAAAAAGGAAGAACGTATCAACAGAGCAGTAGATTGCAAATGGATATGAAAGTAAAGGTGTCAAAGTGAACCTTAAAAACAAATGAAAGTCCTGAAGCAAGCATTAAGTGCAAAAAATGTATGGAACAAACCCCTTTAAATATCTGTTTGAAATTGGTCGGGTTCCATTAAGAGATGTTTATTCCCTAGATCCTAAAGCACGTCTAGAGTATTCTAACCATTACAGATTACTTTCCAAAAAAGAGAAGAGAACCACAGCAGCAACCTGAAGTAATTCCACCAAACGACATCATCACAAAAGATTACGACATCAAGCTGAACAGCAAAATCACCACAAAAGATTATGACACCAAGCCGACCAGTTCCCTTTGACAGAGAAATCAGGAGTAAAAATCTCAAGCAACAAACCAGTCACATAACATTAAGTCAGTTATCCACCACAAATTATTCACAAGCTTGTCCCTTCCTTCAAAGGGAAAAGAGCTAGCACAACAATCCTTAGGAAACCAACATCTTTTCCCCATAAACAAAACCACCAACAATATTACTAAAAGAAATAGACAAGCACCTTTTCCGCATAAACAAATAAGGGCAAGAAGAGAGGGAAAAAATACCCTGACAAAAAAAAATCACAACAACAAAATGCATGCGATCAAAAAACAAACCCCAATCTTCAGAATTTTTTCCACAGAGAAAAACTCAGCCAAAGAAGAAGAAAAAGAAAATATGACGACAAGCGGGTAAAGAAAGTCGACCTCTGTGATGAATAACACACGAAAGAGATAAAAAAATCAAGGCAAACAAAACCAAACCAACCTATGCACCATCGGGAAAATGCAAAGATCAAATAGCACAGGAAAACAATAACCCTCAAAGAACACAACTGAAAACAGAGAAAAACACGCAAACAAACACCCCAAACAGAAGATCTAAAATCTAGGCTGCAGATTACTTTTTTTATCAAATAAAAAAAAACATAAATACGGACATAAGAACAGGAAGGGAGAGAAAAAAAATACCTTGCAAAAAAGAATCGCAACAACAAAATCCACGCGATCAAAAAATAAACCCCAATTTTCAGAATTTTTTCCATGGAGAGGAGGAAAACTTTGCAAAAGAAGAAGAGGAAGAAAATAGTATGACAATAAGCAGGGAAAGAAAGTGCAGCTCCGTGATGAATACCAATCTATATACACCATCAGGGAAACGCAAATGACAGATCGCTGACAAGCTATCATCGGTATATCCAATAGGCAAAGCATGTGTTGCACCATTTCCTTAGCGCACTATCACAGAGAAGGAAAGACGATCACAGCAGGCAAAGTATGTCTTGCCCCATTTCCTCAGCACACTATCACAAAAGAAGGAAAGACCATCACATGGAGTACCTGCGCTCCTCGAAGTGACAAATAAAGCAACCCGCAAGCGTTCAACCCCAGTGCAACTCGACCCACGTAAAGAATGAAAATCCCCGTGCAAGGCACATGAGCTGAGGACGACGAAAGAACAGCGAAGACAAGAGGACTACCAAAACGCTTCGGCACGTAGTCTGTTATGTTGATAAGCCCTTTGTGGCTTGACAAATACGACAACTAATAAACCTTGACTATTACTACTGCTACATCTAGGAATTGAATTTCATCGGACCCACCATGCTAACTAAACAGCACAATACCAATTACACTAGCTTGGTTTTGTCAAAAAAAAAAACAATACACTAACTTGGTTTTATAATCTCCTCCATAACTTCCTTTAGACTAAGCTACTCTAAGTTGGACATGCCTAACATATTTTTCAACTTGAAAAATGTGTCTATTTTCAAAAACTTTCGTGAAAATGTCTATCACTTGCTTTTCAGTTCTGTAATAATTTCTCAATCTTATTCTCTTGAATTAACTCACTTATGAAATGATCTTGATATCAATATACTACTACGCTCATGGAGAACTACATTCTTAAATAGCTCAATCGCTGATTTGCTGTCACAATAAATTTTCGTAAGATCAACTTATTTGTATCGTAGAATACCAAGCCGGTAAAGCAACCACAATTCTTGAGCAGCATTGTTAGCTGCTACAATATAATATGCCTCTATTATAAATAAAGCTATCATCTACTGCTTCTTCAAGTTCCAGAAAAACACTCTTGAACCAATGAAAATGCTTATCTTGAAGTATTATTCCTCTCAATTGTATCACCTGTCGAATCACTATTTATGTAGTCAAAAGTTCAACTAGATTATTTTCTAAATTAAAAGAATACCATCATTGTAAGTATCTTCAATGTGTTTTAAAATTCTTTTAACTGCCAGCAAATGTAACTGATGTGGATTTTTATGAACTGCTAATCAGACCAATAACAAAATTGATATTTGATCTCGTAGATGTCAAATATATCAAACTCTCTATCAAACTTTTAAAATAGATGGGATTTACATACCTCCCAACACCCTCTTTAGTCAGCCTCAAGTTTTCTTCAATCAGAGTCAGGATTGGTTTAACTATATCCATCTGGAACTTTTTTAAAATTTTCATTTATATATATTTCTTTTGAGAAATAAAAATCTCACGGTCATATAATAAATATGGCATGAGTCCCATATCTGTCATCTCAACCTACTTAATCATGGTCTTTCTAAATTTTGCAATCATCTTCGGATTATTTTTTGTGAAAATGAAATCATTTATGTACAAACACGCAATAAGAATGTCACTATGGGTAAAAGATTTAATATATAAAGTGTGCTCATACAGATATCTTGTGACAGCCCCATCTCTCCCTAGGGCGTACCCTAAGGTGTCAGGGGACCGCCTGCCGGCTCTCACCGGGACTCATTACAATCCTCAAACAAATCTCAGTGCCAGCCTTTAATAATTACAATAAAACTCCAACCATTGCATCCATGTACTTCCAAATAATAACATAACCCTAAATCTCATAAGTTAATCTCCAATACTTACAGTTCCAAATATTTCCAAAATAATATTACAACCATGAGATGTTATTCCCCAATCACTTCAATACCATAAATACATTTCACAAGACATCAAAATAATAAACCCAAATGGAACAAGAGGTAATCCAGCCAGTTACACTAGTAAGTCCCTACAAGCTTCCTTTGCCTCGAACCCTATGGAGGGGTAATAAATATTTTTGGGGTGAGCTAAAAGCTCAGTGAGATTCCGAAAAACAAGCAAATTCACATTGTGGGTCAAGTATAAAAACAAGCAATAATAAATATTTTTCCAAAATACTCACCATTCATCTCAAATCATGAGCAAAGCATTTCATGTAGGATGATAATAAATCATGTCTCATTTAGCTTAAAACCAGAGTAAATCATTTTAGAGCAACTCATTTCACTTATGCACAACACATAGGCATTTCTATATATATCAAAAGCAAGATGAGCATGTAACATAATTAACTCAAAAGAAATAGTGCCACAAATATCATTACTGAACGGATCTCTAGAGGTGGCTCCCGTCTCCAAGGACGTAGCACATAGCTCCGCTTAGATAAATATTTCAAAGAGTGAGTCGGATCTCTAGGGGTGGCTCCCGCTCCAAATGGACGTAGCACATAGCTCCGCTCAAATAAATATTTCAAGTGTTGTGACAGATCTCTAGAGATGGCTCCCGTCCCACATGGGCGTAGCACATAGCTCCGCTTTAACACTAACAAACATTTCAAGCGCTGAGACGGATCTCTAAAGGTGGCTCCCGTCCCACATGGACATAGCACATAGCTCCGCTCTAACACTAACAAACATTTCAAGTGCTGAGACGGATCTCTAGAGGTGGCTCCCATCCCACATGGACGTAGCACATAGCTCCGCTCAGGCCACAAAACTCGAGGCAAACACAAATAAATCAGTTCATAGATCATTGGCAACAGTAAAAATATTTCATATGGAAAACAAGTTGGAGTGCTCACAATTTAGTCATAAATCATTTCACTCGTGGAAGCAATTTTACTTGAGAATAACAATAAATCGTTCTTTATAAATACTAGCAAATCATTTCAACGCATTATTCCTTTGCAAACACTAGCAAGAGTTTTCATTTGAAAAGGAAGTTGGAACACTCACCAAAAGTGCAATCAAACAAGCAAGTCCTTCACCCATCCATCTCGGGATTCCCCTCGTAATCCTTGTGAGCGCTTGGAATAATTACAACTAATGATCACTTATAGCAAACCATCTC
Source organism: Gardenia jasminoides (assembly GCA_013103745.1). Classification (NCBI taxonomy): domain Eukaryota; kingdom Viridiplantae; phylum Streptophyta; class Magnoliopsida; order Gentianales; family Rubiaceae; genus Gardenia; species Gardenia jasminoides. The sequence continues at coordinate 39,090,442 of CM023095.1, read as the reverse complement.
TAGCCAATCCCCCCCTTTAAACCATCGCTCATGTATACACTAGGTTACTTATCAAATGAGGAGGGAAAACTACTCACTTGATCAACTAAAGCGACACTTAAGAGGGGTTCAAGATTATTCCACTAGTCCATAACAGATATTCCCCATTTCAAGCCAAGTTCTAGAATTAAAAGTTTCATATAAAGCGTTTCATCAAACACTTATTGTACATAACCACTAGTTTCATACAAACATTTTATCAAACACTTGGTAGGCATCAAACTATCAAGTTTCTATTATCTTTTGGTATTTTGATCATAACTAGAGCTACACTCATTGGATTGAGACAAATTTTATGCCGTTTCGAAACTAAAACATAAACCTACAATTCATATGAAGACCCCAAAATTCAGGTCATGCATTTTCAGGGTCAAAAATCACGATTACAGAAGTAAAATAAAACTGTCGGGTTGAAAACAGCATTTCTGGGCAGTTTTGGAAGAAATACTATAACTCAATATAGAAAAATCAAAATTGAGTTCCGTCAGTGGTGTTTAAAACTAGATTCATAAAGCTTTCAATGGTATAAACTTCAAGTTTTGGTTCATCTCCTACAAGTGCCAGAAAGTTCGGAAAGTTGGCTGAAAGTGAAGACTATCAGCGGAAACAGGGTAATGGGCAGTTAGGGGTATTTTGGCCATTTCACAAGCTACAGTCTTCCGATTGCTTTGAAATTTTGCAGGTGAAAACTTAACTCAAATGTCTACAACTTTCATGTTTTGCACCATAATTGGTTTGACCATTTTCATAGACAAATATGCAGCTCAAGTTGACACAAAAATGGGGCAATTTATCAAACACTTGGTATGCAATAAGAAGTCTTCCAAAAATCAATGAAAAACTCAACTTACAACCATGAAAAATTCCAAATTTTCACTCCAAATCAACATACACTCATAGTACAAAGTTGTTTGAGCAAAATCAAATCAAGAAACATCATAAAATTTCGAAATCAAGAATCAAAACTTTCCAAGTGAAGTTTGGCCAGCCTTCATACTTTTTCTTCAAAATTTTCAAAAACATTCCCACATTCTAACCATAAAATGAACTCATCTCACAAACAACAACCACAACCACAATCAGGTCCTCAAGTCTGCTACCTAAAAGTCACCTCAAGTCAGCTACCTAAGTTGGGAATTCAAGAGCCCAACTCAAATGTTTTGAACATAAGCATTCTTAGCAAAATAACCCGCAGATCTAACAAATCTTCCGCTAATAAAGTTAAAGCTAACAGCTTTAAGGATTATACCTCAAGATTTTTCAAATCTAGTAAGATCAAGGAAGATTTGATGAAGTTCCATCCACAGATGATGTTCTAAGTTTCAATACCTCGAGATCCTTTGTTTTCCCACAGATCTACTTGCTTGAAGTTGATTTCTTCCTCCAAGCTCAAGAACAAGAAGTTGCCAAGCAAAAGGAAGCTTTCTTCTCTCTTCCTTTCTCTCCCTCACTCTTGGATTTCTCCCTCTCTCTTTTCACACACACGGCTGCAACAAGGAGAAGAAGAAGCAAGATGAAGGCTCTCCAATGATGTCTTCAAGATTCAAGAAGTTGAGCAAGAAGAAATTGGAAGAACAAAATTTGAAAGAATTCTCTCTTCTCTCTCTCTAAGCTCACGGCTGCACACACTCTCTCTACCCTCAAGTGTGGCTGAAAAATGAAGCAATAAAGCAAGAAGAATGGCTTTTAAGGGAGACAAAAAGGTGCCACTTCCTTAATTTAAGGAAAAGTGGTCAAAAGACCACTTTTTGTCGCGTCGACGCGCGACATTCTAACTTTCACTGGTTTATCTCATTCCTACACTTTCCAACCCTAAATATATATTTTTAATATCTCTACATATGCTCGGTTTCATCTTAAAGTCACTATTCACGTTCGGAACAAAAATTAGATGCTTAAACTGGCCGAAACCAAACACCGGCAATTGATTCACAAAAAATTCTCTAAATTAGAAAATAATAACTTGAAGCATAAATTAACTAATATTTTAGGTCAATAACCATAATAAAAATATTTTTATGCATATTTAAATAAATTAAAAATTTTGGGCCCTCACATATCTCTGAAAATGATGAGTGAGAAATAGGAGTTAATTCTTGTATATCATGCTCTTGGAGATTTTTTCAACCCATACATGACCCTCTTTAGCTCATGCACCTTATTTTTTGAACCTCTTTTGACAAAACCAGCAGTTTGTTTCATGTACACTGCTTCATTAAGTACTTAATTTAGGAAAACTGATTTGGCATCTATTTGATAAGTTCTCTAGTTATTTTGGGTAGCTTGTGAAATTATCATCTGAACTATGCCAAGTCAATAGGTGCAAACACTTCAAAATATTCAATTTTGAGTTTTTGCTTATACCCATTCACAACTACTCTCACCTTATACTTATCCACTTCTCTGTTGGATCTAAACTTTATCTTGTATACCCACTTTAGTCTAATGACTTTTTTACCAATTGAAAGAGAAATAAACTCTCAAGTGTCATTCTTTTCTATAGCATAAATTTCTTCATCCATTGCTCATACCTAATGATAAGTACAAGCTGCCTCCTCATATACTATTCGGTCACAATTTGTAAATAAAACAAAATTAATAATATTTTCGTTAGAAGGAGTATTGTTTGGAATAATCACATAATCCTACAAATGAATTGGCATCTGCCATTGATACTATGGACATCCAATTAATGCAACCTATGGATCCTAAGCAACTAGTGATTGCTAGATATCATGATTAGTCTTCTTTTCCTGATAATTTAAAGTCATCTCAACTGTCTTGAGATCTCTAGTTGATTAGTCTCCAAACGCCACTTTCATTAAAGTCACTTCTTTACTCACTATCTCTTTTTCTATCACAAGATTATCAGACTTGTAAGCCCAATAAACTTCACTCTAGTCAATAAAAATATATTTCTCCTCTTTATCATTAAGCTTCCTCCTCAATTGATTAGGAATATGAGTTGATAATATATCCAAATACTCTAAGGTGGCCAACAAATAGTCTTTTACCACTCCAAACTTCTTCAAGGTTTTATCGAGAAGGCTTCTAATAAGACACTAATTCAACAAATAAACGACACAGGAAACTGCCACTACCTAAAAAGATTTTTACATATTTTTTAACTTTAACATACACCTTACCATATTCATAACTGTCCTATTCTTCTACTTTACCACTCTATTTTGTTGTAAAGTTGGCATGATACTCAACTAATGCTAAACGTCACTTTTTCAAAAAAAAAAAAATCATCACAGATCAAATATTCTTGACTCCTATCAGTTCTGAAAATTTTAATTTGGCATTCACTTTGCTTCTCAACAAAATTCTTAAAAATCTTAAAAGCATCACATGCGTCAGTTTTTGTTTCAAAAAATAAATCCAGGTTTTTCTACTAAAATCATCAATAAAGATAATGAAATACCTACAACTATCATTAAAAGGAACTGCTACAATGCACAAATTTGAATGAATAATCTCTAATGGTCTTCTGCGCCTCTAAGATTTAACAGTTTAAAAAGAATATTTCTGTTGCTTTTTCAAAACATACATATCACAAACTTTATCAGAATTTTTCATATTAGGCATCCCATCAACCACTCTTTTATAGGCCAAAAATCTCAAATTGTCAAATTTTAATTTATCAAATCATATGTATCACAATCAATTACTGTCATCTATCACTATATTCAAATAGAAAAAAAATTTTTGATATTCAAATTTAATGAAAATAAGTTATTTGGAATCATTGTCACACTAGCAATCATCTCAATCTTTTTATTAGAGATAGTGCAAGTACCAATTCTGATACAAATATCATATTTCTTCTCACACAATTGACCCATAATCAATAAGTTATAATACAACTCAGAAACATAGAAAACATTAGAAATAATGTTAGTACATCCATTTTTCAGGCTAATAATATTAGTACATCCATTTTTCAGTGTTATTTCCAAACTTAATTTCACTATGAACAAATTCGTCAAACTCAATAAATAATTTTTTCTTGCCAAATATATGATTACTGCAACCTGATTCAAATACCATTTACTTTTATTAGCCATATCAATAGCATTACATGCTAACAATAAAGTTTTAGATTTTTTTATTATTATCCTGAATTTGATTGTCAGTCATATTAGTTTGAAAATTCTTATTTACATTTTATCCAGATCTGCATTCAAATTGTCTACAGCTAAATTTTTCATAGTTTTAACATTGAATCCTCGGACCAAAATTATTCTAAAAATTATTTTGATTAAATTTACCTTCTTTAGCAAAATTACCACCTCTAAAATTAAAATTATTACCTTTGTTGGGTTCAAATTTTAATGTAACTCCTCTACCTCTATTGTTATAACCATGACAATCTCTGCTGTTATAAACCGCTGGATTCACCTTTCTTTTTAGTTTCATTATTGTCTCTTAAATTCAACTATGTCCACAGCGCCTCTCTACCACATCCTTTTTTGGAGTATCTTTCAACTTTCCATTAATTCTTTGTTCACGTACAATTAACGAATTCTGGAAATCTTCAATACTCAAATTCATCAAATCTTTTGTCTCTTAGATCACGGTTACTATATGGTCAAACTTCATGAGTAGAATGTTGAGGATTTTCTCAACAAATTTTCTGACAAGGAACTCATATTGATTGAATTCCATCTCATTTTTAACATCTGATAAACGAGAAAAATATGATTCAATAGAATCAGACTTCTCTGTCGTTACGGGTCAATCTGTCTATCACAATAAATCGATAGATGGAACTACCATGAAACGACTTATTAGTCGATTCATAGATTACTTTGAAATGGCATATACCTCACACATCTTGGCTCAAGTAAAAACTCTAGGTTTTAAACAAGCTACCACTACATCCATTTCATTAGGAATTGATAATCTTTTAATAATACTCTCAAAGGGATGGCTAGTTCAAGTTTAAATTCTGCTTTAACATCGTCAAATTATTTTGTTGAATCCTATCAATGCCTTTGTATGTCTTCTCAATATATTTCAAGCCTGCTTTGCAGTGTCAGCTGTGGAAATTTTCTCAAAGATTGACATATCAATCACCTAATGAATCTGCGATAATGTCAAACTATCCTTCATCTTATTGACTTCACTAGCATCTTGAGTAATTCTTGTTTCAATATATCAGTGTAACCCACATGCCTTGAGATGGGTTATCATCTGTTTCTAACAAAAATTGAATTCCGCTTTCGTTTTGAGGTCTTAGACGGAACAAAAATTATTAGGGTTAGAATTGATCATATTCCAATCTACTATAACTCTGATACCGCTCTAATAGACTTGAATCAATCACGAACATAAATCCACCAGAAAAATAAGAAATTGATATATTAGGCAAAGGGAAAAATTCTTCTACTATTACTGAGCAAACAAGGCTGCGGCAATTTCTTTACAAAACAAACGGCACTGACGACCGAGGCTACTGGCAATTCTCCACAAACTCCAAGGCTCTTGACTTCTGACTAATAAGTCCTTGGCGCTTGACAAACTAGCCAGTACTACAAATATGTGGGGATCGAATTTCACCCGGGCCCACGATGCAAACTAAATATAACAACTATAACCAATTACACTAGCTTAATTTAATAATCTCTTGCAGGATATAGCAGGGGGGGAAGAAGAGTTGTACGGTTCAACTTTTTCCATTATCCTAAAATGTCAATATTATATATTTGTCAATCGAACTTTAAGTTGTTGTCCATTGTTTTTGGTTAAAATGTCAATATTATATATTTGTCAATACCATGTAATTACAAGATTAGTTACAAACCAGCTAGCAATTGTTAGACGATCATTTTGTGCTGCTTCTATAAGTCACACAAGGAAGTCTATCTTCCTCCTAGTTTCACTAATGAGGTTTATGACTACAAGAAAAAAAGGACAGGTTTATAGAATCAGTTATGGAGTGGCTGCATTAGCATTAGCAGATAATTCTTTTCATCAAATGCTGGCATGTATAACTGTTATATTCCTATGATGTGGCAAAGAAAGCTAATAAAACAAAGATATATAGGATGTACGCAACTTAGTATTTATAAATTATCACCTTCATGAGAAATTTGGGACCTCACGACCTACTCAAGGTATCAATGTTAAAGGCATGCACTAAATTTCTGACACGTAAATTCACCTACAAAACAGGACCATATCAACCTAGTACACCTTTTAAGTAGTTTATTCAAACCATTAAGTTTAGCACATTTTCCAAAATACGAAAAACTTGAACGCTTGTGAGGCGATTAATATACACAAATTTTTGTTTCCATATCTGGTGCATTACATACTATGAATAGAGCCCAAGTTACTTGGCAATAATCTAAGCCCAAGTTACTTAACAATAATCTACGTTTCCAGTACAAGGAGATTTATGTGGAAACATGACTAATATAGGAGGTTGAATTATGATAGTGAAGAGCAGGAAATTCATCTAAACTCAGAGACCACTGAGCAATGTATCAGCATGTTCCTGTATCACTTTCCAGGCCAACTCAACATGCCTATAATCAGTTAGAGATGCCCCTACGGCGAACCTGATGGTGTATACTCCTCCAATCATACCATGAGTCATGTAAACATGACCAGATGAATTGATGGATTCCAAAAGTTTGCGGTTGATCTCGTTCAGAGCTTCCTCACTTGACATCTTCTGGTTTCCAGTCAATGCAAATGGAGAAAGCCTAAAACATACCACAGAAAAATTCCTAGGAATAACAACTTCAAAGTTGTTATTCTCTGCTATCAGCCCTTCGAAATGTTTGGCCATTTTGACATGGTTTCTTATGAATTTTTGGAGGTTAACGATACCATAACTTCGTAAGACAAGCCAAAGCTTCAAAGCCCTGATTCGTCGACTTAATGTTATCTGCCAATCTTTGTAGTCCACCACACGATTTGAGTCAGTGGCTTTGTTCTTCAAGTTATCAGGCGTTGTTGACAAGGCTTTAGTAAGGGCATTTGGATCCTGGACCCAAAGGCAGCAGCAATCCAGGGTGGTAAAGAACCATTTGTGTGCATTAAGACTGAAAGAATTTGCACCATCATTTCCATCAAGAAAATGTTGAAACTCTGGACATATACATGCACTGCCTGCATATGCAGCATCAACATGAACCCAAATCTCATACTGTTTAGCAAGCCCACAGATCGGTGGTAATGGATCCACAGCAGTTGCTACGGTTGTTCCAACTGTGGCACATAAGAAAAGTGGAATTAAACCAGCATCAACATCTGCATTTTGATTGCAGAATGCAATGAATCTGGAGAGAGCCCTAAATTGGTGGGTTTTGTGGTTTGGATGATGTGAAAATTGTTCGAATTTATCCCAGCAATTTGTGCAGCCTTTTGGACAGAAATATGTGTTTGATCTGATGCATAAACAACCAGCTTTCCCATATTTTCTTTTCCAATTTTTCTAAGCATCTGATCCCTGGCGGCAGTAAGAGTGGCTAACATGGCCTCACATGTTGTACCTTGCAATACGCCCCCACCACCACCACTAAACAAGAATGAACTCGGAAGGTTCAGCATTTTTCCGAACCAATCCATGACAACATTCTCCAACTCAGTTGCAGCTGGGGATGAGATCCAGTTAAACCCAACGGTGCCAAAGCCAGTGCTGAGAACTTCACCAAGAAATCCAGGGATGCTCATTGAACAAGGGAAAAGAGCAAAATGAGTAGGACTTTGCCAATGTGTAATGCCTGGAAGAATATCTTTTTCAACATCATTGAGAATTGTTTCAATGGATTCAGGGTGATATGGAGCTGAATCTGCTAAACGGCCCTTAATGTACCCTGGCTCTACTTGGCTTCTTACGGGATATTTTTCAATATTTTGATATCTATGATCATGTGGCCTTGCCTTCTGAACTCCTCAATGTCTAGAGGACTACCCGGGTTTGAAATTTGGCTAATCAGTTCGCAATTGAAAATACCCATTTGAGGAGGATGTGATTCATAAACTATGCTGGAATTCTTGTTAAAATGGGATTGTGTGAGTTGGATATCCTGTGTTTTGGTATGAATTTATAGGAGTTTCCATTCAACTGGACAAGACAAACAAGGTTACTGGTTGGAGCAAAAGCAGGGATCAAATTGTCAAGACGTTAATATTTAATGTGTATCAAGGTTTTGAAACTTAGGCCGTTCGTTGACTTGCAAAAATGATTAGATCAAGAGTCATTTGTTCAACCATTGGGTGAACCGATATTGATCCGTGATGTCATAAATAGATTCTAGATATTATTAATAAACTAGTGGATGGGGCACACAAACTATGTGTGCATATTTTAGAAAAAAGTAAATAATAAAAAAGATATAGAATAAGAAATTAGTTAAAGAGACTTTTGAAATATGATGCAATATTTATTAGTGGATTAGTTAATCGTAGAATGTAGTGATAGTTATATAACAGTAGTTATGTTAGGAAGTATTATAGATAAGATGTGGATGGGTAACGGTAATAGTTAGAAGGGCATTTTTGGAATAACAAATAATAACACTTTTTGTTAATACCAAACCTACCTGCTCATGCTTTATTATATAGAAAAATATTAAACATCTAAAAATATACAAATATTTGTAGAAACTTCAATAATAATGTTAAAAATAATATCTTCAATCCTCGTTCTAATCTTTTAAGTATTACTTGTTTGAAATTCAAGAATAACTTTTATAAGTAAAAGGGTAAAGAATTATAGAATAGCTTATTATCTATATCTTTAATTTTTTTAAAATTTAGTAATTTTCCAACATTACATGATTAATAGTTTATAAGATAGGAATGAAAATAAATAGAAGGCAATGACAAACCATTAAAATGCACTAAAGAGTTTAACATAGTAGATATACTCTACGCACTGCTCAAAAAAAAAATTTAAATACTATCTACAATAAATATTGGATAAGAATTAAGGTATCATTACGGAAGAGAGAAAGAAAGATCATTAGAAATAAGGTAATAATTGCTATTGCCTAATTAATGGGAGACAATTATGCATGAGTAATCAACAAGGTTTAATTTTGGAATGTCATTGAATGAGATTAGTTGATCAAATTTAAAAAGGTAAATGTTATTTGCACTCCATTTTTTATTATTTACACTTCCAACATCTGTTTTATCATATAGTGTAATAAATTAAAATTATATAATTAAAATAATAATGAGAGTGTGGTAAACAAAAATGGGAATGCAAATAATATTTCCCTTTAATTAATTAAATTTGGGCAAGGAATCGATGGATAATAACGACCCTCCCAGTTCAATGGAACGCTTCAATAGTTTAATGAATGAACCGGACAGTTTATCCGATTAAGTGGATATTGAACGATTTTTATCTAAACTAGTTTGACCGATCAGTCTGGGCTCGGTTTTAGAACGTTGCTGTGTACACAAGTTTCTGCAACTCCTGCGGGGCACGAAAATCACATCTTGATCAAAGTGTGCAATTCAATGTATCTATATTTGTTTTGGATATTTTTTTTATACATTGTCAGTGTATGATTTTCTTTTACACTAACGAATTTAGATCTTCTTTTACACTAACGAATTTAGATCATACCACATGATATGAATTTAAATTTAAAATTCAAATCATGTACATATGTCGCATACATCCAAAGTGCTAGTGTAAAAAAATTATTACACTGTTAGTGTATAAAAAATTAATCCATTTGTTTTTAGTGGTAAAAAGTAATAAAAAGTACCTGCATTGCACGTGGTTATGCACTGCCAAATTAGAAACATATGAGAAAAATTTTGCACATGTGCAACCGACACATATTTAAACTTCAAAACCAACGGACACATATTTACAATGCACTGCATTGTAATAAAGATTTGGTCCAATTACTAGGGGTGAGCTCATGCACTAGGTTGGGGTCCGAACCCCGCCTAATACATTATAAGGAAGCAATGACTTCTTTTTGTTAAAAATCTAGTCAAAAAATTCAGAAGGTGCAGTAGTGTACTTGTTTGATCTGGTAGTTCAATCCTCAATCCTTATACAAATCTAGTTGAGCTCCCCTCCCCCTCAATATAGGTGTAGAGTAGATTGTTGCCGTTAAAAAAAAAAAAAAAGTAAATAAAGATTTTGTGTTAGAAAAAAATAACAAAAGTGAATTAAAGGCACGCTATGGATGTTGCTATCATTAAGACTTAATTCGTCCCTACAATTAGTTGAAAATTAAAGAAGATGTTTTTACAAAATTTAGAATTCAATGTATCTATATCTGCTTTTCGTAGTAAAAAGCAGTAAAAAGTACCTGCATTGCACGTGGTCATGCACCGCCAAATTAGAAACATATGAGAAACATTTTGCACATGTGCAACCGACACATATTTAAACTTCAAAGCCAAGTAGATAAAGATATCGTGTTAGAAAAAAAGAAAAAAAGAAAAATGAATTTAAGGCACGTTATGGATGTCACTGTCTTTAAGATTTAATTCGTCCCTACAATTAGTTGAAAATTATAGAAGATGAAAAGAATGCTAAATATGTTTTTACAAAAATTAGAATATAATTATTGGATTGATATTTTTTAAATTTACCTACTAATGATTGAGTTTGAATCCACTACTAATTCAATTAGGTTTAAAATAAATGATCTAAATCTACCACTTAGTACCCATTAATTCATGAATATAATTGGGTCACCTATTTGAATCCAGCCAAATTACATACTAAACCCATATTTATTGATAGGCAACTCAAAATAACATTTACATTTATAAAAGTTGAAATGACAGCAGAATAGGAAATAAGTAGACCTGTAAAATTAGGTCAGAGATAGAACAAATTGAGTGAGAGCAAAGTAGAGCGAAGAGAATGTTGAGGTAAAAGGTTCTAGGAATGTGAGAATGTTGAGGTAAAAAGGTGAAAAAGAGGGTATTGACCAGAGTATTCAGAGAAGTTGGGTGAAGAAAAGAGGGTTATAATATTGTATCTAGCTGCTTTTGGTATTTCGTTGACTGACTTTGTGATCCTTTTTATATATTTTTAGTATACTTTAAAGTTTTATGTAAGATACACAAATACAATATAAATTAGATACTAAAATAGTCGTCTTTGTGAAGGTCTCAAAATTTATTAATTTAGCTAGTCTTATTACTATTATTATCCTTTCCCTCCTTAATTCCTTTGATTCTTCTTTTATTTCTTTTATTCTTGTTATTATTTTTTGAAAATATAATAATAATTCAAAATTCATATTTATTTAGTTATGTATTTATTTATTTATCTCATGAAATTCGATTTTATCATTTACAATTTTTTCATCTAATTTGGCCCTAGTTATCTTTTAATATCGTCTCGTAGCATTTAGGAGCGGAAAAATGTAAAAACACATTTTTCGAGTAAATTCGGACTGTGGGTGAATAAGTGTAGGAGACTACGGATGATTATTGGTAGGTTAGAAGTGAAAATTACTGGTATTAGGTTATTGAAGGTGGATTAATTAGGATTTTGGAATCTTAATTAAGAACGGGAATAACCCTTTTAGGTTTAGAATTTTATCTAGCCGTTAATCCTTTCACTTAATTTCTTCCAGTTCACCTAAAATATTTCTTTTCTGTTCCCCTCTCCTAATCGAGATTTTCTCTTTAATTTCAAGCCAAATGAGGTAATTAATTTTCCCTCCAAATAGTTAATTAAGTTTACTATTTAAAGTTGAACTTTTTGGGATTAAAGGATAAGCATTAAGTCTTGTCTTTCTTTTTCCCATTTACTCTTCAAAATTCACTTAAAATCTCTTCATTTCTCACTCTCTCTCACCCGACTTCCTCTCTTCTTCCTTCTCTTGTTTTTCCATCAAAATTTTCTTCATTTCTTTTCACTAAAAAACTCCACCAATCTTCCATTAAGTTAAAGCTTAAGTTTGGGGCTTGAACAAGGAGTGGAGGAAGAAGTTGTGGTTGGCTCAAGTTTGCATTTGTCTTGGTGTCTTGCTAATCTTAAGAGAGGTAATGTTCTAATAACTTGCCCCTTGTTCATTTTCTTTAAACTCCAACCATGAAATTAGGGTTTGGATGGTTGATATGTCCCTAGAACCTTGCTTGATGTTGATTAGGTAGTTGGAAGTGTTAGCTTTATTATTTTTGTAATTTGATGATTATGGAGAATTGTGGGCTCTTGGAATTCCCACTAAATGTGTGAAATTGTTTACTAGTTGGTTAAATGGTGATATATATGTGCATGATGCTTGAATTTGTTGTTAAAAGTTGGAAGACAAGCCTCAAGGAAAATCGGCTAGAGAGAGGGAAATTAGGGCTTGAGATTTTCAAAGTTTTTCCCTAATTTAGTGGCTGAGATTTTTGGCTAATTTGAAGGCTTAATATGAGGCTTGTATGTTGAAGGTTAAGGTGTTGAGTTGTCTCACACAAATTTCGTTAAAGAATGAGCAAAATTGAAGGTTGTTGGGAACTAGGAAAAACTGGAAAATTGGGGCAGCATGCTGCCCGATTTTATGGGATTGTTTTGTGATAATTTTTGATAAAAGTTGTGACCATTTTTGACCATCATTAGGTTAAGGAAGCTAATTCCAGCTTAGGGTCGAAATTTAGGTCAAATGGGACTAACATATGATGATTATGAAAGAATAGAAGAAGAGGAATTCAACTTTCCTAGTTTGAGAAGTTTCAATGAGCGAACTTTGGGCACGTAGAAAACTGCCTTCCCATTCGAATTTCTGTTTGAATTTTGGTATGAACTTAGCCTATATATGGAAGTATTGGTGTACCAAATTTGGTAATTTTTGATGAAGGATTAGCCACTCAAACGAAGCCACGAACTGTGCCCTGTCAAACTGGAAATCAGAAATTTCAGGAATTTTAACCCCCTCTGTTTGAACTGTTTTAATTTAATGCTCAATTGTCGGAATTGAGTTCCGTCGGTGGCGTTTGAAACTTCTTATGTATTAATTTAAATTTTATAAATTTTAGAGGTCAATTCATTTTCTGTAATTTTTGGCAAATTTTCAAAGTGGGCTGATCGCCCAACCTGTTCTGCCCTGATTCAGTACTGTAGCATTTCCTTTTTCGAAAATCTGGGAAAAATTCACCTAGAATTTTAACTGGATGTCTTCTATAAAGTTCTAGAACATTTCAAGAGGTTTCTAACGGTACCAATTACGTGAAATTTGGACTTGTACAACTCAAGTTACGATTTTTCAAAGATTTCAGCTCAAATTAGGAAATTATCGAACTTGCTTTCTTTTGAGATAAATTTGGTCGGTTAACTAGAAAAACTCATTTCGTTCTTTCCTACTTATTTTAGGGCATAAAAATTGGAAATTTTGACATGAAAATGGTTGACCCTCTTTCTTGATTTTCGTGCCAACCTAGTGTTTCACTTGATTCTCAAATTGGAGAATCTTGAACTTGATTTGAGTCTAATTGAGACATTTTAAAGACATTTATCAAATATTAACCTAGTGATTTGAATTAAAGTACTTGATCATTTCCCACGACTTGAAAATGTTAACCTAGTGATTTGAATTAAAGTTATAATTGGGGACGCCCAAACCTTTTGGGGATCCTTGGGACCCGAGCCGGCAAGGGTTTGGTCGGGAAACTTGGTGAACCTTAGGTAGTGTTCTTTGAGCTTGATCTATTGGAGAGGTCTTGCTCGGTATTGCTCGTTGTAGCTTTACCCTTTTACTTACCTGTTTGGTTTCAGGTCCGAGAGGGTGAACTGTTGGTCGGAGGTTGTACCAAGTGGAGATTCTACGGACTTTACCTTTGCTAAGTTGACGGAGAGTCAACATTTGGAATGGAATGGACTCAACTGCTTGACCGTGGAAATTGGCTCCTGAGAGCCCCGTATCCTTACCTGTTTCTGTGTATTTTTCCTGTATGAGTACTGTTCACGTTACTTGCGCATATTCACTGTAGATAGAGAGGCTCGAAGAGGGTTCTCCGAACCCAGCTCCAAGACTCTTGTCTAATGTGAGCCCTCGAGTAGTGATTCGTTGGGAATACGGTCTCTTGGTGAAAATTGCAATAGTGCAAGTGATTGATTGATTTACACGCTTTTATATCTGAATTTACTGGCTTTCCTACTTGCTTGATTACGTGCTTGCATGCCTTTCCTTGGCCTCACTGAGCGTTAGCTCACCCCAGTTTGTTTTCCTTAACAGGTCTTGGAGTGGGGATCGTAAACTGAGGATTTAGTTACTTCTGTAGGGTTTCTATACTTCCATCTAGAATTGAAATATATTATGAAGCTGATGGACAATTTTATTTGAAGTTTATATAATTGAAATTTGGAGGATTTACTCTTGTAAGTTAATTAGTATTTTGGTTGAATGCTAAATAGGGTTTTAGGAATGAATTCTTGCAATTATATTGTGGATTTTATAGTGAGTCCTGGCGAAAGGTGGGCATGTGACAGCCCCACCTCTCCCTAGGGCGAACCCTAAGGTATCAGCGAGCGGCCTGCCCAGCTCTCGCCGGGACTCACTACCAATCCTTAGTTCAAAGGCAAACAACAAAATACATCGATATCCTCAAATCAACTGTAACAATTAAACCCCAAAATTTCCTTAACGAACCACAAACATCCCGAACTATAATTACAGATACAAAAGTTTATCCATCCAAAATTCCATTAGTACAATTCAAAATACAAGGGCTACATCAGAATACAAGATTAGGTCTCCAAACCAATCGACCTAGTGTAACCCTTGGAAGCTCTCGACCTCAAATCCTGCTAAGGAAAACAAAGTTGAAAGGGATGAGCTAAAAGCCCAGTGAGCGGTCCTAATATCATACAAATCACACAGTAACAGTGGAGCAAAAATATATCAAATAAGCACTCAGTAGGTTAATATAATTCAGTTTAGAAGCATAAAATGTACAAACACATAAACTGGGAAAATACCCAGTGAAAGGATACAGGTTCCACTAGAAGCCGTTGCAGTCCGTCTTGTTCAATACTCAACCTCCTACTCCACCTTATAACTCCTAGTGGTAATACTCGAGTATACCGTACTGTGCCCTAAGTACCAACCTACCCGACCGAGTCCGCTTCTGGCTCGAATAGGCCGATAACGAAGGGGAAAAGGCCTTATTCAGCCCATGTGGTAAAGTACACATGGCCTACATCATGCGCAAGTAATATACAACAATGGAAAAGCACACAGTTGAACAATAGAATACAAAGTAGGCCGAGTGCGATAAAGTACACACTCGCCCTTCACATAATTATTAAAAGCATTTAAACACGTCAACAGAGCAATTTATTCACAAACATGCAAGGAACACTCACCCACAGTTGAGCGTAAACAAGACAATGTAGAAGTCAAACACGCTCGTCAACGTCCACGGACTCACCTGGAACATGCAAATCAAACCATTAACCCTTTTGGTTTCTATTTAAAGCAATCTTGTCGTAAGATTGGAAGAAAACTATTTCAAAGGTGAACCGACGCGACATGCATATGCCCTATGAACTAAGCTCTCATAAAGGCTTATAAACACTTAAAATAGCAAAAGAAGCACATACGTGGGCGTTGGGCGAAAAACGGACGATGACAACTCGAAAATGGAAAACACACAGTGGAAGGTGAAAAAACAGTTTTGACACCTTGTACGCCATTGCCCATATCTCAGGCTACAAGTGTCGGATTTGAGCGTACGAGGTGCCGTTTCGAAGATAAGAGAACAACCTACAACTTTCGTGAAGACAACATCAACCCAGATTTACTCTATCTAGGTCAAAAACGCAGAAACAGTTTCGGGAATTTCGCCGTCAGAATGTCCAACAGGCCAACTTCAAACGGGCATAACTCAGCGTTCACAAATCGAAATCAAGAAATTCCAGATGCGTTGGAAAGCTAGAACAAAGGGCTATAACTTTTGTGTTTTGGTCAAAAGCTAAATCACAAAGGAACAACACCAAAAACGACGCCAAAGTCGCTGCAGTCAAAATCCTGTTTTTTCCGTTCATTGCCCAAACGAATTTTTACGCAACCAAAACACATTCATGCAAATTCCATCGGCTCGCCTGCGATTACACACATGCAAAACAGCTCCTCACACACCTCACATCGCTCCAAATCAGCACGCACATACACACACTACACACACAACACACCACAAGTGGGAATTCAAGAGCCCACCAACCGTTCGAATTTACACGCGGGTGGGAATCCAAGAGCCCACCAAACTACTAAACATGCAATCCAACCTTGATTTCTACCATTAGCATTAAAGCCAAAACCCTAACCCTAACTCATGATCATGGCAAAGCATACATACATCAAATTCAACCATTCCAATCCATAACATCATTCCATAAGCTAAAAATAGGCATGAATCAAGCCATGAAAACTACCAAATCCTTCAATTCAAAATCTTCAACTCAACTCAAGCTTATAGGAAACTAGGAGAAACCTTTCTTGAGGTGGTTCTTGGTGAAACTTCAAGTGCTCAAGTCCAAGCTTCTCCTCCCAACTCACCGAATCAGACGGTTGAAAGTTGCAAAATTTCCAAGTTCTCTTCCTTTTTTTTCCTCTCTTTTTCCCTCTTTTTCTTTCTTCCCTCACGGTTTTCCTTTCCTCTTCTTCCCTTGGTTTGGCGGCAGCTATATTAAAATAAGCCAAGAGATAACCTCAAAAGATTTTTTCACTTGGTCAAATTTTGGTCAAAAATATCATGCCAAAAACCCTAGCAACTTAGGTCTTTTTCCACTCTTTCCCACATAACTTCTTTTCCTATCAAATTAGTCCATAAGTACTTAATTTAACCTAGTCCATCAAAGCTTAATTACCCCTACTTAGGCTACTAATCACCTAGGAATTGTATTTTCCCCTCTTAATCATGCATTATCACACATAAAATCAAAGAGTTAACAAACTCGTAATTAAACATAAAACTTAGACTCATTTTCAAAACTAGGGTTTTAAGAAATCAAATTGGGGTTTTCCATATTCAAATTAGGGTTTTATCAAAATTAGGGTTTTTCGAAACAAATTAGGGTTTTAGGTTTCAAGTTAGGGTTTTAAAACATGTAAAACTGGATTATTAAAACAAAACACTTTTAAAAGTAAAACAAGCATATAAACACCTTGGCAAACCAAAATAACTATAATTAACATTATTTAATATTTTCCAGAAATTGGAAAAAAAATCGGGGCCTCACAATCTCCCCTCCTTAAAAGAATTTCGTCCTCGAAATTCATACCTTCTACCACCTCAGTCGACCTTGAAATCTGCTGGCCAAGAAGGTTATAGGTTCTCGCCGGTGCTCGTGATTGGTTTCCTCCTTCAGTAACTTGTTGAGAAGTAGTTACATTTCCTTGGCGAGAATTACTTTCTCTCAGTTGTTTCCTTGGGCAGTGGCTAACTTGATGGTCGGCACTCCCACAACGCAAACATTTTCGCCCTTTCACCCAACAGTTGTCCTCAGTGTGATTGCTTTTCCCACAGTATCCACAAGTTGGTTGGACAACCGTGGCTTGACTTCCCAGTGGTGTTTCCTGTGACTGGGCCCTTCTTGTTTGAGTTCCCTGTGATGTAGCCCTTTCTGGTTGCTCCATCTTATGAGAAGAATAAGGAGGTACTCTTATTCCACCAGCTCCTTTTCCGACTTTTGAAGGCGGTACGGTCTCTCTAGGAACCTCAAGGGAACTACCACTAGGTGCATCTCTCTTTCGGGCTTGAAAGGCTTTCAGTTGAGATTTTGTTATCTCGACTCTTTGGGCTTTCTCAAGGGCATCGGTAAATGTCTCAATTTGAGCTGCTGCGAGAGCATCTTGAATTTCTAGGTTAAGTCCCTGAATAAACCGTCTTATTCTCTTTCGCTCTGTAAGTACCAATTCTGGGGCAAATCTAGATAACTTCGTGAATTGAGTTTCATATTCAGCCACACTTAGGGTTCCTTGACGAAGTTTTATAAAATCATCTTCTCTCTTTTCTTGGACCAGTGGTGGAAGGAACTTTTCATTAAATTCTTGTACAAAATTCATCCAAGTTCTCGGAGTTTGTTCCCTTTCCCACTTATTTCTGATAACATTCCACCATGCTCTAGTTGCTCCTTCAAATTGGAACACCGCAAAAGTTACTTGTCTTTCTTCGGAATAATTTAAAGCATCAAATATGTTCCTTATATTTTCCAACCAATTCTCGGCTATATCGGGGTCGGGACCTCTGGCAAACTTAGGGGGAGAAAATTTTTGAAATCTCTCTAGTGCCTTGTCTTCTCCTTCTACTTGATTCACAGGGTTTCCTTGTTGATTTCCAAGGTTTTGACCAGCCATTTGTGCTAACAAATCAGTCATACGTTGGATGGTGTATACGATCATTAGCATCGCCCTTGCTTCACGATTATTTCTGCGACTGATTCGTGATCATCCCCTAGATCCTGGGGTTGTCTAAGGCCACGCCCACGCCCACGGCCTCGTCGTTGCCCTCTCGTTTCCATGTTCATAGCTAATCTATATGCATATGTATATCAACCATACTAAACCATAATTAACTTCACACACACGCAAGTTGTTAACTTCACACACACACAAGTAACAACTCTTAAAGCAAGTGGAGCAAACACATTTTCACATAGCACATTTCACAATACAGTTCACACTCAGTCATGTCTCATGTTAGTGCAAACCAGAACTCATTAAACTAAAACACAAGTCGCAGTCAAGTTGAGTACATATCAAGTCAAAAGTAGTAGACAAAAGTAAACAAGTCATCAACAAAATACACTGGCCCCCAAAGTAGAACATTCTACATCCCCATCCTATCATTCTCTTACAAAAGGTCAAAACCAATACGGCACAGGATTAATTAGACCCAAGAGATTCTCGTTCTCTAACACGTTCGACTTCATTTCCTACGCTAGGATCCTCAAGGCCACGATCTTCTCCACCTCTCTCCCTTAGTTGTTGGGCCATTTGAGCCAAGCGATTATTGGCTTCTTGTAATTGTTCACGTAAGGTTTCGATTCGTTGTTGCTCCTCGAGCACCCTAGTCTCTAACTCTTGAATTCGGCCATTTGCTCTGTCATTTGCATTGGCTAACCTCTGCCTCTCATCTACTATAGCTAGCACCACTTGATTGGGATATGAATAGGTCTGCCAACAATCACACCGCCTATCCACCCTACGTCCTGGAACAAACTGTTGAAATGACTCGCCAGGTCCTATCTGAAACATAACAGGGCGAAGTCGCCTCCGAGGCAGTCCTCGTGCTCCATTTCCTTCCATTCCTACAATCACAACTAGAATTAGTGTTCTAGGTAAACTATTACCGTAAATCATATCATTTAACAGCTAACCTAATCCCACAGTCCGGCACCCTAAACGTTAAGCCTAGGGTACACTACAGAGATCTGAAACCTAAAGCTCTGATACCAACTGTGACAGCCCCACCTCTCCCTAGGGCGAACCCTAAGGTATCAGCGAGCCGCCTGCCCAGCTCTCGCCGGGACTCACTACCGATCCTTAGTTCAAAGGCAAACAACAAAATACATCGATATCCTCAAATCAACTGTAACAATTAAACCCCAAAATTTCCTTAACGAACCACAAACATCCCGAACTATAATTACAGATACAAAAGTTTATCCATCCAAAATTCCATTAGTACAATTCAAAATACAAGGGCTACATCAGAATACAAGATTAGGTCTCCAAACCAATCGACCTAGTGTAACCCTTGGAAGCTCTCGACCTCAAATCCTGCTAAGGAAAACAAAGTTGAAAGGGATGAGCTAAAAGCCCAGTGAGCGGTCCTAATATCATACAAATCACACAGTAACAGTGGAGCAAAAATATATCAAATAAGCACTCAGTAGGTTAATATAATTCAGTTTAGAAGCATAAAATGTACAAACACATAAACCTGGAAAATACCCAGTGAAAGGATACAGGTTCCACTAGAAGCCGTTGCAGTCCGTCTTGTTCAATACTCAACCTCCTACTCCACCTTATAACTCCTAGTGGTAATACTCGAGTATACCGTACCGTGCCCTAAGTACCAACCTACCCGACCGAGTCCGCTTCTGGCTCGAATAGGCCGATAACGAAGGGGAAAAGGCCTTATTCAGCCCATGTGGTAAAGTACACATGGCCTACATCATGCGCAAGTAATATACAACAATGGAAAAGCACACAGTTGAACAATAGAATACAAAGTAGGCCGAGTGCGATAAAGCACACACTCGCCCTTCACATAATTATTAAAAGCATTTAAACACGTCAACAGAGCAATTTATTCACAAACATGCAAGGAACACTCACCCACAGTTGAGCGTAAACAAGACAATGTAGAAGTCAAACACGCCAGCCCACGGACTCACCTGGAACATGCAAATCAAACCATTAACCCTTTTGGTTTCTATTTAAAGCAATCTTGTCGTAAGATTGGAAGAAAACTATTTCAAAGGTGAACCGACGCGACATGCATATGCCCTATGAACTAAGCTCTCATAAAGGCTTATAAACACTTAAAATAGCAAAAGAAGCACATACGTGGGCGTTGGGCGAAAAACGGACGATGACAACTCGAAAACGGAAAACACACAGTGGAAGGTGAAAAAACAGTTTTGACACCTTGTACGCCATTGCCCATATCTCAGGCTACAAGTGTCGGATTTGAGCGTACGAGGTGCCGTTTTGAAGATAAGAGAACAACCTACAACTTTCGTGAAGACAACATCAACCCAGATTTACTCTATCTAGGTCAAAAACGCAGAAACAGTTTCGGGAATTTCGCCGTCAGAATGTCCAACAGGCCAACTTCAAACGGGCATAACTCAGCGTTCACAAATCGAAATCAAGAAATTCCAGATGCGTTGGAAAGATAGAACAAAGGGCTATAACTTTCATGTTTTGGCCAAAAGCTAAATCACAAAGGAACAACACCAAAAACGACGCCAAAGTCGCTGCAGTCAAAATCCTGTTTTTTCCGTTCAATGCCCAAACGAATTTTTACGCAACCAAAACACATTCATGCAAATTCCATCGGCTCGCCTGCGATTACACACATGCAAAACAGCTCCTCACACACCTCACATCACTCCAAATCAGCACGCACATACACACACTACACACACAACACACCACAAGTGGGAATTCAAGAGCCCACCAACCGTTCGAATTTACGCGCGGGTGGGAATCCAAGAGCCCACCAAACTACTAAACATGCAATCCAACCTTGATTTCTACCATTAGCATTAAAGCCAAAACCCTAACCCTAACTCATGATCATGGCAAAGCATACATACATCAAATTCAACCATTCCAATCCATAACATCATTCCATAAGCTAAAAATAGGCATGAATCAAGCCATGAAAACTACCAAATCCTTCAATTCAAAATCTTCAACTCAACTCAAGCTTATAGGAAACTAGGAGAAACCTTTCTTGAGGTGGTTCTTGGTGAAACTTCAAGTGCTCAAGTCCAAGCTTCTCCTCCCAACTCCGAATCGAAATCGTACGGTTGAAAGTTGCAAAAATTTCCAAGTTCTCTTCCTTTTTTTTTCCTCTCTTTTTTTCCCCTCTTTTTCTTTCTTCCCTCACGGTTTTCCTTTCCTCTTCTTCCCTTGGTTTGGCCGGCAGCTATAAGGCTTAAAATAAGCCAAGAGATAACCTCAAAAAGATTTTTTCACTTGGTCAAATTTTGGTCAAAAATATCATGCCAAAAACCCTAGCAACTTAGGTCTTTTTCCACTCTTTCCCACATAACTTCTTTTCCTATCAAATTAGTCCATAAGTACTTAATTTAACCTAGCCCATCAAAGCTTAATTACCCCTACTTAGGCTACTAATCACCTAGGAATTGTATTTTCCCCTCTTAATCATGCATTATCACACATAAAATCAAAGAGTTAACAAACTCGTAATTAAACATAAAACTTAGACTCATTTTCAAAACTAGGGTTTTAAGAAATCAAATTGGGGTTTTCCATATTCAAATTAGGGTTTTATCAAAATTAGGGTTTTTCGAAACAAATTAGGGTTTTAGGTTTCAAGTTAGGGTTTTAAAACATATAAAACTGGATTATTAAAACAAAACACTTTTAAAAGTAAAACAAGCATATAAACACCTTGGCAAACCAAAATAACTATAATTAACATTATTTAATATTTTCCAGAAATTGGAAAAAAAATCGGGGCCTCACAGGGCAGGCAACCCGCTGATACCCTTGGGTTTGCCCTTGGGAGAGGTGGGCTGTCACAATCTTTTTATCTTTTAACTTTATTTCATATAACTATTATAAGTAATTCATTAATTATTATTACTATTATTATCATAAAATACAGAATTCTAGTTTAATAATTATTCTTTGAGATGGTTATAAAATTCTTATAATGGTTATACACCTTGAACTTTCATATTTTTTTTGTTTTTGATTGAATATAAAAGATGCAGCGATCCATTTTTCTCATGAATGAATATCTAACTTCAAACAAAGTTAATAAACTTGCCTATGTAATAATAAAAACCATAGTAAGCAAAGTATGGATAAAAAGAAACGTTCACAATTTGTTAAAAAAAGATAAAGTTGTTAAAATGTAGAAACCTTATAAAACCCAATTTGATTTTCTCGTCAATTAGATAAAGAATTAATGGTTAAAAGTATAAATTAAATAATAAGATAATTAATAAGAAGGAAAAATCATTCAAAATGCTCCTCACATTCCACTAAATGAATTTTTTCATCATTCACTTTTAAAATATTAACTTTATATTCATTACAAATTCAAATTAGCAAAATTTGGTCCTAACCTAAGTTTTTGGCCACTTTTTATTTTGAAATTACTGCATGATGCACATGCAATCATTTGTCATATATAAAATGGTTGGTTTCCACTTTTTTAGTAGTAAAACTGAATATGAATTGGGTCATATGCTACTTTTTTTAAGGGAAAAAGGAATATGGTTCAAGTCATATCCTACTATTTTAGGAGTAAAAATGAAGTTATTTTTTTCACTACTAACGGGATCTAAGATTTTGCCCCAAAAAAATAACTATGTATAGGTCATGTAATGGATTTAGGGTAAAAAAAGGTCAAAACCCTATGTTTGGACCAAAATTTACTAACTTGATTTTGTAAGGGACATAAAGTTACTATTTCAAAAGTGAAGGTCTAAAATATATATTTGGCAGAATATGAAGGATATTTTGAACAATTTTTCCTAATAAGAAGCACAATTATATAAAAATTGTTAGAAGAGAGTTGGATATACAAATAGTTAACACTATAATATCTATTTGGCGCATCAATTCTCTTAAATTAAGTATGTCACATTAGAGAGAAAAAAAATACTTGATTGAATTTTTATGCATGTATAAATATATGTTGATGGAAGACAAGACATGGACACATATATTGAATTCCAATAATATTCATTTGATGGAAGAATTTCTTGGAATTTCTTGGGGTTTCTTGGAGTTTCAACATTATGATTAAGTTTGTTACTTTCTAGGTCTGTTATATCAGTTACTCATATGTTGTATCAATTGATTTTCAAATCTATATATCTGTATTATATTTTTATGTGCTTGCTGCCACCATTTATGCAGATATTGGAATGGAATTATTTTATTAAAAAAGTATGTCACATAAGAGAGAAAATGCTTGATTGAATTTTTATGCATGTATGCATATGTGTTGATGGTTAATAATATAATTCAAACTCTTTTAGAGTAATCTTGAAAGATGGGAGAGACAGATATATCTGATTCAGGTGTGATAAGTATAATGCAGAAAAGTTGGTGTATCATTTTATTACTTATTAAGAGTCATTTAAGATTAGCGGATTTAGGGGTCATAAGCTTTTTAGATGTAATAGGTAACTGATTTAATGGGTGATTTATGAATAACTAATCAAATGTATATTAGACATAAGCACAAAACGTAACACCATAGTACGTTTCCTGCATTAAATGCGGTAAGATATTAGATTAATATAATTACATAATGTGTTGATTGGATTACGAGGTTTTTTAAGAATATTCTTTTGACACGTTTTCAATCACCTTTTTATCTCATATACATCACATCTTTATACTATATTTTTCTATAAAAATTCCGAAAACTTACAATCCAAACTAGGCCTAAGCAATCCTAAGAACTCATTTATCTTGTGTTTTGAGGAAAAGAATTTTTATCAAAGCCTTAAGCCCAGAGAGGATAGAATTATGGAAATATTTTATTGAGTAAATTGCACCATTGACTACCAAACTTATCCCAACCTCATCTAGATAATAATAATTATTTTCTGTATCAATTGGGCCATACAGCGATACATTCATGGAGGCATCTTTGTCACTCCATAGATGTGCAAAAATGCACGAGCTAAATGAAACTTTAGAAAAGTTTATTGACTGTGGATTCATTTTTTTTTAAAGGGATAAAAGTAGTAAACTCCTCTCAACTTGTATCTCAATTACAGTTTGCCACCCCCAACTAAAACAATAAGCACTATGCCCCCCTTGATTGACATCATCCTCAATTATAACGGCTAATTTGAATGGCTTGTACATGTGATTGAACATCTTACTCACTATGTCCTTGAGATGGAGGTTAAAATTTTTTAACTCAAATGCCCTCAGTTTTCCTCTTTTTTAAAAGCCAATGGAAGCACTAGATTTTCTGATTTGAACGTTAAAATCCTTCTTTTCCCATTCATTCACTTATTTTATTAGCTTCAACAATTAAAAACTAAAAAATTACAGAAATCACAACCAACAATCACATGAAAACGGTAGTAAGAAGATTATTAAATACATAATTATAATGTGAATTGACAAACTTAAAAACATAAAGTCAACATGTAATACTTAAAAAAAGTCAACATATAATGTATGATTTTGCAAGATTCTGCATAAACAACATTCAATTGGTCATTAGGCTCACTGGTTCAACGGACCTCATATGCCTATCAAGATGTAAATACCAATTGGCGACAAAAATTGTACAAAACATGATGCTTAAATTATATGCCTACCAGGCCAGACTAACCCCCAAAAAATGTTTTTCTTTATAACAAGGGTTAAAAAGACTCACATATGCACAATTCAAGATTCCATAGTCAAAAAAAAAAATCCCTAGTTTATCTAAGTAAGACTTAAAAAAAAAGAAGAAGAAAAAAAGCAGAATGCACCTGCCGTTTGTTTTCTAAAACTTGGGTGGTCAGTCCTAAAACTTGTGGAAACTATAGCGACATTGTGGTTTAAGTCATAGTGATTATCGTTATGGTTCTCCAAAATTTTCTCAATTTTTTTTTATTCCTACATCCATTAAACATCCACTTCTTATATTATTTTGATCCCTCCCAAACAGGGCAAATTAGGAAGGAAAATTTATTTTGTGCGCCATTAAAGATATAATTGTCCATTTATTGTTATTTGTAGGATAAATTGGTCATTATGCTCACTAATTCAATGGACCTCACATTTTATCTGGACACCGTTAATCAAAGGGGGGCAAAATACTTATTGTTTTAGTTGAGGGGGCCAAGCTGCAATTGAGTTATAAGTTTAGGGGATTAACTACTTTTATTCCTTTTTTAAATTATCCAAAACTGAAGAAGAAAAATCTTAGCAAAAATTTATAACACAAATGATCATTGAGTTTTTTTAAATTTTTTGTAAAAAAAAAATTAATGAAGATTCTCATAGACTGAAAAATCAGTCTCAAAATTGGAAAATGAGCATGATGTCTAATTTGCCATCTCCTTGCAGAACATCAATTATCACTAAGCAAGGAACCAAACAACTTGAGCGCACATGCCATATTCCTCTTCCTTGATCTCACCCTCCTATTGCCTTTCGATGACCATAAGAATTAAGCTTAAAATGATAAGAGAAATAAAGCACTACCATAGAACCAAGGTTGAAACTCTCTCGAGAGGGTTGGATTGGGTGGTTAAATATTAAGAATTAAAATAGGAAGTTGAATCTTTATGTTTATTGTTAAATCCACTGTCATATATGCCTTTCAAGTGTCACAACATTGTAATTATAGAGAAGGGTTGGCATTGACAAATGCAAAGAGTTATCAACATCTAGTTGATAGCTATCTACATCTTCTTTATGGGCTTGCAGCTAGATGATTAATGTTTTAACTTTGTGATGTAGACTAGATCTCATATCAGCCAAGGAGCTCTAACTCTTCCTTTTCTCTGCATCTCTTTGCCTCGAATAAATTTTTGTGTAGTACCTTCACATATTTGCCCTTAGTGCTCCTTCAGATTCCTAAGAATTATTGTTACGATCATGAGATAATAGAAGAAGTTAAAACATCATAAGTATACACATAACTGTATAAATAAATGTGTGTATAAACATCATAAGTACATGTTGAGTGAAACGTATGGGCAAGTTAATTAGGAGTAGTTGAACAGTTAAAAAATCAAGAAAGATTGAAGGTCAAGAGAGTAGCATAAATAGTTAAGTACTTATGCTCATTATCTAAAGCTAAAGTATTATGTTTCAATTCTCCTTTTTAGAAAATCAAATATGTTGATTTAGAAATAAGTTATGAATCCTGACGGCGTAGTTTCAAGATTTTATCAACTGTCCGATATCAAATCAGCTTGTTATTAGTTTATCTTAGTAGAATTTAAGCTTTTCAATCAGCAAATGAATTTCAGATATATTAACTTTTAGTCATACCATGCTGTCAAAGGTTTGACATTTCTAGTTACAAATCTATTTTAAACAAGTCTTTGATACAAATAATAAAACTCAGAGAAATACTTATCTCCATAAAGAAATTCTATCATTATGTCCATATACAAAGATTGTACTCAAATCTTTTACTCCAACATTAATAAGGCAACGCTAAAATAGTACTGAATAATGACACTAAGAGGTGAAATAATTAGCAGCTGATCCCTGTAGTAGAGTAGTTCAAGTTCAGGCTATTAAAATTTGGGGGATGGGAAACAGAGCTTCAGAAAGACTAAAATCATATATATACACACACACAGACACACACACACACACATATATATATATATATATTTATCTCTTCGCCCCATCTCTTTCCTATGTGACTACTTGACATAACGAGTTTTTTATACTCGCTTTCTCATCATCTACGTACTTTACAATTTCCTAATTTTCTCTCTCCCATTATCTTTGTCTTTGTTTCTTTTTTCATGATGATAATATTTTCAATAATCTTTCTACTAATCTCGCCAAATTTCACTCAAATATTCCTCTCTCTCTTTGTCTATATTCTTTTTTTTTTCATGATAATGTTTTCAATAATCTTTGTAAGGACTCAAAAAAAATTATTTTACTGACCTATTTATTTAATTATTTATTCATTTTCTCTAATTAATTTATTTTAATCATTTTAATTATATTTGCATTGTACATTGCCTCATTTTATTTCTTAAAAACGTTTGCTCTTAAATTTAATTTTTCTGTCGCTTAATTAGTGAAATTTAGAGAAAGCACGATTTTCTGAAACAGACATTTGTTTTCAGAGTGAGGCAATCTTGGAGAGTAAGGATGGTCATTTATAAATTAAGAAAAACTAATTGAGTGATTAGACTTAAGCCCAATTAGGAGTATTAATGAGTTACTATTTAAAGTTGACTTTGTGCACCTTAAAGAGTAGCTTTATGTCTTTTCTTTCTTTCACCATTTCACTTTACCAAAAATCACACACAACACACTCTCTCTCTTCTTGTCTTGGCCGAATTTCCCCTCCCCTTTTCCCTTAGTTTAGAACTTCATTTTCTTCCTCCAAATCTTGCTTCCATCCTTGTTCAAACTTTGGATCATCTTCAAACTTGGTAGAAGGCTTGGGGAAAGGAAGATTCTTGGAGATTTGGTGCTTGATTCCTTGAGATCTTGCTTGCTATTGTGGAAGAAGGTAGATCTCTCCAAAGTTTCAACCTTTCCTTCATTTTTAGCTAGATCTTAACTAGATAAGTTTGGGTTGTTGATGGGTTCCATGAACCTTGACATTAGGTAGAGGTCTTGAGGATTTTACTTGCTTTCTTGACTTGCTCTTAGGTAGAGGCCTTGAGGTATTTATGTGCTTAAAATGGGTGGATGATTATGTGATATGGCTTGGATTCTTGGTTTGTTTGTTGGCTTGAATTTTACCTCTTTAATTAGCTTGCAAGATTGTGACTTTATTGGTTGTTTTGGTAGCATGAAAAGTGAGCTTTTATGCTTGAATCTTGGTGGAAAATTTCAGCTTTGACCTCATCTTGTTGTTCAAAATTTTCAAGAAAAATTTCAGCTTCTCAATGCTACTAGTCAGCCAGAAATTTAAGCTTAAAAATTTCAGTTTTGAGCCCCACTCTTTGGACAAAAATGGTGCTGAAATTTTCTGGTTTTGGTGAAGTTCTTTGATCGAGTTTTTAAAGCTGAAAACTTTCAGTTTTTGAAGCCTCTTGTTGAGCCAAAATCTTGCCAAAACAACGGCCCTCAGATACATTTTGATTGGAGCAACAAAGCTGGTTTTAAAAGAAGGGAAAAGAGAAAGCTTTCACAATGTGTATTGCTGGAATTTTGTATAGCAGGTTTCGAAAAACAGCTTTTGGAAAACTGTTATATCTTAGGGTAGAAAAATCCAAATTGAGTTCCGTTTGTTACATTCGAAACTAGAGTCTGAGGTCTTTCAGTATAAAATTCAATGGATAGTTCGATTTTTATGAATTTTGGTGAATTTTCAAAGTTGATTGAAATTCAAGACTGTTATGCCCTGTTTTTTCCTGTAGCAATAGCTTAGAACGAAAATTTGACAGATTTTTTATTTGAATCTTAAAAAGGTGTCTTCTAGAGAGTTTTAGTTCATTGAATCTATTTTCCAACGATATACGATTCACAATTTTTGGACCCATAGAACTCATGTTATGCTTTTTCAAAGAATGTCGCCAGTGCTGGAAAATTTGGACTGTTTTGGACAATTTTATGTCCAAATTTGTACCTATAAACGAGGCATTTTGTCCCATATTTTCCTTGAATCTTTTGTCTAGTATGTACCTAGATTTCCCCCTTGATTTGAACTTGAAATGTTGTGTGTCTGGAAGGATTTTGAAGAAAGAAAAACTGAAAATGTTTATGACTCTAGAGTGAGTTTTGGAAGTTCATTATTTGACTTGAGGTAGTGACCCTTGATACTTTCTACTTGCTTGGTCTTAGGACTTGAACATGAGCACGAAGGTGACCTGAGGTCCCACATATAGAGTTGATTGGATTAAAAATGGTAAGTGTTCCAATGCATGTTTGTTTGACAATTCTTGCTACTTGAGTAAATGCTATTATTTGTTTAAAATGCTCTTTGATTGACATACTACTGAGTGTCATGTTATTGTGATTCCCTTGACTTGTTAATTTAATTAATTTTCAATAATTGCTTGTTCACAATGCATGGCTGAGTGTTAAATGTGCATGAATGTAGGCCTAATGTGTACTTTGTCGCATCGGTGAACTGAGCTCAACCCTTTGCTGGAACCCTATTCGAGACCTGCCAATTGCAAGGTCGGTTCAGCTGGACAGCTCTGGGTTTATAACTTATCAATGTTAAGCAAAGTTCAAAACTCTTTACCGAAAGGCCCTGAGTATAATATCTAATTTTCAATTTTGGGATTATTTATCATTTTGGAGGACATAAGGTGAAAGTAAATTTAGGGGATTGCTTATCGTTTCAGAGGTCATAAGGTGGGAGTTCGAAGGTTATAATGTGGAAAAATATAGGGGATTATTTATTGGAAATATAACGTGAAAAATGGCTCCCAGTAAGTTCCATATCCCTTTGATATCTCATTTATTATTTATTATTTGATATACTTGAATGAGTAATTGTTTGCTTGAATTAATGTTATCGTTTATCGCTCACTATGTACCTTATCTTATTACTTTTTTCCTGAACTTCGTTATGGTTATTCTTGGAGTTGTGCTTCTTGAATTACTTGTTAACATGTTAAATTTTGTGTTACTCATATTTTGCTTGATTTCTTGGAATATTTACTGGGCGTAACCTCATGCCACGTATTTATTTTCCTTAATGGGATTTGAGGCAAAAAGGGCTTAAGGATAGCATTAGGTCATTTTGGGAATTTAAGTTTGTTTGTTTGGTATAACTGCCTGTAATCCCTTTTACTTTTGGGAGATGCGAATGTACTTAAGTTGAATGCTCGATCTTTTGTACGCGAGTTTAAGTAATTACTTTTGGAAATATGTAAACGTTATAGTGAAGTACATTCAAAGTTATGTTGTCTCGAATGGACTTTTAAGTATTTTCCTGTAAAGTATTTGTGGAATATAGTGAGTTCTGGCGAGAGTTGGGCAGGCGGTCCGCCGAACCCTTTGGTTCATCTTGGGGGGAGGTGGGGTCATCATAGTTGGTATCAGAGCTTAGGCATCTGATCTATGTAGTGTATTCTAGGCTAAAAGTTTAGGATGCTAGACTGTGGGACTGGTTGAACGTTAAGCAAATGCTTGTAGGGTTGAATGCTTGTGATAGTTCAGGGATTTATTTGGTATGTCAGGCAGGAATAGGGATTGAGTTAATTTATAGTTTAAGGCGGCTGACCTTGGTATAGATTGACTTTATTCTTGTTCTGGTGCTTGAATATAAATATGTTATGGAGATGGGAACTCGAGATTGGCATATTAAAAGAGTATGAATGGATTGATGTGATGCATTAATAGTTGCGAGAGGATAATAATTGTCTCATTAGAGTGGTGAGAAAAGTGTGAGGAATTGATTGAAAGAGTAAAAGGTGAACTTCTTGGACAATGATGATAGTTGATATCTAGGGACTAACCTTGACTTGGAGACATGTAAAGATATCATTGAGTTTGGGGTATCCTTTAGTGTTTTGATATTCATAGGTAATTGGATAGAGTTGGAAGAGATTCTTGGAGTGATTGACTTAAAGATGACTTTTCCCTAACTTTTAGTGTTGGAGTTTACTATGGAGTGATAGGATTATCTGGATTTTCTATGACTAGACCTAGTGATCAGTGATTTTGCCTTTTAAAAAGGAATAATGGGATTTGAAGTAAGAATTGCCTATTTTGATGATTAGTATGTTTGGTTCACTGATCTTGACTTGAGTATGTATGAAATTGATTTTCTCTTGTGTTGTGATTAACTAGCTATGATTGAGTGAAAGTGGTACCTATGGTTGATTGTGACAACGTTATTTGTGAAAATGGTTTAATCTCATTTGTCGTTCCTTATCGTTGATTACGTGTGCTTATAATTTGTATGTGTGCCCACATGCATCTTTGTGTGTGTATGTTCCTAGTCCATATTGAATTAATGCATGTCCATATAGATTAGTTAAAAAAAATGAAAACTAGAAGACCACGACGGGGAC
Source organism: Gardenia jasminoides (assembly GCA_013103745.1). NCBI lineage: Eukaryota > Viridiplantae > Streptophyta > Magnoliopsida > Gentianales > Rubiaceae > Gardenia > Gardenia jasminoides. The sequence continues at coordinate 39,059,058 of CM023095.1, read as the reverse complement.
ATCCACGCAGAAGTGGTCCTGACAGTTAGGCACGGGCGCTGCCTAAGTCAGTTGTCCAAGGCTGAGCTGTCAAAATTTCAAATCCACACGGGTAGTTTCCAAGAATTGAGAATTCCAAATTTGAAGACGTGATGGAATTAGTTATCTTGCTTTCTTATTTAGTAGTTTATTTTTATTAGGAAACTACTTTAATATTTGTATTAGGAAATTGGGAGTTTGACGCTTTTTAGAACTTTCCTATTTGACTAGTGTTAGGAGTTTTCTATTTTCCGTGGCAGGTGTGAATTGAGGGAATCTCCTACTTTGATGCCGATTTGGTTTCCTTAATTGATGGGGAGATTGCCCCACGGAAATTAGGATTTAAGAACTACTAGTAGTTAGATTTGGCGTATTCCATTAGTTGTTCAATTGGGCACTTCGGACAAAAAGGAGACGAGACGATAGCTTTGGTCTTTCATCTTTTTCCTTTGCTATTTCTTTACTTTTCAACACAAGCTAGCGGTAGCCTTTGTCTTCTTTGCTTTTGCTATATTCAATTGGACAAGACAACACATGGCTTTGCTGATTTCCATTGAAATTTTTGGTGGAATTTCTCACGTCATGCGTGGCTAATCTCTTCGTCTAGTCAAAGATCAACTCCATGACGCAATCCAATATATCTGTGAGATCTAACTGATTTACTTTTTCATTTAATTCATTGGTATTTATGTGTTCTTTGTTTTATGTTCCTATGATTATTTTGTTAATTGGATGTCAAGGGCCTGATATTCATATTAACTTGATAATCTACTGCCAATTTAATCCGCTAAATCCGTAATTGTTTAGTAGATTAATATTAGTGGCAACTAACGTTAACACACGTAAGAGGAACGCGTAATCTAATCTAAATGAACCCTGGTAGTGTGTTTTTTGGTTAGGGTTTGGGCTTTTCTAGTTCTTAGTGCAATTGGGAAATTAAATCCTACGGGCGTACCTAGGGTTGTTTCTTAATTAGGGGAATTTAACGGGCGTACCTTACATACCTAAAATCTAAGGAAGAGTTGGTCGTTTGAGAGGTTTCCGGTGGCAATAACCAGCCTACTAATGAATTAAATGAATTAACATTGCATCGGTGATCAGATATATGGACTATGTCTGAGTAGTTGGCTCTTTGACTAGAACTCATCTCTCATCTATTTCATTTTCTTATAGTTTTAGTTATTTGGTTTTGTTATTTGATTTTTAATTAATTCTTCATTGTCTCAAAAATCCCCCAAATTCTGGTACTTGAAAAGAAACGAATTTTTCCCAATCCCTGAGGAGACGATCTTACTCACCCTTGTACTCAAAATTTATATTTCTTGGAGTAGTTATTTATTATTGCACAGGTAAGACACTTGTCAAGCACAATTTCTTGCACAATTTATTGCACAGGCTCGACCCTTGTACTCAAAAATTCCAATGCACAATTTCTTTACAAATCTTGCATTTCCAAGGCAAAATAGTACTTCATCAACCCAACAAGTAAGAGCAAGTATTAGTACTTCACACAATCTCAATTCAAGAAGTATGCACAAAAGCACGTCAGAACATTTTTTCCTTTTTTTTTCTTTCTTTCACTTTTTTTTCATTTTTTTTCCACTCATGTTTTCCCAATTTTTTTCTCTTCTTTTTTTTCATTGCTTTTTTTTTTTTTTTTGTTTTTTTTTGGAAGACAAAGGAAACAAACAACTCATAAAGCACCTTGGCTTGCTACACTTGCTTTTCTCATTTATTGCCTTGCAAATAATCTACCAAATTCTTATGCAATGAAATTCAAGCATTTCTTTAACATAAGGGTTCAAAAAGAAAGTCTAAAAAGAGGTCTTAGGTTAACAGATGTGGTTTTAAAATAAAGAAACGGGTTAAAGGCTCAAATTGGTTCACTAAGGGTAAATAAAATAAAGGCAGGAATTTTCGAAAGTCAAAAGTGGTTAATCCTAGGTGCCCTTATCATTTTAATGTACCAAATTCATTTAAATGTGGTCTTGACATGCATAACCGAGCAAGTTCTAGAATAACAAAACCATGTGGAATACTACTCACAAATGAAGAATAGAGCAAATTCAGAGAAAAATCGCTCACAATCAAGCCCAAAAATCTCACAAGTGGTACAGAATTGTTGTCAAATCCAACATATTCATCAATTAATTCGATCATCAAGAAAAGTAGAAAACCCAATTGGCATGAACTCACTACTTATACTCACATCTCAATTGCATTCATCATTGTTTAAAACAAAGAACTACCAAAGAAAAGAAAATGCAAAACAAAGGACTAAAGCATAACTAACTCTCCCCCACACCTAAATCCTACATTGTCCCCAATGTAGCAAATAAAGAACATGTAAAAAAAGGCAAAAGGAGACAACGAAACTTCCCTGAATCATGGAGGAGGGTATCAACCAACTATGACTCGAGGGAAAAAAGGTGGGCAGAAACCCACATGGTGGAAGTATTGTGCCAAGTTCTAAGCCATCTTGTTGCAGGGCTTTGGAGAAAAGAAATAAACGAGAAAGAAAGAAGAAAGAAAAAGAAAGAAAGAAAGAAAGAAAGGAAAGAAATTAGGGTTTGAGATTTTTTTTTTGTTTTTTTGTGATCCACCAAGTTAGGCGTGGGCACACCTAACTAATACCAATGCTTCTGTCCAGCTTTCGACAATTGAGTGCCTTAGGTATGACCACAAGGCGTGGGCACGCCTAATTAGTGCCAACCTTCTGACCAAGCGACAAAATTTGAATCCTTAAGAGCGACCACTTGGCGCGGACACGCCTAACTTGCGCCAACGCTTCTGACCACAGACGGAAATTGCAATCCTTAGACGTGACCAATTGACGTGGGCACGCCTAACTGGTGGCGACCTAACACATGAAAAATTTAATTATTCCAAATGAAACTACATGTTTAATAAAATACAAAAATACTAAAATAAAGCAAATCATAAATTCTTGGGTTGCCTCCCAAGCAGCGCCTTTCTTTAATGTCCTTGGCTAGACATAACTGTCTTTGCTCAGGGAGGATAAAATCTCGTAGCTCGTTTCATTACTTTCTTCTCTACATAACCTTCATACCCTTCATAAGTAGAGTAATCTTTATGCACACGAGCTCTTTTCTTCCATTGACTAGTGGGTGGCGCTAAACAATCAAACAACAATTTCAATTCTTCACTCACTCCTCCATCATGACTAATTAACAATTTAGTAGTCATCATGACTCCTAAATTATTCCTGTCATGAAACTCAAATTCTTCTAGTATAATAAAGTCAATTTCATTAACACGAGATATAGAATGAGATTCAAGAACACATTGGTTAGAGGATGGAGAAGATATCACCATAATTGGAGGTTGTTCGCTGGACTCTTCCATTGGAGAGATTTGAGGTTGAGATCCCTTTACATCTTTCTCAATGTCCTTTTCAACTGCATGTTTAGATCTTTCCTTTTGAATCTAGGATTCTTCACCATTTTCCAAGAAAATTGCACTCATATTTGGATTGGAGTTTATAATGGTCGGTGAAGGCAATTTTTCAGGAATTTGATGTCCTAATTCGCTCATTGCACATACCATTAGATTTACTCGATTCTCTAAATTTCGAATACTCGCCTTCATTTTCTGTTGAAAATTTTGAATGCTCGCCTCGATTTTCTGTTGAAATTGCAAAGTGTTAGAGGCTAATGTTTTAATGATATTCTCAAGAGTTGTACCTGAATCAGATGAGAACGGTTGATTCTCAAATAGGTGTGATGGCTGGTATTCTTGCTGATGATTCGAAAAGAAGTTTTGTTGCCAATTTCCACCGTAGCTCATATTAGGATGATCCCTCCAACCTGAATTATATGTGCTGGCATATGGGTCATATTGCCTATGAGACACGGGCATGTTACCAGTCATGTTCACCTGTTCAACTCTCTCACCTTGCAATATCGGGCAATAGTCTGTGGGATGGTTTATATTTTCACAGATTCCACATGCCTTAACCTGCTGCCGTTGTCTGACTGCCCATTGTCGAATAAGAGACATTAATTCAGATAATTGTTGTTGAATGGATGAGACGTTTACCTCATGAAATCCTCTATTGAAATTTTGTCCATAACCGAATGGTAGAGTATTGTAAGCCATAAATCAACAACAAATCAAAGAAAATATATAAAAAAATACTAGAAAAAATAATTCAAAAAGAAACGAATTAATAAGACACCAGTCCCCAGCAACGGCACCAAAAATTGACAGGAGTCGAGTCTGTGCAATAATAAATACCTACTCCAGGAAATATAAATTTTGAGTACAAGGGTGAGTAGGATCGTCTCCTCAGGGACTGGGGAAAATTCATTTCTTTTCAAGTACCAGAAATTGGGGGATTTTTAAGATAATGAAGAATTAATTAAAAATCAAATAACAAAACCAAATAACTAAAAATATAAGAGAATGAAATAGATGAGAGATGAGTTCTAGTCAAAGAGCCAACTACTCAGACACAGTCCATATATCTGATCACCGATGCAATGTTAGTTCATTTAATTCATTAGTAGGCTGGTTATAGCTGCCGGAAACCTCTCAAACGACCAACTCTTCCTTAGATTTTAGGTAAGTAAGGTACGCTTGTTAAATACCCCTAATTAAGAAACAACCCTAGGTACGCCCGTAGGATTTAATTTCCCAATTGCACTATGAACTAGAAAAGCCCAAACCCTAACCAACAAACACACTACCAGGGTTCATTTAGATTAGATGAAGCATTCCCTTAACGTGTGTTAACATTAGTTGCCACTAATATTAATCTACTAAACAATTACGGATTTAGTGGATTAAATTGGCGGTAGATTATCAAGTTAATATGAATATCGGGCCCTTGACATCCAATTAACAAAATAATCATAGGAACATAAAACAAAGAACACATAAATACCAATGAATTAAATGAAAAAGTAAATCAGTTAGGTCTCACAGATATATTGGACTGCATCGTCGAGTTGATCTTTGACTAGACGAAGAGATTAGCCACGCATGACGTGAGAAATTCCACCAAAGATTTCAATGGAAATCAGCAAAGCCATGTGTTGTCTTGTTGTCAGAGCCCTAAATAATAATAATAATAATAATAATAAAATTTTCATGCATACATTACCATTTAACTCATTCAAGTGCACATAAATTCTTTTAGTGCATTAGTGGCATGTTTCCACCAAATACATTATTCATTGTTGATTAAATGCACTTTTCTTAGATTCAATTTTTGAATTAGTGAGAGCTTCTTGCATGGCTTAATTGCCAAGAAAATAGGATGTGTTGGTGTTAGATGGAGACTAAATTAAATTAGGGGAGTTAGGAAGCAATTAAGTGAGATTTTTGTAGGTAATGGCCAAGAAATCACCACTTGTCACCCTAGGATTCAAACTTTGACTTGATGACTTATTTCCCTCCAAACTTATCTCTTTAAAACAACACATTCTCTTCATTTTTGGGGTGGTGGTGGCCGAACCTAAGGGAGGAAAAAAGAGAGGAGAGTTCATCCTAAAAAACCAACCAATATCTTGCTTGGCTTAATAGGAAATCAAGAGAGGAAGTTGGTAGCACCCTAAACCATCAATCCTCAAGCTTGGTAGGGAAAGATTGTTGTTGCTTGAAGAGTTACTTCTTTGGCTTGATAAGGTATTTTCCTATCCAAACCCTAGTTCTATGATCCTAGAAGTTAGTCTAATGAAGGTTGTTGGTGATGTTTATGGAAGGATGATGCTTGGAAACCTAGTTTTTGGGCTTGGATTCTTGTAGTTGCAACATGAGAATTGGTTTGATTTTATGCCTACTATGTGTTTGATATTTGGATTAGCAGTAATAACTAGGCTATGATGATTATTCCTTTGAGAAAGGTGCTTGATTATCTTTCATATGCATGCTAGAAAAGTTATAGGAGTTGTTTTGAACTTTAAAAAAAATGGAAGATGTTGTGGTTCTTTTCTCTTGTTTTCCGATTTCTTCTTGTTCAATCTTCACTAATTCTTGTTGAGAAACCTTGTAGGGACATTTGTGTATCAAGTTAGAGTGAAATCAATCTATTTTGAAGGGTGAAAACCTCTTGAGTTGCACAAACTTTGAACAAAAATTTCTGTTGTGCACCCGTCAGAAATGAAAAATCAGTCAACTTCCCAGGTTTTTTGGTATTTATAGGAAATGAAATAGGAGCTAAGCCATATACCTTTGGAAAAACCTATGAGTCTAGTTTTTAACGCCGCTGACGGCTCTCAATTTTGATTTTTCTACACCAAGTTATGGCCATTTTCCCACGACTACGCAAGGGTCACTGTTATACCCGAACCTTAATATTGTTGAAAATTGTTCTTGGTTGAACCTTGATGTTTCTTGAATCTTTGTGCGTTTATTTCATTCCAAATATCTGCTTAACTTGTGGATCCACTAAACCTCCAATATTTCATCATTTTGTGACTTGAATCACCCTAGAATTTCCTAGTGAGATGCATTAACGAGTAGCATTCATTTTTGCACTTGCTAGGTTACATTTATTTGCTTTGGTTGAGTTGATGATTGTATACATTGGTTGTACGTAGGACTCGAAGGAGGTAACGAGGGTGATCAGGGCATGAGCATTTGAGTTACTTGGCTTGTTTGGGTGAGTGTTTCCTTGCTTGTTTCGTGAACCTACGTGCTTTCTCAAACTCCATGATCTACGTGTTTGCTTGAACTACGTGACTACGTGATTTGCTTGAAATGTAACTATGGAACTGGATTACATATCATATATGGTTGGACTACTGAGGGTGAGTCGAGGGTGTACTTTAACACACTCGAACTCTTTCGTTTGACTTTTTCATTGGAACTTGACTTTCTTGAACTATGATTTGACTTTGTGTACTTTGATGTGAAAAGTCGTTTGGGTGATATCCCATCGACTAATTTGATTCGTTTAGGGTCTCAAAACCCCAAACCCCATTGGTGAGCCGTTACTATCGAGCCGGCATGGGCTTGGTCGAGAAGATCGGTGAACCATAGGTTATTTGATTTGGTTCTTTGGAACATGGTATACTCGAGTATTACCCAAATTTAATAAGTTGAGGTGTTCGGACCCGGTAAGGGGGTGATTTGGTGGACGGTTATGGTGTAAGTGGTGTCTACGGACTTGGTTCTTAACTTCAAACGTTGACGGAGAGTCAACGGCTCGTGTTCGATCAAGCTTTATGGATTTGGCTTTTGGAAGCCACCTGTATCCTTTACTTGAGTGCATTGCTTTAAATTACTGTAAATGTGAAATTTGACTGTCTGATTTGCCTAATTGTTAATGTGGTTGCATGTTTTGTTTGGGGACCTCATTAAGCTTTCGCTTACCCCTTTCCCTTTGTTTTCCTTAGCGGACGTAAGAGGTCAAGAGTTTGATTGTGGCTAAAGTCAAGTGTTTATCTTTTGTTTAGGTACCGATGTATTAGTGAACTTGTTCCGCTTTGTAAGCTTGAAATTGGTTTTTAACTTTAAGTTTGAAACGTTGTAAACTTTGTGTTCATGTAACTCGGAGTTTAGTTTTATTTTGAGTAAATGTTTTGATGATATTTTGGGTATTTGAGTCTTGATGAGTTAGGTGCAGCTCACTAATCCTTAAGGTGCCTAGGGAAGGTGGAGTCACACACTTGTTCAATTGAATATAGCAAAAGCAAAGAAGACAAAGGCTAACGCTAGCTTGTGTTCAAAAGCAAAGAAATAGCAAAGGAAAAAGATGAAAGACCAAAGCTATCATCTCGTCTCCTTTTTGTCCGAAGTGCCCAATTGAACAACTAATGGAATGCGCCAAATCTAACTACTAGTAGTTCTTAAATCCTAATTTCCATGGGGAAATCTCCCCATCAACTAAGGAAACCAAATCTGCATCAAAATAGGAGATTCCCTCAATTCACGCCTGCCACGGAAAATAGAAAACTCCTAACACTAGTCAAATAGGAAAGTTCTAAAAAGAGTCAAACTCCCAATTTCCTAATACAAATATTAAAGTAGTTTCCTAATAAAAATAAACTACTAAATAAGAAAGCAAGATAACTAATTTCATCACGTCTTCAAATTTGGAATTCTTAATTCTTGGAAACTGCCCATGTGGATTTGAAATTTTGACAACTCTTGGACAACTGACTTGGGAGCTCAGCCTAATTTGTCGGGACCACTGGAATTAAAGCTTTTTAACACCTTTTTCCACAAATTCCTGCATCTAATCACCAAATACACAAATTCAGTAGAATCCACCAAATAGTGCAATTTTTAGTCTAAATAATTAGGAAATACTAACATAATAAACAACCAAAATGCACCCTATCACAGACAACCCTAAAATCAAGAGAAAGAGAGTGGGTTTGTGGCTAACCAAAACACTAAGTCAAGGGTTGAGGCAAACGATCAAGTACCACCAGATTTAAATCAATGATGGACTGTTAGAGCATCTAGTACCCCAATAGGGCTGGGGGTTGGACAAGTGAACCAACCTAGAGATCAAGAGATGGGGGAGGATAAAGTTTTAGAAAGATTTCAAAAGTTCTTTCTACTTAAATTTTCTGGGGGTTCTTGACCCCAACATAGCTGAAACTTGGTTAGAAAACATGATCAACATTTTTGCGCTTTAAGGTATACAAAGGAAAAGCAGGTGACATTCGTTGTATTTCAATTTGAGAGGGCACCTCGATCATGGTGGAATGTCGTAAGGACTAAGTGGGAGAGAGAACAAGTACCCTGGACATGGTTGAACTTTACCTGAGAATTTAATGAGAAATATATTCCTTCTCTTGTTCAAGAAAGGAGAGAGGACAAATTTATAAGACTTCGTTAAGGAAAAATGAGCATTGCTGAGTACGAAACTCAATTTATTGAGCTGTCAAAATTTGCCCCAGAGTTGGTTGCCACTAAACAATAGAGTAAAAGGCAGTTCATCCAGGACTTAAATCTAGAACTTCAAGAATCCTTGACGGCAGTTCAAATTCCTACATTTAGTGACGCCCTTGAGAAAGCTCAAAGAGTGAAAAGTACAAAATCACAACTGAGAGCCTTTCAAGCACGGAAAAGAGATGCATCTAGTTTTCGTAACTTGGAGGTACCTAGAGAGGATAAATAGCCTCCTAAAGCTTGGAGAGGAGCTGGAGGAACGAGACTTCCATTTCTGTCACCACCTATGATGGGAAAAACAGAGGGAAATGTAACTAGAGGGAAGCAAGTTGAAATGGGAGCATCAAAAGAAATTCCGTGGGGAAGCCAGGAGGTCACACCTCGTTTGACCTGTGGATACTGTGGAAAAACTAATCACACAAAGGAAAATTATTGAAAAAAGGGATGAAAGTGCTTGATATGTGGAAGTGCCGGCCATCAACATACTAACTGCCCGAGGAACCAACAGAGAGGGAATCCTCCTCAACAAGCAAAAAAATCAATTGTCCCTAAACAAACAACTGAAGGAGGGAACAGACCCTGAGTGCCAGCTAGGACCTATGCTATTTTTGGACAACAACCTCCAGGGTCATCTGATGTGATGGAAGGTATGAATTTCAAGGACAAAATTCTTTTAAGAGGGGAAGGATATGAGGACCCGAAAAAAAAATTATTTTATTGACCTATTAATTTAATTATTTATTCATTTGCTCTAATTAATTTATTTTAATCATTTTAATTTCATTTGAATTGTGCATTGCCTTATTTTATTTCTTAAAAACATTTGCTCTTAAATTTAATTTTTCTGTCGCTTAATTAGTGAAATTTAGAGAATGCATGTTTTTCAAGACAGACATTTGTTCTGAGAGTGAGGCAATCTTGGAGAGTAAGGATGGTCATTTATAGATTAAGAAAAGCTAATTAAGGGATTAGAAACTAGTGATTAGAGTTAAGCCCAATTAGGAGCATTAATGAGTTACTATTCAAAGTTGACTTTGTGCACCATAAAGAATAGCTTTATGTCTTTTCTTTCTTTCATCATTTCACTTTACCAAAATCACACACAACACACACTCTCTCTTCTTGTCTTGGCTGAATTTTCCCTTGAGACAGCCCCATCTTCCCCTAAGGCTAACCAAAGGGGTTGGCGGGTTGCCTGCCTGACTCTCGTCAGGATTCGAGCATTCAAAAGTACTAACTCTAAAGGATAATTTCTAAAGTCCACATTAGCACAGAACATGGAAATTGTAAAATAACTTTCAAGCTTTAGAATACAAATCTTAACTCAAAAGCATCTAAAACATCAATTTAAAGTTTTGTACAATCCCACGAGTCATCATTTACAAAACCAAAAGAATATACAGTCCATTCTTCTACTCTCGGGTGAAAAGATCAAAGCGAGTACTAGACCTATCTAGGTCTCTGGATTCTCGTCACCTGTTAAGGAAAAACAAAGGGGAACGGGGGTGAGCTACGAGCTCATGAATTTCCAAAAGGTCATGCACAGGCATAAAGTGAATTAAATAACATAATTAAAGCAGGTAAAATAAACACAAAATACACAAGTAGGATACGGGAGCTCTCGGGAGCTCAAATCCACAATATACGAGCGCTTAGAGTAGTCAACACTCCGTCGACTTTCCAATCTAAGTGAACGACTCTTCACACCAGTCTCCTTCCACTGAACTCCCCCTACCGGCCCGGCACTCCAATACACTTAACTCTTACTACTCAAAAGACACGGCCAAGAGTAGTTTTATAAACACTTTTTACACACTTTCCTTACTAGTGTGTATATAATCATGCAAAACACTAAGTCACCCACTCTACTTAAAAGAGAGCAATAAAGTATACTACCCCTTAAGTGAGTGGTTCAACAATTTTTAAATTCAAGTATTTCACACAATCACATAAGGGCATTCAATTAATACAAGTAACATGCATTGGAAACTCACCGACAAAGTAGGTCTCGGAGTTCAAGTTTGGATCTCTTTGCAATTCAGCACCTCTACCTAAAATATTTAAAGAGCAATGAAAATAAGTTTCTAGTTTATCAACCAAATCTCGTTCAAGAAAATCAAGTTCAATAACCTCCTACTTGAGCAGAAATCTTTGAAAAATCATAACTTGTGTTATATAAGTCCAAATTTCACAATCTTGGTACCGTTGGAAACCTCATTTAAAGTTCTAAAACTTTGTAGAAGGTACCAAGATAAACTTCTGGATAAAAACTGCCTAGATTTTCGATTAAGAAACAGCTATAGTACAAAACAGAATATAACAGGTTGGTTGTCCAGCCAACTTTGAAATTTCACCAAACATTGTAGGAAAGTAATTGGCCTCTGAAATTTATATAGTTTAAATTCCTGTATATGAAGTTTCAAACGCCACTGACGACACTCAATTCCGACACTCGAGCAAGAAATTATAGCAGTCCAAACATGGCTAGTTCGAAATTCTGAATTTTCTGATTTCCAGATTTACAGGGCATGATTCAAGGCCTCATTTGAGTGTTGATTTCTTACCCAAAAATTAACAAATTTGGTACACAATTCTATCATATATAGGCTAGGTTCATACCAAAATTCAACCAAAAAGTCTAACAGGAAGTCAGTGTTTTTAATGCCCAAAGTGGACTTGACAACATTGGTTCAATCCTGCAAAGTTTCGCTCCCCTTCTTCTCATTGCTTTTAACACATCTCAACCACCACCAAATGACCCCATTTTCGAAACCAAGATAGTTTCAACCTTCCTAAACCTAATAATGGTCAAAATTGACTTAAGCTTAGATCAAATCCTAGCATTAAATCAATCCAAAAATTCAAGCAGCATGTCCTTTTCATTCCAGATTTTTGAGTTCAACCTAGCCACCAATTTTACATAGCTTTTGAAGAGATTTGTGTGGGACAAATTAATAGCCTAACCCTCAACATTTAAGCCTCACATTTAGCCTTCAAGCTTGCCAAAAATGCAGCCACAAGATTAAAAGAAAAACAGCAATTTTCCTTATCTTTTTCCTCTTCTTTCTCGGTTCTTTCGTTGAAGTTTTTCCTCAAATTTGCAACCACAAATTCCAACTTATACACATACATTATATCATTACTCATACTAGAAATCAAATTCTCATACTTGTGGGAGTCCAAGAGCCCACTCAAACAACCATTATCAAGAATTACAAGCTAAAGGAACTTAGCATCTTACAAATGCAAACCAACACAAAACTCATTTTCATCAACAATCATCAAGGTTCTAGTAACCTCTCAACTCCCCAATCCTAATATCATGCTTGGAAATGTAATCAATAGACAAAGATGAGAGCTTTAGGATCTTACCTCTTCTAAGGAGTTAGCAAATACACCCATGAATTCTAGCCTCAACCTCCCAAGAGCTCCTCCTCAATGCTCCTCACCCAATTTCCAAGCTTAGGCCAAGATTAATGGAAGTTTGTGGGTGATTTTAGAGAGGAAATGGAAGAAGAAATTGATGAAATTTCAAGGGAAGAGGGAGAGGTGGTTCGCCAAGAGAGGAAGAAAGAGAGAGGTGTTTTGTGCTAATTTTGAATGAATTAATTGAGGAAAGAAAGACAAGACATAAAGCTTGTCTTACGGCACAAAAGTCAACTAAAGAATAGTAATCTTTTGCTAGCAATTTTGGAGGGAAAATAATTATCTCACTTATCTCAAGATTAAAGGGTTAATCTCGGTTAGGAGGGAGAGAGGAAAAGGAATAAAATTGAAGTGAATTGGGGTGAGTTAAGTGAAAGAAACAATGGCTAATTAAAATTCTAATTTCAAAAAGGTTAATCCAACTTAAACTAAGATTTCAAATCCCTAATTATAATCACTCTTTTTTAATTCACTTCTAGTCACTGGATTACATTTCTAACCTACAGGTGATCATCCTTACACTCCAGTGCTACTTCACTCATTGCCCGGATTTTTACCTCGAAAAACGTATTTTTCTCATTTTCTGTCTAATTCATACAAAAAGGGTGAATTTTAAAGTAAAGTGAATGAAATATTGAAAATCTACAAGAAAAGTAAGTGTAAAATTAAATTAGGGTTTTTCCCCAAATTAAAATAAATTTTCATTTAAATTTTCTGAAAAATATGTTTGAGAACGACATTATAATAACCAAACAAATAAATAATAATATTAACAATATTTAAAATAATAAATATTAACAATTTTAGAAATAAATTTTGAGGCCCTCACACCCTCCCTCCCCTTAGCTTAGAACTTCATTTTCTTCCTCCAAATCTTGCTCAAATCTTGCTTCCATCATTGTTCAAACTTTGGATCATCTTCAAGCTTGGTAGAATGTTTGGGGAAAGGAAGATTCTTGGAGATTTGGTACTTGATTCCTAGAGATCTTGCTTGCTATTATGGAAGAAGGTAGATCTCTCCAAAAGTTTCAACCTTTCCTTCATTTTTAGCTAGATCTTAACTAGATAAGTTTGGGTTGTTGATGGGTTCCACATGAACCTTGACATTAGGTAAAGATCTTGAGGATTTTACTTGCTTTCTTAACTTGCTCTTAGGTAGAGGCCTGAAGGTATTTATGTACTTAAAATGGGTGGATGATTATGTGATATGGCTTGGATTCTTGGTCTGCTTGGTGGCTTTGAATTTTACCTCTTTAATTAGTTTGCAAGATTGTGACTTTATTGGTTGTTTTGGTAGCATGAAAAGTGAGCTTTTATGCTTGAATCTTGGTGAAAATTTTCAGTTTTGACCTCATCTTGTTGTTCAAAATTTTCAAGAAATATTTCAGCTTCTCAAGGCTACTAGTCAGCCGGAAGTTTAAGCTTAAAATTTTCAGTTTTGACCCCCCCTCTTTGGACAAAAATGATGCTGAAATTTTCTAGTTTTGGTGGATTTTTTGACTGAGTTTTTAAAGCTGAAAACTTTCAGTTTTTGGAGCCTCTTTTTGAGCCAAAATCTTGCCAAAACAAAGGCCCTCAGATACATTTTGATTGGAGCAACAAAGCTGGTTTTAAAAGAAGGGAAAAGAGAAAGCTTTCACAATGTGTATTGCTGGAATTTTGTATAGTAGGTTTCGAAAAACAGTTTTTGGAAAACTATTATATCTTAGGGCATAAAAATCCAAATTGAGTTCCATTTGTTGTGTTCGAAACTAGACTCGGAGATCTTTCAGTATAAATTTCAATGGATAGTTCGATTTTCATGAATTTTGGCAAATTTTCAAAGTTGATTGAAATTCAAGATTGTTATGCCTTGTTTTTTCCTATAGCAGCAGATTAGAATGAAAATTTGACTGGTTTCTGATTTGAATCTTGAAAAAGTGTCTTCTAGGGATTTTAGTTCTTTGAGTCTATTTTCCAACGGTATAAGATTTGCAATTTTTAGACCTATAGAACTCATGTTATGCTTTTTCACAAAATGTCACCAATGCTGGAAAACTTGGACTGTTTTGGACAATTTTATGTCCAAATTTGTAGCTATAAACGAGGCATTTTGTCCCATATTTTCCTTGAAACTTTTGACTAGTATGTACCAAGATTTCCCCGTTGATTTGAACTTGAAATGTTGTGTGTTTGGAAGGATTTTGAAGAAAGAAAAGCTGAAAATGTTTATGACTCCAGAGTGAGTCTTGGAAGTTCATTATTTGACTTGAGGTAGTGACCCTTGATGTTTTCTACTTGCTTGGTCTTAGGACTTGAACGGAGCAACGAAGGTGACCCGAGATCCCACATATAGAGTGATGGATTAAAAGTGGTAGGTGTTCCAATGCATGTTTGCTTGACAATGCTTATTACTTGAGTAAATTTATTCAACATTATTTTCATAATGAAAAGTTATCTAAAATCCATATAATTAAATATATTTCCATATTATTTTCATAATGTTTTATCATTATTTTAGAATAAATTATTCAACATTTTTTCATAACGAAAAGCTATCTAAAATCCATATAATTAAACATAGTTCAACATCAAATGGACTGTGAGGTTTGGAAAAAAAATATACAAAAAAATTAATTATTTTTCAAATTTCTGATTCTTCTCAAAAGATGTAGATACTTTTACAAACGGTCAATTTTCAAATCATGTTACATTAATGGAGGATCCGTGACTGAACTATAGTTTGAGAGAGTTGGAATAATAAATGTAAAAGCATGATCTTTGCATGATTATGCATAATCAAATAATATTGTGCTACACTTATCTTGAAATAAAAAAACGTATTAGAATGTAAGATGTATGCCATAGAATAGGAGATGATTAATTTTTACATGATAGAAATTGCCTTTAGTTTGAACTTCTTTAAATCAATACAAATTCATAGAAGATCATTTCTGCTTGTTTATCACAAAGTCTAAAGGTACTTTTGATAAAAGTTTGAAATCTGAAATTTGAAATCTAAATCCATTAAGTTAGTCAATTCTTAATACTAAATTTGATACATCTGAATGTACATCACATTAGGTGATAAAGTGAAATACTTATCACTTAGTTTTTGGAGTGACATTTAATAAATTAAGATGCTGTATTTTTTTATTAAACGCATTTGAATGTTTTAAAATCTGAACACATTAAATTTAAGTACTGAGTTGACTTATCAAATATGGTTTGTATTGTACGTGACCAATTAAATACCTAAGAATAATGTTCAAGCAAAAATGTTGTACAAAATTAAAAGTAATTATTTATACGGAACATATTAATATTATTTGTTAAATTAATAATTCTAATATTCTATAATAGAAATTTGCTTTACTTGGGTATTGTGTCTATGATATCATTGCAATTAACGTAAACTATTTTTTCATACCATATAAGTACTTCCAAATCACATATGGTGTAATATTGATGTTACATATCTTTTGTATCAATGTCTTCAATTAGTTCAATGATGCAAAAAAATTAAACTTGTAAATGTTATGATTTAGATAGGATTGACTAATTAGTTAATAAATGTATCAATGTTCTTGTGGAACAAAATTAATAACTCACACTAGATTCGAGCTCATAATCAGCAATCTATATCTTTTTGGCACTAGAAATAAGGAAAAGTATTTAACAATAAACTATTTAACAAATTTGGCACTTGAAACTCTTAACAATTACATATAATTTAATAATTTCTTTTTATTTGTTGAATTTGAAAGTAATTCAAAATTTGGTTGTATTGGGTAACATTCCTTATAATTTACAGAAATCGAGATTTGTTGTGTGGTTAACATGATATGTAGGAAAAACATGTGATAAACTTAATTTTACTTGTTTACTGATTTGAAAGTGATAACGAATGTGGTATAGAACTCTTTGAAAATTGAAACTATTTAGTATTTTTTATTTTTTGAATTTGAAAGTAATTTAAACTCAATTTTATTTGGTAGATTTGTAACAGCCCCACCTCTCCCAAGGGGAAGGGTATCAATGGATATTCTTCAGCCTAGGGACTCACTACAAATTCCCAAATAATAAACCAAACGCTTCATTCAGAAAGTCATCAACATAAGATATTAAAATTTCTAATAAACTCCTACAAAATACAAACCCCAAAATTTCATCAAAATTACATTGATAATAACTCCAAAATACCATAAACCATCAAACTCATCCATTAATATCAATCTTATACAAAAGGGAAAACCTATACAAGTACTAACTTCCTCGATTCCACGTGCTCTCCTCGAAGGAAAACAAATTGGGATGAGTTAGCCATGAG
The DNA here is from genome assembly GCA_013103745.1 of Gardenia jasminoides. Classification (NCBI taxonomy): domain Eukaryota; kingdom Viridiplantae; phylum Streptophyta; class Magnoliopsida; order Gentianales; family Rubiaceae; genus Gardenia; species Gardenia jasminoides. Next base: position 39,042,437 of record CM023095.1, on the reverse strand, counting down.
CCAAGAAAACATGCACAGTAACGAAAACAATTAAATAAATTATTAAAACAATAAACGAGCCAAGCAGGAATTTAGCAATAAAGCTTTAAACAATGCAATTTAAAGGATAGGTTGCCGCTCCACGCTTTCCGCAATTCTCTGCAATTATTTTCTTCATCCCGCGTCAATTCAAACCCACGGGTTGACACTCACAACCACTCACTCTCACAATCCATTTTCATCACTTTTCTCCCTCTCCGTACTTACACCCCTTGACGGGCCCGAACTCCTAAATTTGAAAGTGTTTGGCAACCCACTATGAGTATGCCAAATTCGGTGGACCTATTCCAACCGACGTACTTTAAATAGTAAAGACCCATGGTTTCCCAACCCTTGCCCCTGTTGCGGACAAGAAGGGGATCCCGATGGGGTTTGGGCGTCCCCATAGTTATCATCAAGTTAAACAATTCAATCAAGTCAAGCAGTTGAACAAGAAACCATTTAAATAGTTAAACTCATTTTGAGACAATTCAAGAAGGTGAGCTGATAAAGTACACGCCACCAGTTCACATGAGCATGCTTTTCAAAATTATTTACATCACTTAAAGCAATTAAACATGCACTTGAACACTCACCGACAAAGTAGGGTCGGAGTCCAAGTTTGATCAGGGTTAAAATTAGCACTTTGACCTAAAATGATTAAAAGAGAATAAAAATGAGTTTTCCTAATCGATGGTGAAGTTTAAAACGAAAAGTCGAAAGTTCGACAATTTTCCTAGTTGAGCTGAAAACTTTGAAAAATCATAACTCAAGTTTTACAAGTCATAATTCTGATCATTTGGTACCGTTGGAAACCTCTTTAAAAGATCTAAAACTTCTCAGAAGACATCAAATTAAAATTATGGACGAAATTAACCCAGATTTCCGTTGAACATTCAGCTACAGTAAGTCGACAGTGTCCGTCAGGCTGGTTATCCAGCACATTTTGAAAATTTGCCAAAAATTACAGAAAATTAATTAACCTCTAAAATTTATACACAATATAGTCCTACATATTAAGTTTCAACAGCCACTGACAGAACTCGATTCCGACATTTGAGCATGAAATGACAACAGTGCAAACAGAGGCTACTCGGAATTCTGCAGTTCTGGGATTTCGAAAATACAGGACAGTTTTCAAGTTGCTATTTGAGTGACGAATTCAACTCCAAAAATTACCAAATTTGGTACACCAAAACTAACATATATAGGCTAGGTTAACACCAAATTTCAGGCATAAATTCAAGCAAATGAATGTCAAACCGAAATGAACTCAAACAGTGTTCAAAGCTGGGGAAGATTTTCCAGATTAGAGAGGCAGTTTTGAAACATCATTTGAGCAATGAAATGGTACTGGAAAAACACCAAATTTTGGAGGCAACAACCTCAGTATATGAGATATATCTGTACCAAAATTAAGCTAAAAATTCGCATGGGAAGGCAGTGTTCAAAGTAATTAATATCAGGGCAGCAAGGTTCGATAAATCTGGAAACTGTTTTCCAGATTTTAACTTCATTTTTCATGCGATTTTTGACACACCAAATAGAATGATTTTTGCAGCAAGGTTTACACACATATAGACCAACATTTCAGCTCTCAAAATGGCCAAGAAACTCACGAAAATATGCAGCTAAAACAGGGCATAAAAATTGCTAAAGTGAAACCGGCAGCATAACCTTCCCTTTTCTTTTCTTCCTAGCCTTCCAACTACCATGAATTCATCACAAATTCATTCCATCACACACACACACACATCATGGCAGTACAATAACAAGAAAGGTGGGAGTTCATAGAGCCCACTTCAACAACCCAATTCATCAAGAACAACAATATTAAACTATCAAAGCTTAAAGCTACAAAAAGACATCAAGAGAGCTTGGTTGAATTGGAGAAAACCACCTCTTCCTTTCAAGATCAAGAAACCCTAGATTAAGTGTGTCCAAGAGCCACCAAAACCACCAAAGTTTCCCTCCAAGAACTCGGGTTTGCTTCACCAGTCGAAGGTCTTCAAGGTGCAAGAAGAGGAAAGGAAGATGGAGCAAGTTTCCTTGGTTGATTTGATGAAGCTTGGAGTAAATTTTGAAGATGAAAATGAGGGGGAATTTGGGGGAAGGGGTGCGGCTGAAATGAGGGAGAAGAGAGAGATATTTTGTGTAATTGGTAAGGTGGAAAAGTCAAAGGAAGAAGAAATATAAGACTTGGCTTTATGGAGTCAAAATCAACTTTAAATTTGTGACCCAAAATGTTCCAATTGAGTTTAATCTAATCAATCACTTCTAACTCCCAATTAGCATTTCTTAATCTACTAATGATCATTCTTATTCTCGAATGTACATCACTCTCAGTCGAATATTTGTCTCAAAGCGTGCCCATTTTCTTTTCACAATTAAGTGCCAGAAAAATCAATTTGATGTTTAAAAATAGTTTTTAAAATAAAATGAGGTAATGTATCATGTAAATGCAATTAAAATGATTTAAAACAATTAAACAAATATTCAGAAAATTAAATAATTAATTAAATAAATAGGTCAAATAAAAAAAAATAAAATAAAATTTTCGGGTCCTTACAAGATTTCCTTGTTATTTGCAAAGATAGAGACTTGTAGTGTGATTAATGTAATATGTAGGAAACATTAAAGGAAGTATTCAAAAATTTAGTTTAAGTAAAATTTTTTTCCTTTAGGGAAAAGTCATAGTAAAAAATTTACTTAGATACACATTTTGATAAGGTACTTTATCTGAATAGTTTTTCTACCTAAAATCTAGGGATTTAAACATTTGAACTAAACCAACTAATAACCATTAGATAATGTTAACTGAATTTATTAAAGAACAAAATAATTAAAATATATTAGAAAATGACACATGTCAAAATATTGAAAAGGTTCTAGACGACATGGACTAATGAATAGTACATACCATAGATTTGTCAAATCACCGTAGTTTAAGCAATCTACAATACAATCAGTAGCATAATGTCCAAATCAATGCAATTGATAGTTTAGGGACAGTTGCTAATCAAGCATAGTTCAAGAGACGCCAAATCCTCAAGTATTTTCAAGCCTTTTATTTAGGGAGGGCCTAAATCCACACCCTTGCATCCTAAATCCATATTGTGACAGCCCCACTTCCCCCTAAGACTAACCAAAGGGTTGGCGGGCTGCCCACTCTCGCCAGGACTCAAGCATTCAAAAATACTAACTCTAAAGGATAATTCTAAAATTCATATCAAAAGTGAAAATGGAGACTGTAAAGTAATATCTAATCTTAAAGTACAACCATTAACTCAAAAGCACTTAAAGCCTCGAGCCATAGTCTAATACATTCCCATGAGTTCAAAATTATACAAATCCAAAAGAATATGCAATCCATTCTTCCATACTCGGGACAAAAACCAAAATCAAGATCTACACCTATCTAGGTCTCTGGATTCTCGTCACCTGTTAAGGAAAAACAAAGGGAAACAGGGGTGAGTTAAAAGCTCGTGAATTTCCAAAAGATCATGCACGGGCATAAAGCGGGATAAATGACATATTTAAAACAAGTAAAGTAAACACAAAACCGCATAGTAGGATACTGGGATCTCTTAGGAGCTCAGGTCCACTTCCATGCGTTTAATTCATCGTGTCGACACTCCGTCGACTTTCCAATCCATGTAGACTCTTTACTACCATATCCTTCCACGGAACATCCCCCTTTACCGGGCCCGCAATCCTAACACTTAATACTTACTACTCAAGGGACGCGGCCAAGAGTAGTTTTATAAACACTTTATACACACTTTCTCCACTAGTGTGTATATATTCATGCAAAACAAATAGGTCACCTACTCTACTCTAAAAGAGGGAAATAAAATATACCCTCCTTAAGTGAGTGGTTTAACACTTTCAAAATTCACGTATTTAACACATTCACGCAAAGACACTCAATTAAAGCGATTAACATGCATTGGAAATTCACTAACAAAGTAGGTCTTGGAATTCAAGTTTTGATCACTTTGCAAAATAGCACCACTTCCTAAAACAATTAAAGAACAACGGAAATAAGTTTTCTAGTTTACCGACCAAAACTAGTTCAAGAAAGATTACGTTCGATAACTTCCTATTTGAGTAGAAAACTTTAAAAAATCATAGCTTGAGTTGTACAAGTCTAATTTTCACAAGCTTGGTACCGTTGGAAAGCTCATTTAAGGTTATAAAACTTTGTAGAAGGCACCAAGATAAAATTCTGGACAAAAGCTGCCCAGAATTTCGATTAAGAAACAGCTACAGTACAAAACAGAACATAACAGGTTGGTTTTCCAGCCAACTTTGAAAATTTACCAAATATTGTAGGAAATGAATTAGCCTCTGAAATTTATACAGTTTAAATTTCAATGTATGAAGTCTCAAACTCCACTAACGGCACTCAATTCTGACTCTCGAGTAAGATATTATAGCAGTTCAAACAAGACAGGTTCGAAATTCTGAGTTTTCTGATTTCCAGATTTAGAGGGCATGATTCAAGGCCTCATTTTAGTGTCGGTTTCTTACCCAAAAATTACCATATTTGGTACACCAATTCTAACATATATAGGCTAGGTTCATACCAAAATTCAACCAAAAATTCCTCAGGAAGTCAGCTTTCTAATCTCCCAAAGTTCACTCAGTGAATTGCCTCAAACCAGTGAAGTTTTGATCCTCTTCTTCTCATCACTTCTAACATATCTAAACTACCATCAAATGACCCCATTTTCGAAACCAAGATAGTATTAGCCTTCGTAAACCTAATAATGGTCAAAATTGATATAAGTTTAGATCAAATCCTAGCATTAAATCAGTCCAAGAATTCGGGCAGCATGCCCTCTCCTCATTTCAGATTTTTGGTTCCAACTAAACCACAAATTTTACACAACTTTTAAAGGGATTTGTGTGGGACAAATTAACAACCTAACCCTCAACATTTAAGCCTCACATAAAGCCTTCAAGCTTGCCAAAAACGTAGCCACAAGATTAAAAGAAACACAGCAATTTTTCCTCATTTTTCTTCCTCTTCCTCCTCGGTTTTTCCTTGAAGTTTTTCCCTCAAATTTTCATCCACAATTCCAACATATATATATATATATATATATATATATACATTACATCATTAATCATGCTAGAAATTAAATTCTCATACTTGTGGGAGTCCAAGAGCCCATTCAATCAACCATAATCAAGAAATGCAAGTTAAAGAAACTTAACATCTTAAAATTGCAAACCAACACAAAACTCAATTTCATCAACAAACATCAAGGTTCTAGTAACCTCTCAACCTCCCAAACCTAATGTCATGCTTAGAAATGTAATCAATAGACAAAGATGAAAGCTTTAGGACTTTACCTCTTCTAAGAAGTTAGCAAATACACCCAAGAATGCTAGCCTCAACCTCCCAAGAGCTCCTCCTCAATGCCCCTCACTCAATTTCCAAGCTTAAGTCAAGATCAAAGCAAGTTTGTGGAAGATTTTTAGGGAAGAATGGAAGATGAAATTGATGAAATTTCAAGGGAAGAGGGAAGGGTATGGTTCGGCCAAGAGAGGAAGAGAGAGAGATGTGTTTTGTGTTAATTTGAATGGGTTAATTGAAGGAAAGAAAGACAAGACATAAAGCTTGTTGGATGACACAAAAGTCAACTTGGGAATAGTAATCTTTTGATAGCAATTTTGGAGGGAAAATTAATTAGCTCTCTTAGCTGCAAATTAAGGATTAATCTCGGCTAAGAGGGGGAGACGAAGAGGAAAAATTAAAACAAATTGGAGAAAATTAAATGGATAAACAATCGCAGGTTTAGAATCCCAGTTTTTGGGATATTGGTCCAACTAAGTTTTACAGTTTCAAAACCCTACTTAATAATTCACTTCTAGTACCTGGATTGTATTCTTAACCTACGAGAGATCATCCTTACACTCCATCGCTACTTCACTCGTTGTCCGAATTTTTACCTCGAAAAATGTGTTTTCCCATTTTCTCACTAATTAACGCAAAAGGGGCGAATTTTAGAATAAAATAAACAGAATGTCAAAAATCAATGAGGGAATAAGTGTGAAATAGAATTGGGTCACCCAAAAATGAAATTAAATTTCCATTTAAATTTCCTGAAAGAAAATATGTTTGGTTACGACATTAAAATAATCAAACGAATTAATGATAACATTAACAATATTTAAAATAATAAATATTACCAATATTTAAACTAATAAATTTTGAGACCCTCACACATATCTTAATCATGAGTATGACAATTAAGTTCCTATCACTTAATGACTTTCACTTTTAACTTTTTTACAATTCTAGAATTATCATTTTATACAATAACAATTTATCATAACAACATTCTTTCAATTATTTTCTAATTTTCTTTTAATTCATTCCTTGTTCTTTTTAGTAATTTATACTACATTAAGCATCTATAAACAATTATGAACTCATAAAACCAATCAAGCTAGATAATAGAGTGAGAGATCATTGGTTCTACAAAAGTGCTACTACACAAATAATCTTATCATTTCAATGTAATATATATGCATCATGTAAAAGAAAAATTAAAAAAAGAATATCTAATGGTCCATGAACTTGGTATAATGTTTGATAAACAACCAAAAACTCCATTGGAATTATTTATAAACGTCAGAAGATTAGAAATTTTTATTAGAAACATTAATAATATGATAATTTTGATTGTTATATATTGAGAAAAATAAATTAAGAATATATATTACCCATCTTATGAGCTTAAAATTCCTCCAAAGTCATGAGAATTTTTTTGAAAACATTTAAAAGATAAACTAGCAAAAAAATGGTTAAAAGAATCATGCAAAGAAAATTGCTTGTAATATGTAAAGAAAATGCGTAAATTTAGAATGTCAAAACATTAGAAGAAAAATCATTGAATATTAAGGGTCTTAATGTCATATTGGTCTTTGGAGAGTGTGGATATAGAATGTAACAGTGTGGACTTAGTCCCTCCCTTTTATTTAAGGAAAAGTTCATTTTACTTTGCGCATAAGACATATAAACACCACCAAAACTGGGGGATTTAACACCAATTATATTATAAGAAACATAATGGAATAAGATCAAAATAGAAAAATAAGTAGAGATCAGAAGGGAAATTTTGAGCTATAAAATAGCAAATCAAACTCTTTCCTTCTTCTAATGTTTCTAAAAATTTTAAAAAACACGAAAAGAATCTAAAAGTAGGCTGGCGATACTGCTAGAGCAGTAATGTTCCTGCCAGAGCGATTTTTATTCAAATTCTGACATTACCCTCAATTGGTCAAACCCATATATTTCAACTGATTTTTTTGGAACCCATTTTCCATTGATTACTCCCTTTTTCTTTCTCTCACTTCCCCTTCCATTCTCACCTTACGATCTTTCTACAACTTTCCTATTTTATAATTTTTTCATTTTCTTGAGATTTTTATAGCATTTGTTTCAAGATTTTTTGCATAATATTTTTTTCTTTTCTTCACTCTTACTACTTCTCCATCACTATCAGTAAGTTCTTTCCTACTTTTTTCTTTTTCTTTTTTGGTTTTATTCCATTATGTTTTCTATCAAATAATCTTTGTTTACAAGTTTTTGGAGTGATCATAAATTTTGATTAAATTTGGGATGCAATTTTGTTGCAATTATGGTGTGATTCAAGTTCTCATTTTCTGAGCAATTTTTGTTGCAATTATAGCAATATTGTAGTTTTTTTTTGGCAATTCACGAGTTCTATTCACATATGCTTGTTTCTAAAATTTTGCAAATGGAAAATAGGATTCATAATCAATATGAAGAAAATAATTTGCATAACTCAAGTAGTAATATTCAACAACTGCAACAAGTTGGTCGGAATGTTGTTGAATTACTTGATTTTGATTCAAAGTTTGAAACACATAATGATCTAATGAAGTTTTTGGAAAATTTCTACTCGACTTAAGGTTATATCCTATCAATTAAAAATTTGAAAGGAAAAATATGTTACTATTGATTGTTGATTTCCTTACAAACTTTACAATATTTTTCACTTATTACTTCATATAAATATTGACTTTGAAATATATCCATATTTTCTAATAACTAGATTAAAATAATTTTAAATTGCATTACATTTTATATCCCATGAATATTGAAGCAAAAAGTTTATCTATATTTTTTTTATAGTTTTTAATAGTTTAGATTGTTAATTGTTTGAGTTAAATCACATTGGATTTGTAAAAAATAACTTTTAAATACAACTTTGAAAATAAAAATAAGAGCGCTTTGAAGCAAAAGAATTATAATATAAGAAAAGATTATGGTAAAAACTCAAAAGCAAATAAGTGAGTTATGAAATTAATAATAAATAAATTAAAGAAAGAGAAAAAGAAGGCAAATCAATTAATTAGAGAGAGGAGAAAAAGAGTAATTAATGGACAATGGGTCCCAAAAAATCAATCAAAATATATGAGTTTGACCAATTGAGAAAAATGTCAAAATTTGGATAAAAATTGCTCTGGCAGAAAGATTACTGCTCTGGCAGTATCACTAGCCCTAAAAGTAAGAGGAAAAAAAAGCATGGTTGTTCCAAATCATTAAAAGAATCAAAACAGTACAAGTGTAGGACACCATCACCAAAACATATCCTTCGCAATACATATAATAAATAAAATAAACACAAAACATGCTATCAGGGCAAATGTCGTTTAAGATATCAAGGCTAATACCTAAAAATCCAATATCGCATGCTGATAGAGCGAGCCTAGCATCCATATTACCTTGCACATTCAGGAAATTTCTCTATATTTCAAATAATCCATTCTTTTTTGCAAGGTCTTGTAATGTTTGAATGGATAACGAGTCACAAAAAGATATAAATGCTAAAACAAAATTTAATTTTGAGATGAAGACAACAAACACAATGCTTCCAAATTTTTTACTAAGCCAAATCTAAATTGGAAATGGCCTAAGAAAGTTGAAGTTCAAGTTGAATACATTCCAGATGCACAGTTGGTGAGGCTGGGGCGTAAGAAACCTAACCTTTAATTGGACTTTTCATGAATGGTTTTGTAATTTCATTACTGCATGACCATGATCATAAAATATTTTTTTTAAAATAGCGAAAAGATTTTCAACAATAGACCAAGCAAGTAGTTAAAACCCTTAAATAAAATTAGGGTATGACCATACTTATCTGAATCATCCTAAAACTATGATAGTTGTATGCTAAACCCTAAGTGTTTCTCCTTCTTCCAATTTCCAACGGTTACACCTCCACAAGATTGAACCACCATGAACCATCCTTGAACGAATTTCTTTCAACCAAAATCAGACCATATCAACCAATTGAACCATATTTTCCCTCTAAAACTCCATTGAATTCAGCTCAAGGGTTTCAGCAAGAACCGCCACCCATTCCCTCCATTCCATGGTTGCCAATTGTCAAATTTTGAGCTGAAAATTCTGGCAAACATGCCTTTTCCCTCCCTAAAACCGGCATGCTTGGTCTTAAGCATGGAATTTTCAGACCTTGATTAGCAAGCTAATGATGCTTCACCTCCTCTCATGCCCAATGCATGAGAGAAAGAGAGAGAGAGCTGTGCTATTTGTCAACCAATTCAGCAAAGCTTGTTCATTTGAACAAGCAATCTCAGCTGAAATATCATCTCAATCTGGCGAGCTCCTCAGCAAAGACTCACTCCCATTTCACTTCCATTTCATTTCCATTTCACTTTCATTCTCTCAAAAAAACTCACTCTCATTTTCACTTCAGCAAATCCCTCCAAGCTTCAACTTAAACTCTCCAACATTTTCCCTCACTTTTGCTCCAGAAAATTCTTCACTAAACTCCAACCGAAAGCTCCTCCTTGTTCCTCCATCACTTAACCTTTTCTTGACCTCTCAAGCCTTACACCAAGAAGTTGTTCGGCTACAAGTTGCTGGAAAACAAGTTCAAATCTGGAATGGACTAAGCTAACTTTTTCCCTTCGAATCTAAGCCAAGCAAAAAGGTAAAACCTAGTCATTTTCTTTGTAAAAGATATTCTGGTTAGCTTGAAGACTTTTTCCTCAGCTTATTCCGTTTCTTGAAGCTAGAAAACAAATTTGAACTCCACCCTCAAGCAGCCTGGATCAACCGTCTCTTGCTTGACCAAGAAAGGTAAGCCATAGCAACTCCTACTAGTTCATCCACAACTTAGTGTCCTTGCTTAAAAATCGGCTCTCTCTCTTGTAGCTTGACTTCGGACGTCATCAGCTTAAGACTCCCTTGAGTGTTGTTCTTGAGGCCGGTTGAAGGTAGGAAAACCCTTCCTACATTCTCTTTCTTTTAATGATAAAACCACATTACACAAAAGGAGGTCATCTTGCTCCTAAAAACTGCCATGCATGTTTTGATGGACTTAAAATTTTCTTGCATGCATACACTACCTCATTATGTTGCTGGAAATATTATTGGACTAATGAGGGATATCATTTTTGGATACCTAAGCTGACCGAAGCTTCAACCTTGGATTTATTTCACTCACTCCATGCATGATGATTATGTTGGCCGAACCCTTTTCTTATGCTTAGTTGTGGTTAATAACCTTACTTGCTTGCTGTTTTAGAGTGGATGTGGGCTGATGAGCTTGGCCCTACTCCATCCGAAGCTCTTTTAGTGTTTAGCATGCCGAAAACAGTCTTTGCATGAATCACATACCACTTGGTTTGAGAAACTTTAAGTTAAAAAAAAATTTCATGGATAAAGTGTTTCATCAAAACCAAACTTGAGTTGTTATTTGCTTGCTTGAAAATCGAAAAATCATTTTCCCTTGCATAAGATCTATTCGGCCAGATTAGAGACTGAAAATACAATGACTTGAAAGTTTGATTTTAAATGAAAAGATGGTTTACACAACAAAGGGAGAATCGGACTTGATGATTTCTACTTGGAACAAATTTGTATAGTCATAAGTATTGTTTAGTTTAACCGTGTGCATGAGTTTTGAATTGTTAGCTGGATGTGTGATGTGCTAATAGTCATGCTTAGCATTCTGGAAAATCGAACCAAACCTTAACCACGTGGATCTATGATTGAAATTTTCGTAAAGTCACTCAAACTATATTGTTCCAAGAAACCGAGTGAGCAAACCGGGTCAAATTAAGCAATATCTCACTAATTATAATACCAAATTATGTGCCGTCGTTGGCATCGAAACTAGATCAAAGTGCTTCGTTCCAGTACCTTATACGCCACAACTCATTTTCTACGTCGTGGCGAACCAGCGAATATCACTCAAAATCCAACCTACAAACCAGTGGTTTGAAAATGAATGCCCAAATTTGAGTACTTTCCAAATCGATTTGGCCGTTGATATTTTCTGAAAATAAAGAACTATGAATCTAGTTTCAACGGTTTTGAAATCATACAATATGCAAAAGAAAAACTTTAATTTGAATTTTGAAAGAAATCATGATTAGCTTTGGCCATGAAAGCGTAAGGACATTCCATTTTGAAATTGTGGTTGTCGACCAAAACCCTAATTTGCACTATTTTGATTTTAGCATGAAAACTTGTTTTAAGTATGTAAGACCAAAATCAAATTGGTTTCAAACCAAAACCGAAAGATTGTTTTGTTCACTAACAAATAAAATTAAACACCATTAGTGATTTCCCAACCAAACAAACCATTTCTCAAATTTCCCAATGGATAGCAGCTTCGTTACTCAAATCTTTCTAAACCTCAACTAATAAAATTATTCCAACCTAATTACGATTTTTTGAAACTCACACATTTTAACCTATCTAACCAAGACCTATATTTTCAAAATACAAACCACCGTTTATCACCCTATCGACTTGTTAGGTAAACCTAAAATATATTCTTGTTTTCATAAAAGAAGTGATTGGTCAAAATTGATTTTAATAATTAATACAATAATTATGTACCTCGGGACCCTTGGTGATATAAGCGAGGGGCTTTGAGACCAGGACTTCGACTCATCTACTCAACCTTGACCAACTAAGGTGAGGGTTCCTACTTGATCCTTGTTGCTAGGTATTACTTGTTATTGTATGGCTGGTTTCTAAATGTGATTTATCGTTGAATGATTGAAACTAGGATTTTATGTAAGTGAGTTTTATTGCTTAATTTGACTCAGCGTGCTTAGGTGGTTTAGTATGTTTTGTTTTTAAAACAATAAAACTTTTCTTTTCTAGAGGCTTGAGGTGAAGAGGCTGGCCTTCAAGGTCCTTTTCGCCCAAAGGCTGGTGCACTCTCAAGAGGGCTGGAGGTTGAAATTGATTGTCGGTTGTCCCTCGCCTCTAAAATAATAAACTAAACCTTTGTACTTGCTTGTGCATTTCAAGTGCATGACACGTTGGTAGGGGATCCCAAACCCAGGCTGAGTCGACTATCCAGAAGCGTGATGGGGCTTGGTGAATGCGTCAGCGGACCACAGGTCTGTTCAAAGGTTACCTCGAGTGTACACCCCTCACACTTGTTTGGTTTGGATCAAGTTGGGTGAAAGGGGTTGGAGAATGAAATAAAATGACAGTCACTGAGACTCTTTTTCCATCTGAGATAGTTCACGCAATTGTTATTCCATGCTTTATTCTTTTTAAATGGCTCAATGAGCATCTTGGCCATTACGGTTCTAAAACTGTTATGTGGAAAAGAATGTCTTGTCTCACAACTTTCTTAAATGGAAGTTCTTGTACTTGAAACTAGTCCTATCACTGGACCTTAATGTTTACAAAGCTTGTTGTACTTATGTGCTTAATTACTATGTGTTTGGGACTCTCGAGCTTTGGGTTTAGAAACTCATTACCCATATATTTTCCCATCCAGGTTTCCAGGTATTGAGAAAGTACTAGAAGGAGTACAAACCAGGTTGAATCTTTTGAATGTTGGGTGTATTTGAATCTATTATGATGTCAATGATAATGTTTAGAATTTCCTTTGAATTGTGTGTGGTAGGGTTGGAGTGAACCCAAATGGATGTTGGATAGTAAGTTATGTTGATCTATTTGAAGAATATATCTGTCTGACAAACCCTAGTCGAATTGATTGCTTGCTTGAGTCCTGGCGAGAGTTGGGCGGCAGATGGGTCTATGGTTTGCCTTGGGAAGCGTGGGGCCATGCACGAAGAACTATCCTTGTCAAGCCCAGCACGCCGCACGTGCGGTTTACGAGACACTCCGGGTACCACCAACAATTCGAGGAGAATACAAGGCTGCAAACAAACTATTCACTAACCTAAAATTGATAAAACAACAACCATCCATGAGTGCGGTACATTCAAATGAAAATACATCATACCTAGTGAGTTCAACCTATTTATTCCATAAGACAACTATAATCCAATACGGAAAACAAAACATAAATTACGAAATTAAACTCAACCCTATCCACGCATACACTAGGTAGAAATCTTCCTTTGACTCCTCAGCGTACTCTATCTCATAATCCTCAAGATCGCAAAATGTTAAAAGCGTGGGTTGGCGATAGTGCTTGATGAAGCGATTACTATCTTATACGTGGGATCATGCAATTCTTTATTTTAGTAGCAAAACATTTTTGCACACACACAACTCATGCAGAAATAAATCATTAATAACTTAAAGCGTATTTTATGTGAGACAAAGAGGTGGCAATCATTACTTGGAATACATGGAGACATAATCATGCTTAAAATCATGGTGTTAAAACATTCCGTAAACTCATACAAGTACATGTAATGTCCGACTCTTGAATCTTTTTTAGAGAATAAACCAGCTAGGAGGCGACGATGAGTTTCATGAATACCAATTGGTCACATGTAGTGACATAAGTCAATCGGCCGGCTTTATCTGAATTATCGTAGTAGGTCAATCAGGTGGACTATCTATACGAACCATGACCCTTATATGATCGGGACTATAGTCTGCATCAATTCCATGATGGTGTAGGGTCTAAAAATGTTTCACATGTCACATACACATACGTATTCTTTCATTTCATAAACATGCCACTCAAACATAATATATTACATTATAAACATCTCAAATTAAATTACATGATCCATTTTCATATAAGAACATGAACTTGCAAAAATAGAACTTATAAAGAAAAACATTTACTTGAGAACTTAAGTAAAACAAGCGGTACTTGAAAACAAAAAATTTGTAGTGACTTGAAAATCTGGAGGTAGAGCACCCTACCTATGAATGTTTGCTGCATTGAGAAGATAACCTTAATTCTCAACCAGTGGTTGTTATTCTACGTATGCAAACAAATTCTAAATAAAACCCTAATTCCGTCGGCCATATAAATTTGAAGGTCCACAAAAGCAGTGGTTGTTATTCTCGTGCGTCAAATTTCTAAACATATTGAAACCCTAATTAACCGCGTCAATCTGTCTGATGCGTCATTTAAAATTTCCGAAGATCCTTTTGTCGAAACCTTCTGATCTTTTATCTTTGGATTACTAATTATTTACTTAATTAATTTATTCTTTTATTTAATTACTACTATCTATAATTAGTTTTAATTATCAATTATTAATAACTAATTAATTAATCATTTATCCACTATATCTCAGCTTGGTAATTAATTTTCTAGTATTAATAATTAATTAATTATTCTCATGCTTGATTATTATTAACTAAACAATCAATTAATTATCCATTTTTACTTAATTATCATATGCTAATTAATTAGTTATCTACTATTAATAATTGGTTGGGTGACTATTTATCTATTTATTTTTTAGTCATCTATTAATTGATTACTTAATTATTCATTTACCTAAGTATTAAATTATACTAACTAATTACTTAATTTGATTAGCCATTGCTAATAGTTAATTAATTAATCATTCTCGTTAGACTTATAATTATATTTGTATTGGGCCAATATCTTAGTACACTTTCGGTTATAAGACATGGGTTTTCTAAAGAAATTTTGGACTTGTCTAATTAAGGTTAGGGTCTTTTGTAATTTATTTGACTTGGGTCTAGTGATTTAGCGTTTTTGATTAATTAATCCCAAGGCTAGCCCAACTGAGTCTTCCCTCTTTCTATTCACTAGGCTAGGCCCAAAGATCATTTAATTATTACCCAACAATTTAATTCTTCAAGCCTAAGTTTTTAGCCGAAGATGGCGGTCAGGTCGAATCAAGTCCAACTTGGTTAGCTTATTTGACCCATGATCCAACCAGTAACCCTACCCGGTTTTGACCCATCACCTTGACCCGTTTCTTGACCCGTTAAGCAAACGGGCCTTCTCCTCTTTTTTTTTTTTGAAACCCTAGTTGCCCGTAGCCGTCATCTCTTTCCTCCCATTCTTGGTGGCCTCTCGCTTACTCTGGCCCAGCGTGGCGGTGGCTCTGTGCCGATGTCTATCCCTTTCTTCTCGTAGCGGCTGACTCTGGTCGCCCTCTATCGGCGACCATTCTTCCACGCGGTTCTGGTCGCCGGCATGCTGGCCAGTGGAGGGTCCATGACCCTCTATCCTCCATTGCTAAGCTGACTTCAGCGTTTGGCTTCGTCTTCTTTTTTTTCCCCAAGTTTTCAATTCTCAGCGGCTCCAGCCCTACAAATCAATAATTTCCACACAATTACTGGGTCGATCTAAACTAGTTTTGTGTACTTTCTGCATTTTAACCCCAACCTTTCCAGATTCTTATACCTTCAATTATTTTAGCCTTTGTTGCTCAATATCAAACCACAACATCGTACAATTTCTTGTGGCTTGTATCATACAACTTTCACCATTCCTAATACAAATTCATACTCGTAATCTTCCTAAGACAGACAAGAATCGACTAAACACAGACATAACGTAAGAATTTAATATAACAGTTCATACCAATTCTAACAAAATCTTAAGTGTGTTTAGGAGAACTTACCCTTGTGTGCGTGTCGTAAACTTCTAGTTGACGTCCTACCTGGTTGCCTAAATTCTCCTCCCGACACTCTCTATTGTAGTATTTTACGTGAGGAAGGAAATATGGGAAAAAGAAAGTTAGTGAGTTTCTTTTATTTTGGAGAGTGTTTGGGGAAGACATCACCTAACAGACACTCCTCCTACTTTTCTCTCTTCTCATCCAACCCGACTACATAGTGGGGAGTTATTGATATGGTTAATAATATTTTTTTTTATCTCACCTTATCCATTATCCATTTGTACAGGGATTTTACCTCTACCCTCTTATCACTTATCTTACTCTTACTATTTATTAATATGATAATCAATAATAATAATAATAATAATAGTAATAATAATAGTAATAAAATAGTGATAAAATTTACGGGTTTTACAATCCTACTCATTAATTATCTCTTTTCATTTTTATCCCTTCATCTTTTCCAAATACCTAACCCGACCCGTCTCAGAAGTACAAGTTCAAATAGCAATCATGATAAGTAGTTAAAGATCCTATAAAGTGAAAAAATTTATTGAAATAGCAAAGTTAAAGCTTTCCAAATGATAAAAAGTTATTTTGTCTAAGAAAAAAAGAATATTTGCATATATGCATATCTACCTAGATAGTTTGTGCTACTTATTATAGGAAAATAGCCCTTTTAGTTCCATATCTTTAAGGTTGTGATAAATTTGGTCCCCTATGTACCACTACTTATTTAGAATAGAATCGACATGGGAAATGCTTAAGAGGACTGCTGAAACTTTACTTATTAGCATCTCGAGATCTGATGGGAGCATTTGTTATCTTGGAACATCAGGAAAAAGAACACAAGAAACAAATGAAGAAAGTGCTCTACTTATCTAGTCTCTTGGTTGACTAGGCAAATTTCAAATGAGTGAACCATAATACACTTTGAAAAAATATACTAAACTATTTAAAAGTACCTTAGCAACTTTTTAGGAACGTCAGAAGAAAGAACACAGGAAGGAAAATGAAGAAAGTGCTCCACTTATCAAGCCTCTCTTGATTTGGCAAAAGCCATATGGATGAACCATAATGCCACTTTGGAAAAATACATTGAATTGCTAAAAAGCACCTTAGCAACTTTCATTTTAAAAGATAATGAGTTCATTTGTCTATTTAAAACATTAGATGTATCTATTATGTACCACTCTGTGATTTTGCGTGCTAACCTAGTACTATTTTGTGGGGTGAGAAACAAGTGCACACTAACAAGGTAAGTGAGTTTGAGTCTTAGTTTTATAATATGTTTAAAAAAGAGTATAGAATTAGTGTGTTGTACAAAGTTTACAAATTGAAAATGGGAAGGGAGCACCTTATTGTGCAGCATGCTTCTAAAGAAGAAAGGAGGTGGCGGGGCTTCAAATTACTTTCACCCATTTGTGTGATTGCTGATGATAACAAAGACACTAAAGATTCGGATGATGATGTATTAATTGGTTAAACGACTAGACAAAATTTTGGTATTGCTGGAGCAGTAGCTGCCAGAGGTGAAGTTGAAGATGGAGCTCAAGCTAAAAATAGAGTTGAAGGTGGAGCTGTTCATGCTGAAAATAATCAAGTTGGAGATGAAAAGCTTCTTGATCAACTTGGAGATCAAGTTTCACTTCAAAATGAAGCTGCAAGTAGAGTTGAAGCTCAAGTTGGAGCTCAAGTTTCACTTGAACATGAAGCTACAAGTGGAGGTGGAGCTGGAGATTAGGCAAATGACGATGATGGAAATGATCTGCCATTTGTTACTCACTTGAAGTCATTGCCACTTGTTGCTTACTTGAAGTCATTTCCAAGAGTAAAGAGGATGAAAGAACAGAGGACAATCGTTCCTCTTCCTAGTGCATTGTATTGGTTGATGAATGGGTAGTAGGCTCTACTGGTTCCAAGACATCTTTTTAATTTTAACTATTAAAAAACACCTAGGGAAAAGACATTTTGGTGTCACTAGGCTGTGGTTGATGACTTGCATTTGCATTAATTTTAATTAGTATTTTTGTGAATTTTAAGACACTTGTTAATTCTTATCATCTTTTACTATGTCTACTAAGAATACTATGTTTTCAAGTTTATTTTTTTATTTAATTTTGGTGGGATAAGATGCTATTTTTGTGTGGGGTCTCAAAATTCTATTTTTATTTAAAAATACATTAATAATATTTATATTATGTTTATTCAAAAAATATTAGTGAATTTATACTTTGAGTTATTATTTTCTAATTTAGAAAATTTTTTGAGAATTAATTGCTGGTGTTTGGTTTCGGCCAATTTAAGCGCCGATTTTTGATTCGAGGCATGAATAGTAACTTTAAGATGAAATTGAGCATATGTAGAGATATTATAAAGATACATTTAAGGTTGGATAGTGTCGGAATGAGAAAAATCAGTAAAAGTTGAAGCGTCGCGCGTTAGCGACAAAAGTGAAGTTGGTCACTTTTCCTTAAATTAAGGGATGTAAGTATTTTGTCCATAAAAAATTCTTGCTCCTTGCCTCTTCATTTTTTCAGCTGCAATTTGAGACTTTAGAGGGAGAGAGGGCTGAGTAGAGAGAGAGAGGAAAGAGAGAGAATCAAACTTGCTCCCATTTCTTCCTCAATTCCTTGAATCTTGAAGACTCCTGGTGAGGCATTTCTCTTGTTCCTCCTCCTCCTAGTGGCTGCAGAGTGAGAGAGAGAGAGAGAGAGAGGAGAGAGAGGGTCAAGATTGAGAGAGAGAAAGAAAGAGGAAAAGCTAATCTTGTTGTTCATCTTGCTTGGCATCTTCTTGTTCTTGAAATTTTAGGAGGAAACCATCATCAAGCAAGGAAATCTTTGGTTAAACTTGAAGGTTCTTGAGATTACAAAACTTGGAAGTTCATCCTTGAGTGAATCAACATGAGATCTTACTTGATCTTGCTAGATCTAGTTAGATCTTAAGGTACTCACTTGAATCTCTTAGTTTTAATTTTATTAGTGCTAAATCTTTCAGATCTACATTTATTTTGCTAGAAATGCTTATGTTTGGAACATTTGAGTTGGGTTCTTGGATTCCCAACATAGGTAGCTGACTTGAGGTGACCTTTAGGTAGCGAACTTGAGGACCTGATTGTGGTTGTGATTGTTGTTTATGAGATGAGTTCATTTTGTGGTTAGAAAGTAAGAATGATGTTGAAAATTTTGAAGAAAAATCAAGAGGGCTGGCCGAACCTCACTTGGAATGTATGATGCTTGATTTCGAAATTTTACAATGTTTCTTGATGAAATTTTACCTAAATAAATATGTATTATGTTCGTATATGCGTATATGCTTGAACGGAGTTAAAATCTTGAATTTTAATGGTGAAAAATTGAGTTTCACTAATTTTTTGGTAAATGTGTTATTTGGATAGATTTGAGGGTTTTGAAATGTTTTATCTATTTTTCATGAATTTTGAACATTGAGATTTGGAGAAAATTGTTCTGAACATATGTTCAAACCTCGATTTAAGTTAGTATTGAGTTTAAACTAGAAGGGGTGATCTTCGAAGTGAAAGACCTCACTTTATGTCTTTGTTCTAAAAATTTAGAAGTCCCGAGTATGGAGTACATCGAGAGACTATTTTGTTTAAATGATGTATAGATTTGAAAATGGAATCTTTTATGATGATTTTCGACTAGAGTGACTACTTTTTACTCGAGCAAAGTTAAAGGAATTTTGGCAAGAATTTTGATAAAATAAATGAATAAGCTATTTGAGTTTAGTTTCGCCATTTGTGGGGCGAAACTTATTTCTTCTTTTACTTGTTTATAGGAAGTGGGGAAGAATTTGAAACCAATCAAAATTTGGAATCAGAACCTTGCTATTTCGATGAGTTTTCATGCTTGTTACGTGATTATGTGAATTTGATTTGAATTGTGCTTGGTTAAGTGATTTGATGTGAAAATTTGGTTTATCAAACCATCAAATGGAGTAGTGTGTAATTTATCGTACTTACCTCTATTTGAATGGAAATAATTATGAAAGTGTTTTGTAGTGACATATGTGCGTGTGAAATTTCAGGAATTACTGAGACCTATCAGTAAGTCATTCGACTCGAGCTGTAGGCTAGGCCTAGGCCGAGGAGAAAATGACGAGTCATAGGGTAATTTATGTGATGTGATGTGTGCTTTAGACTTGGCATATGAACTTGTCCCTTATGGAGAGCAATAAACAATTTATGTGCTTGAAGTCGGGCCCGGTAGGGGTTTTGGTGGAGTTAGGAGTAAGTGGAGGTCTACATGGTTTATACCTGTGAAAGTTGACGGAGTGTCAACTACTTGGAACGTGATCAAGTTTCGTGGATCTTGGCTCCTGAGAGCCCCCGTATCCTACCTTTGTGTTGTTAGTTGCTTTCCTTATTTGTTAATTTCTAAATATGAATTTGAAGTATCATATGTGTTATGTGCTTTGCGTGTCTTTTGGAACTCACTAGACTTTAGCTCATTCTTTTAAATTTATTTTCCTTAGCAGGGACTGAGAACCCAAGCGAAGGCGCCAACCATTAGAACTAGGGTTTACTTTTGTATCCGTCTTGAGAGACTTGAACTATGAATTTGGAGTATTGTATTGTGAAGATTTGAATGTATCATTAAAAACTTTATGTATTTTGGGGATTTCAAGGTCTGAGTAATGAATTTGTGAGTTGTCATTTGGTTTAGATTTGTGATTGCATTTTAGTTTGAAGAATTAGTGATCGTTTGAATGAGTGAGTTCTGGCGAGAGCAAGGCAGGCGGTCCGTCAAATCCTTTGGTTCGCCATAGGGGGTGGTGGGGCTATCACATTTTGTACATATACATTTTGATTATTGACTTAAGCATATCAACACCATTGAATACACCCATATTTGAATAGTTTGCATTGATTAGATATCCACTGCTATTAAAAAATAGAAATTACACATAAAAGAAATGTTTAAAAAAAATTTACACATAAAAGAAATGCTTTAAAATTGAAAGAAAGATAATTTGGTGAAACTATCCCTACTCATTAATTCTCTCTTCCATTTTATCCCTTCACCTTTTCGGGTATATAACCCGACCATTTCAAAAGTTTAAGTTCAAATTGCAATCATGATAAGTAGTTAAAGATTCTATGAAGTGAAAAAAATCTATTGAAATAGCAAATTTAAGATTTTCAAAAGAAAAAAAATTATTTTGCACGAGAAAATAAGAATATTTGCATATATGCATATCCATGGGTGGTTTATGGGTAAATTGCTCGAATAATGCCAAAAGCCAAAATTATCCTCAATTTGGTCTTGAATTTTATTTTTTCCTAATCTAGAGGTGCCGCACATTTGCCATGGTAAATTTTGATTTTCTTTATTTTTTCTGATTAAAGACACGGGACATGGTTGCAAATAGAGTAAATTTGGATTACGGTGCCATACATTGTATGCGACCGTAAGAAAAAGGAAAAGAAAAGGATATGAGAGGTGCCACACATTGTATATTATTGGTGGCATTGTATATTGTGCGACACCACTAACAGACAAAAAAATTGCCAGACTTTAACCTGCGGTTGGATTAGGGTTAGGGTTGGTGTTTAGGATTTAGGGTTAGGGTTTTAGGGTTTGGGTTTAGGGTTTAGGGTATGGTAGGGTTAAGGGTATGCTAGGATTTTAGGTTAGGGTTTATGAATAGTGTTTTAGAGTTTATAAAAATATATGGTATGCTAGGGTTAAGGGTGTAGGTGTTTTAAGGTGTGAGATTTAGGGTTTTACGGGTAGCGTTTTATAGGTTCTAGAGGGTTTAGGAAAAATAGACGTTATACTAGGGTTTAGGGTTTGAGATTTAGGGATAAGGTTTCCAAATTCAGGGTTTAAAAAAGTTGTATTGTTTGAGGTGCGGTGTCAACAATGCAAATTATTTTTTTTCTATTATGTTTCATAGATGAAATAAAAAAAAATAATGTGAGATGATTGGTTAGGATTAGTGTACAATTGAGGGTTTGGGAGTTTTAGGATTTAGTGTACAATTTAGGGTTTATGAGTTTTAGGATTTAAGATTTTACGATTTTGGGTTTTAGAGTTTAAAAGCGACTCTATTTTAGGATAAAATTTAGGGTTTATACTTTAAAGAAACATTTTTGGTGATGAACATCTTACCATATATAATCTCCAACATATGAAAATTATAGGGTTTATACTTTAAAGAAACATTTTTGGTGATGAATGTCTTACCATATATAATCTCCAACATATGAAAATTATAGTCCATAACAATAAGAGTACATACACCGCAAGTCCACCATTATTTAATTAACAAACAGAATTTGAGCATACTTAGTAGTACAGTACAATAAATTAATGAAAGTTTCACATATTACAAGTTGTCACCAATATGCTTGGTGGTTGCATTTCAATGCTTTCTTCTATCTTTGTCTGTGTTGAGCATGTTGTCGAAAAGACACCGTGGAGGTGGAGATCAAGGCGGGGGGCTCATCATCGGCTCATCATCGGTATGGATAGTAGGTTTCACCACAAGTCGGACATGAGGTGGGCTAGACGGGCCGGCGGTCGATCCTCCTTCAATGTAAGGTACCTCAGGCATCGGCGCAAGAGAAAAATGGCTGATTGATCTGGAGATGAAATTTAGAATGATGTCGTCACCGATACGTGCATCGCCCGACCCACCGGAAAAGGGATATGAGACACCAAATACCGGAATGAGTCGGAGTCTGGGACGGTCGAAACTACTATTCTCGAACACCAGTTTGTAAGATTCTTGGAAGGCTGCTCCATAATATGTTGAATGCAAAAGGCCTAACCTACCTACAGCATAATGGCCGGCAGAATCAGTAGACATAGTACAATCCTATCCAAAAGGCTCCGATGTTTGAGTATCTGTACCATCTAGATCATTGTTGCTCTCTAGAGTAGGCACCTGCACCCATGGATGTCGTCTACCTCTTCGGCTAAAGGTTTTTTGAGCCTGAGTGTTAGGTCCCCGTGCCTTAGGTTGTACGGCACATCGTGGTGTAGCGATGATCCGAATTCCTGTCTATCAAATACCCCAAGTCCAACATGCATACCTCTCTGGATATAATTCATACTACCAAAAGTCTCACCTTGGATCAACCTAAGAGATTCTTGTACACTCTCCTTTGAAGAACCAGAGACAAGAGCATCACAATTTTCCAAGCAATGCAAGTGACCGTATCCATCTATCGACGTATATATAGAAAAGTGAAATATTTTAATAATTAGACGTGTAAATGAAATCAAAATTTTACAATTGTGTTAAATGTGATGAAATATTTGTGTCGTACCAGATAATCATATCGTTTTGTATCCCCTCAGAGGTCTTCATGGTCGGAATGTGCTATGATGGGTGGGGTAATGTAGTGCACAGTATGATCTGTGTACCATTGCAAATATTCGGGTTTTGGGATGTAGGGATCCGGCGTTTCACAAGGTGAGCCTCCGCACGCCCAACCGCACCTCCAGTCGCACACCCACGCATGAGTCTGCACACCCATGTGCCGACCGCACGTCCAATGCAGCGGCACTGCTCACCAACATGGCGATCACCTTTCCGGGAGTCCAGGAGTATCTTCATTGGCTATTAGGCCATCCCATTACCCTCAGTCCTTTAGTTTTGTTATATATATGTAAATAAGATTAGAGTGCATTTTACCAACCAGTTCTAGTTTTCTAATTAGGATTACCTTGTGGGTAACAGTACTAACCTACATCCGATTGTTGCTTTACTTTTGAGAACGTTGTAATCATTTTCTATTCTCAATACAAGTACTGCTTTCCTCAAGTTTTGTCCCTTTGAAACATTTCTCTCATTTACTTTGTTTACTGCTTTAAGTGGGATCGCGACGCACACGAAGTGTTGGCGGAGCAGCTCTCGTTGAGTCGGTGCCTTGTGGTTCATCTAGTTATTATCTAAAACTAAGGCAGCCCGTAATAATTGGTATCAGAGTCTCGATTCTACCGGTTTCTCTCATTTACTTTGTTTACTGCTTTAAGTGGGATCGCGCCTTTTGAAGTGTTGGCGGAGCAGCTCTCGTTGAGTCGGTGCCTTGTGGTTCATCTAGTTATTATCTAAAACTAAGGCAGCCCGTAATAATTGGTATCAGAGTCTCGATTCTACCGGAGTCTGAACAAACAAGATACACAATGTCCAGAGAGAACGGCTGTGCATTGGAGGAGTGACCACCTCAATACGGTGTGCTTGGTGAGACGCACGGCGCATTAATCAAGAGTTGACCAAATCAAAATAGATTTGGCCCAGTTGAGTGCTGACCTAGATAGACAGGGAGGACTCAACCAACAACTGTCAAAGGTAACTCAAAACCTCGAGGTTAGGATGGCGGGTAACCGGTAAGTATCGGTGAATTGAAAACTCGTCACAACAATGCGTTGTGAGCTACAGCTGCTATTGGTGACATCCACCGGTCGCATTCTTGGGTTGGGCAGTTGCCAACAACAATAACGTTTAACCCAATGGAAGGGTATGAACGGCGTGGAGGCGCTAAAGTGAAAATCCCGAATCAAAAGCCTTCAGGGGAGCAAGATCAAAGTAGACAACTTCCTTTACAACATGAAACGACTATTTGGATCGCGCACATAGTTGATGATGAGTAGAAGCGGGTGAGGACTGCCAGTCGATACCTGGTTGAGGACACCAAGCTGTGATGGCGTACACTAAGAGAGGCCATCAGTAATGGTGCACGTCCCATTAACACATAGGAAGAGATGAAGTAGAGAATAAAAGAACACTTCTTTCCTTACCATACCTAGACAAAGGCTCGTGATGAACTCAACGAGTTGCGGCATATGAGCATGATTAGAGTATATGTCAACAAGTTCCAGGAGCTGATGCTCCAAATTTTTGACATGTCGGAAGCGGATCAGATTTACCACTTCCAAAGCAAACTTAAGCCATGGGCTAAATTAGAACTGCAAAAACACCATTTTGAGACTGTGACTGAAACGGTCAAAATAGTGGAAGGTTTGATGAGTTGGCCTGTGAATCAATCTAAAGGCAACTCTGTCACAGCCCCAAATCGCAACTTTGTCCTAGCAACGGAAGAGGTGAGGGGAGGGACTCCAAATGTTGCCTTCCCTACTCAACAAGGGAAGGGAGGGGAGCTAGAGCCTTCACACCACCGAACCAGAATCCTCCTGGCCAACCGAGGGCTCCAGCACCCCTGAATTGACCCAACGGTAATGGCACCGCCCTATGGGTGCTTCTACTTCAAGGACCTCATTTGTGAGAGTGCTCGAGCACCAGGCAGCTAATGCTTTTATGCATCAATGGGCATGTTTTAGTCAGGAAGGGCAAGTCACTACTGAAGGAGATGGGGGTGAAACGACTATGGGCACCAAGAAGAAAATATTAGAAAGCGAAGGGGCCATGGGTGCCTATACATGTGGTGTAATGCTCTTACTCAAGTGAGTGAATGCAAGTACACCATCCCATTGCCAAGGCTCCCACCATGAAGCCCCAATGGGACAACTTAAGACAAGGTCACACTAGTTGGACTAAAGGGCACAGGCAAGTTCCCTCTAACCCAACAAACCCAATACGTCCTGAGCCCCTGCAGGCAGATCAGATTGAAATCATCTGACCTGCTCGGAACAAGAACAATGGACTCATGATCATCGACTTGATGGTTAATGGGAAGTCCCTCAGACTATGATCGATATCGGTGTGACGCACAACTATTTGGTAGAGTCCGAAATACTGCGCTTTGGACTAATCTTGCTTGGCATCTTCTTGTTCTTGAAATTTTCCAAAAAGGCCTAATGTTGAATACTGTGAGAACCTTAGGAAAAACAATGAATTGATTGCACCATGAAATCATTAAGTGTATTATTTTCCTTTAAGTACTTTATTTTGTAGGCATTTCATGGCATTAATCTAAAATTGCACTTTTCATATTTCATGTAGCCAAATGCATAAAATTTATATGGCATTAAGTAGGTTATATTCTAATTGAGGGATTAGAAACTAATGGCATAGAATTTTAATCCAATTCTTGGCCCAAATTTGTCCACTTGTCAACTATCCACTAATGTCTTGAGTTAAGCCTTTCTATTTAACCTCTTGTTTTCAAAAATTTGAACCAAAACACTCCCTACTATTTCTCTCTCTCTTGGCGGCCCAAAACAAGAAGGAAAACACCAAAACCCTAAGCTTGATTCTAGCAATTTTAGTGAAGGAAAAACATCCTCAAGTGAAAACCCTAGTTAGGTTGATACTTGACCACTAAGATTGGTTGGAAAATTGGAGGTTTTGGGTGGTTTTCTCTCTCAACTATCAAGGTACTTAACCATCCATCTATGCTTTAATGATCTTCAAATTCAAAGAAGATGCATGTTAGTTGAGCTTAAAGTGTTTGAGGTTGATTAGGAGGAAAAGTTGTGGAAGAATTTCTTGTGTTTGGAAACTTGAACTTAGGCCTTTGTTTTTAACCTCTATGTGTTTGATGAAATGCCTAAGAGTTTGTGATATTTTATTGATGGCTTTCCTTGATGTTTTAGCATGTTAAACACCTTACTAAGAGTTGGAAATAATCTTCAAAGGTTGATTGTAGCAATCTCGTAGAAGCTAGAACTTTGACAGGAAATCAGAAATGAAATTCAGTGAACTTCTTGAACTTGCTGGTGATTATAGGAATTGAACTAGAGTCTAAGCTTTACACCGTTAGAAAGACATATGAATCTAGTTTTAAACTCCACTGACAGAGCTCGATTTCGATTTTTCTACATCGAGTTAGAGCCATTCTTCATAGGCTGTTCAATCAACCTATTCCTAATCTAACAGTTTTATGCTGTCTCCGATTTTGGCCATTTCAACCCTGATTATGTACGATTTGAGGTTCAACCTCTCATGAAAGTTGTAGGTCTATGTCTTAACTTCAAAACGCCATAAAATCTGTCCCAATCGGATAAACGTAGCCACAGTTATGATTAAATCGCCGAAGGGTAGCAAACCTGTCGATTATTGCTTTTCTTTCCACAATTGTTTCTCTTATTCCTCTTGACTCATATGCACCCTTGCCGTGTCCCGACCTACTTAACTCATGATTCTAATATGTTGATAAGATTTTCATTTGTTTACACTTATAATTTGGATTAGACAACTTGTGGTTTTGTGTATCCAAATTGTGATTGTTATCAAACAAAGAAACAACTAGTGTATGCATTTGGTCTTTCTTGTTTGGGGTAGCTAATCCTAAATGCTTTTCATTTCATTTTCCATTAGACTTGGAAGGAGGAAATAAAGGAGATTTGGGAGCGAACGCTTGAGGTTATTTTGTTTAACTCAGTAAGTGTTCCAATGCATGTTTCCTTGACGATGTATGATACTTGAGTAAATGCTATTATTTGTTTAAAAGCCTCTTCGATTGACATACTAATGAGTGTCATGTTATTGTGATTTCCTTGATTCGTTAATTCAATTAATTTTCAATAATTGCTTATTCACAATGCATAGTTGAATGTAAATGTACATAAATGTAGGCCGATGTGTACTTTATCGCATCGGCTGAACTGAACTTACTCTTCGCTAGAACCCTATCCTTGATCCGCCATCGTGAGGTCCGGTAGGCCAAAATCTTATCCTAGACCCGCCATCGTGAGATCGTATCAGTTGGACAACTCTGGGTAATGACTTACCAATGTTAAGTGCAAAGCTCAAAACTTTTCGATGAAAGGCCCTGAGTATAATATCTAATGTTAAATTTTGGGGATTGTTTATCGTTTTGGAGGTCATAAGGTGAAAGTAAATTTCAGGAATTGTTTATCATTTTGGAGGTCATAAGGTGGGAGTTCGGAGGTTATAAGGTGGAAAAATGTAGGGGTTTGTTTATTGGAAGTTATAAGGTGGAAAATAGCTCCCAATGAGTCCCGTATCCTTTTGAGATCTCATTTATTATTTGTTATTTGATTTACTTGAATGTGTAATTGTTTATTTGAATTAATGTTATCGTTTATTGCTCACTATGTACCTGACCTTATTTCTTGATTCCTAAATTTGGTAATGGTTATACTTGGAGTTATGTTTCTTGAATTACGTGTTAACATGTTAAATTTGGTATTACTCATGTTTTGCTTGATTTCTTGGAATACTTATCGTGTAAGGTCATACCACGTATTTGTTTTCCTTAACAGGATTCGAGGCAAAAAGGGCTCAAGGATAACATTAGATCATTTTGGGAATTTAAGTTTGTTCGTTTGGTAACTGCCTGTAATCCTCTTCACTTTTGGGAGATGCGAGTGTACTTAAATTGAACTCCAAATGCTCGACCTTTTGTCCACGAGTTTATGTAATTACTTTTGGAGATATGTAAATGTTATTATGAGGTACCTGAAAGGTTATGTTATTTTGAATGGACTTTTGAGTATTTTCCTGCAAAGAAATTCTGGAATGTAGTGAGTCCCGACGAGAGTTGTGTAGGTGATCCGCCAAACCTCGGGTTCACCTTAGGGGGAAGGTGGGGCGTCACAAATAGGCTTTTGATCAAGTTGGAGATCAAGTTTCATTGGAAAATGAAGAAGAAAGTGGAGATAAAGCTGAAGTTGGAACTCAAGTTTCAAATGAAAATGAAGCTACAAGTCGAGTTGGAGCTAAAGTTGGAGTTGGAGTTGGAGATTAGGCAAATTATGATACTGGGGATGATCTGCCACTTGTTGCTTACTTGAAGTCATTTCCAAGAGGAAAGAGGAATGAAAGAAAAGGGGACAATTGTTCCTCTTCCTAGTGTGTTGTGTTGGTTGATGAAGAGGCAATAGGCTTTAATAGTTCTGAAAATGTTTTTTTAATTTTGAATATCAAAAAACACCTCGAGACAAGATGTTTTAGTGTCCTTAGCCTGTGGTTGATGATTTGGCATTTATGTTAATTTCGGCTACTATGAATTTAGTTTTTTTTTGAATTTTAAGACATTTGTTAATTCTAATCATTTTTTACTATGTCTATTAGGAATACTATGTTTTTATGTTTATTTTGATGTTTATTTTTAGTGGGATAAGATGCTGTTTTGTGGGTATACATTTTGATGTTGACTCAATCATATCAAACCCATAGAATACACTCATATTTAAACAATTTATTTTGATTGGATATCGACTGCTATTAAAAAGAAGAATTTACACATAAATAAATGTTTTAAAATCGAAAGAAAGATAGTTTAATGAAACCATCCCTATTCAATAATTCTCTCTTTTTGTTTTATCCCTTCACCTTCTCCGAACACATAACCCAACCCATTTCAGGAGTATAAGTTCAAACTGTGATCATGATAAGTAGTTAAAGATTCTATAAAGTGAAATATTTTATAGAAATAGCAAGGTTAAAGCTTTCCAAATGATAAAAAATTATTTTGTCTATGAAAATAAGAATATTTACATATATGCATATCTACCTAGGTATGTTATAACTACTTATTTTAGGAAAATAGCCTTTTGGTTATGTATATTTAAGGTCGTGACAATTTTGGTCCCCTATGTGCCAGTACTTCTTAATTTCATCTCTGTAAAATAAAGTTAACATAGGTAGTTTTAATAGAAAATTCAAAAATTTAAATAGAGCTAGTCACGTGCATGATATGTGTATCATTATGTGCATCATTAAATATAGGACTTCTAACCAAACATTGGATAACTATAATGGAACAAATCACATTCATGTTATGTTGACCATTGAAAATCAATTTGATCTCTTATATGTCACTGCCTACTAATTTAATCTCTCATTTGTTTAAAATAAAACTAATTTAATCTCTCATTTCTACAAAATAAAGTTAATAGAGGACCTTTCACCAAAAATTTAAAAAATCATGGAACCAAAATTACATGAAAATAATCAATCCGACAATCAATAATATATATATATATATATATATATATATATATATATATGCTATGCTGATATATAATTATGTGTTGAAGTGTTTTATATTTGTAGTCTTTTTGGATGAATGAGACGTAATATTAGGTATAGTGTGTGGGAGTAAAATATGATTATGGAAGGATTATAATCTATGCTGTCAGTATATGGTGAGTGTGGCAGACATTGATGTGTACTATCAAGAATATTTCGCTTTATGTGTGCATGGTTGCCAAATATTTTAAATAAGTTGACACATAGCAGTTGGTTGCTACCTGGACAAAAAGTATTATGATAGATAGGTTAGTCTGCATGTTTGCAGAGTCTTTATATATAGTATAAAAATGTAAGATAAAAGAGTAGGAAGTGCATGGTACATAGTTTTTTGTTTTTTTTTATAAGGTCTAAGTGGTTTATAGTTTGGCCTCTTTATAGAAACGTGATAGTTGTTTGGTAATAATAGTGCACAAAGTTTTGTTCTTAGAGAGTAGTTGTATAATAACTATTTGATAGTCTTGTAAAAAGTGTTTCTTTTTTGAATATGGAGTTGAATTATGTTTCAATTAATCAGTTAGATGATGATATTTATGGGTGGGTTGTTCCAGCAATAGTGGTAAAAAAAAAAAAAAAAGTCTTGTGTGACATAGTTATTTTATGGGTTGGAGGTATCAACATTTTGTATTTCTTGATGCCTTAGTAAGTCATTGCTATAAGTGTTTTTTGGTTGATTTTATGTTTCTGTTTTGGATTTTTAGAATTTTTTTTTGTTTTTTGCTTTGTAAATTTTTTAGGGTGATCGGATTCAAGCAGTTATTTTTCTTAATGACATTCCTGTCTTGGATGAAATATTGCAATTATATTCTACATATCATATTGGATGTCGAAGTATTCGTAGGTTAACAAGTAATTGGGTCAAAATTGGAACAATTCCTTTTGAATTAGTGATAACACAAAATAGTTTTATTTGGTAAGTTGATGGTCCCTTGTACTGCTAGTTGATGATGCCTATCACTTTGTGTCATTTGCAAGCTTGGATGGACTAAGAAGTTGCCATGATTCAAGCTAACGTACTTTTTTTATTCATTCTGAAGCTATAGACTAACTATATCGGTATATTACATCTGGTTACCATGATTATGTATATATAAATGTCATAGGTACAGCAATTCTAGCTGTCGTTATTGGAGTTTTACCACTGCAAAATTTTCTTCTTGAGACAAGATATGTGCACATTTAGGAGTTTCTTATATTGAATGAAGAGTTAGTTTTTTATAATAAGACTAGGGGGGGAGTCCTGCGCAACGCGCGGGTGTTTGGTGTTTTTGATTAAAGTTAATTAATTGTTGTCTTTCCTGAATACCTCAAACCAATTGCTTCAATTAGTTATTCAGTTTCATACTCAAGATATAGTTAATTGTGTTTTCAATACACGCATATTAACCATAGAAGACTAATATAAAAACATGCAAAAGATTAATTGGATAGTTTAACTATATTATTTAAAGCAGCCCCTTCTCCACTATCGAACTGAGAAAAGGGTAGTTTTTTAGGAATGACTGGTATCTGCACATTTAAAACACAAACTAAGAAACTAACAAGGATACAAACTAATATCTTCACTTCTTCCTGGATCACAAGTAACTAAGTAACACAAACTAAGGCATGAACTGGACCACATATTTGAGAGAAACTAAGGAAATAAACTAAGAATATGTTGTTTAGAGGATTCTTCTACTTCCCAAAGATGATTAGAAGGCAAATCAAATCCTTGTAGGAGCCAACTAAATTTCATTTTAAACTACCACAATCTACTTTGAACACATCCTGGTCTAATAGAAGAATATAAACATTCCACGAAACCGCATAAGAATGATAGCTTGAACCATAAGGTTACATGATGTAATGGTGGAAAAGCAATTCAATAGTTATAATAACTTTCATAGCAAAGGAGTAAGGCTCTGTTCTACATAGTTTCATTGCATAATATAATATTTCATAATAAAGGAATATTGCTATAAAGTTACCGCAAAAGTAAGCCACCAAATAAATTAGGAAAGTTTAATTAATATCTTAAGAGAAACGTTTTCCATTAGATATTAGGATACTACTAAGACTGAGATAGTAGACTGTAGCATTAGGCTACTTATTCTAATATTAGGTAGAGTTTGGGGAGCAGTAGTGTTAACTTATTTGCTGCTTTTTTGGGAGCAACAATGGTTTCCATAAGTGCCTTTGATACTGGAGGATTGCCAGTGTATTCTGCAGAAGAGGAGGCTTGAGCTTTTGCCTTGGTAGTTGTTGCCTTTGCTTCCATTTCTTTCATTGCTACATCCATGGGTGTTCCTTGAACAGTGATAGGATTTTCTGCTGTTTCAACTGCAACTGTTGTGCGATCGGATTCCCAATTTGCTGATGTTTCTGCATAATTGCTGGTGTATTTAGCTATGATTGCAAGCTCTTCTGGAGTTGAGTTTCTGATATGCGCAACCATGGCTATGTACTTGTCCGCAGCGGAAGAGTTGTATGTGTTCTGTGTGAGGGCCTCAAATTTTATTATTTTATTATTTTAAATATTATTATTATTATCATTAATCCATTTGATTATTTTTAATGTCGTACTCAAACATATTTTTCAGAAAATTTAAATGAAAATTTCTTTTATTTTTTTTAGGTAACCCAATTTTATTTCACACCTATTTCCTCGTTGATTTTCAACATCCCGTTTATCTTTTTAAAATTTACCCTTTTTGCATCAATTAGAAAGAAAATGAGAAAACACGTTTTTTGAGGTAAAAATTCGAGCCGTGAGTGAAGTAGCGATGGAGTGTAAGGATGATCACTCATAGGTTAAGAATACAATCAAGTGATTAGCAGTGAATCATTAAAAGTGAGATTAAGTATGGAGTGAACCAAGGGGAAAGCAATTGAAATTTCTGCTGTTTCCTGCTTTAGCAATTGAAATTTGCACAATAGGGGAAAGCAATGGCAAAAATAATTGACTGGTAAGCTTAATTATATAAAAAGTTTGTATGAATTGAAAGAATCAGAATGAATCTAAAAACAAGTATTGAAGAGGAAGACATATTACCTCAATATCAATGAAGATGAGTTTCTGATATGGAGTTCCTTTTCTAGAGATTTGAGGCTTCAATTTTTCCAACACTTGAGCAATTGTTGTCCAGTCATCCAGGTTCGGGTTGATCTCATAGAAGTGAACCAAGTTAGCATCCATCTTTCGTAGTGTTGCTGCAGATAGTTGTTACAAACAATTGGTCAGGAGATATTTACAAGGGTAGTATTTAAATCAAATTTATTCAATCAATATGCAAAAACAAATACAATAAACAGAACATAAGATTTATTTGTTATTTACAATGATCAAAAGAGTTTCTAATATACATTAGCTAAATGTAATACTTCTTCATAGACTATATTTGTAGTCAAATTGTCTAGAGAAATAGCACATATAGGGGTCTAATCAGAATCTTTACAGAATTACTACTTTTAGCTCTTGAAATAGCAACATAAAGTTGTCCATGTGAGAAAACGGGTTCACACAAATAAATACCAACAAAGTCTAAAGTTTGGCCTTGAGCCTTATTAATAGTCATTGCAAAACAAAAATGAATAAGAAATTGAACCCTTTCAAAAGAGATTGGGCAATTTGGATCATTATCAACTCTAAAACAGATTCTATGTAAAAATACTTGTTTTCCGCAGAATTCACTAGAGTTTATAATAGCATCTATCACATTAGATCTCAGTGATCTACATATAAGCCTAGTACCATTACAAAGTCCCTTTGGTGGATCTATGTTTCTAAGCAACATGATTGGTGTATTTTGCTTTAAAGTTAGACGATGTGGAGGTAAGCCATTTGGTGTTAGGCTATTAATAAAGTCTTCCAGAATTATTTGTTGAGAGGTGTCTAAGCATGTGTCTCGACTTATATAATCAAAACAGTCTCCTGAAAAATTTCGTACTAATGACTCATTGATGTCATCAACAAAATCATTTTTTGTAGTGAGTATTGATCTGTTAATCCCAGAATAGTTGTTACCAGCAAATATTGAAAAGTTTGGATAGACTATTTTGATCAGAGCACTTAGAGATTCTTCTTCATTGGTATATCTGATAAGCATTTTGGAAGGAATCTCTATGTTCTCAGCATCTACTACAGGTTCAGTGCCATTGCCAATGCGCAATAAATATTCTGTGAAATCAGAATCAGATTTTGCTCTCATGTTGACTTTTAAATGAATTTTTTGCAATGCTGGCCAGATGTAGGACTTTATTAAGTTTGATTCTATAAAATCTAATCTTGAACATCTAATGACAACTGGCAAGACTTGTCTGAAATTGTCTCCAAAAACAATTACTTTTGATCCAAATATTTCGGAACTATCCATCAAATCTTTAAGTAATCTATCAACTCCCTCAATTCCAGCTTTATGTGTCATTGGTGCTTCGTCCCAAATTATCAACTTAGCCTTTTGCAATAGCTTTGCTAAGGAGCTTTGTTTACTCACTTTGCACATCTTTTCTAGATTCATGTCAAGAGGAATCTTAAAACGGGAGTGTGTAGTACGACCGCCTGGAAGTATAGATGCTGCAACTCCACATGAGGTAGTAGCTAATCTTATATATCCTTTGGATCTCACTGCTGCTAATAATGCTCTATACAAAAATGTTTTCCCTGTTCCTCTAGGGCCATCAACAAAAAAACAACCCTTACCTTTCACAAAAACAGCTTCAATAATCAAATCAAAAGCTATTTTTTGATCTTTATTTAACACGGAAATTGCAGAAATATCTTCCTCTAAGACCTTTAGGCTCATTTCATTCAATGTATCTTTTGTGCTTTTGTCAAATTGATCAAATATCAGAGTTCTGGGCACCAAAGAAAATGTATTGATATTCTTTCCCATTGACTCCAAAAACTTGTTGATTTGCTGAAGTACTTTATGCTCTATCTCATCAGCAGAAAGATACGGTACCTTGATAAAATCTTCTGACACAGATTCCCTAAACTTCAACCATAATGCTCTAGGATTAGGAGGAGGGAAATAAACTAATAGTGTAGTGAATAGCCTCCTAAAACTATAAGGCATGTGATATAATGCTGCCTCTTCTAAACATTGCTCTTGAGGGTTATTTGATTCAAATAAACCCCTCATAATTGTAGCTTCTCTAAATGTGGCTACAGTAATACCATTAAATGATTTTAGATCACCAAATGATGTAGGCCCTTTTATGAGGGCCTCAAAATTTATTTTCAATATCGTACTCAAACATATTTTTTCAGAAAATTTAAATGGAAATCCAATTTTTTATTTTTAATTTTTGGGGTGACCTAATTTTATTTCACACTTATTTTCTCGTAGATTTTCAATATTCCATTTACCTTTTTAAAATTCGCCCTTTTAGTATCAGTTAGAAAGAAAATGAGAAAACACGTTTTTCAAGGTAAAAATTCGGGCCGTGAGTGATGTAGCGATGGAGTGTAAGGATGATCACTCATAGGTTAAGAATACAATCAAGGGACTCGAAGTGAATCATTAAAAGTGAGATTAAGTATGGTTTTGAGCCCCTAAGCTCAGATAAACAATTTTCCCTAAAACTAGGGTTTTTATCTTGCTATTGTTCCAACCATTTAATTTCTTCCAATTCACTTTAATTACTCTTTTTCCTCTCCTTGATGGATGAATTTTCCATTTAATCTTCTAGCTAAATCAGTCATTCCACTCCCTCCAAATTTAGTTGCAAGACATGGAAATTTAAATGGGACAACAACCATTGAATTTGGGCTTTATGTCTTGTCAAAGCTTTATGACTAAACAGCCAAATTTTCTGTTCATTTTCTCCCATTTTCAGCCGGCCACTCTCTCCCTCATTCCTTAGCGAAAATTGCTTTTCATCTCCTCCTCAAGCTCTCCATTTCAGCTGGCTTCATCCTTCCATTTCCTCTCAAAGAAAATCCTCCATTTCCTTGCAAAACCTTTGACTAGAAGACTTGGAGCTTTGGAGTGCTTGTGGGTTTGAGTTGGCCAAGCTTTTGGGTGGTTAAAGCTAGGATTCTTGGGTGTTTTTGCTAACTACTTGGTGTGAGGACCCAGTTTATTCCCTATTTTCTCATCATATTTATTGATAATAAGTATTGATTTGTATAATTTAAATGGCCAAAAGTTATTTTGGAAACCCTAAGTGGATAAAAAAAAAAAAACCTAAATTGTTTTGAAAACCCTAGTTTTCGACAAAACCCTAAATTTTCTTTAAAACCCTAATTGTAAATTGAATTCTGTATGTATTTTTTTCCCCCCTTTCTCGAAACCCTAATTTACAGTAAAACCCTAGTTGTATATCAAACCCTAATATGTTTTCTCAAAACCCTAATTATATGTAAAAATCAAACGTTCGTTATTTCAAGAATTTTCAGTGTGAATTTGTACGCGCACGAGAGTTATTAGGGTAATTGGGTGATTAGTAGCCTAAGTAAGTGTGATTAAGCTTTGATAGGCTAGGTTAAATTGAGTACCTATGGACTAATTTGATAGGAAAAGAAATCATGTGGGTAAGAGTGGAAAACAACCTAAGTTGTTAGGTTGAATTGGTGTGATAATTTTGACCAAACTTGACTAGGTAAAATATCCAATTGAGATTATCTTTTAGCTACTTAATAGCTTACATGAACCGGCCAAACAAGGAAAAAAAGGAGAAGGAAAAACGTGAAAAAAGAGAAGGAAAAGAAGAGAGGAAAAGAGAGGAAAAAGAGAGAAAAGCTTGGGGATTTTGCCAATTCCAACCATCAATCTTGCTTTGGGACTTGGAAGCACTTGGTAGTGAAGTTCAAATTTGGATTCAAGAGGGGTTTTGGTAGCTTAGGGTTTCTACTTGGTGGCAAGAGGTGTTGTTCTTCAAAATCTTTTCTTTTGATTTCATCTTGTAGGTTTAAGTTTTGTAGATTCTTGATGTTGTTCTTGTTGAAATTGGGTTGTTGAAGTGGGCTCTATGAAATCCCACATTCCTTGATTATTGGACTGCCATGATGTGTGTGGGTGTGTGATGGATGAGTTGTGTGAGTTCTTGAAGGGTAGCAAGATAGGAAAAGAAAGGAAGAAGCAAAATTGGTAGAAGAGGGGAAGTGCTGCCGGTTTTATTTCCAATTTTTTATACCCTGTTTTGGCTATGAGTTTTCATGAGTTTCTTGGTTGTCTTGGGAGCTGAAATGTTGGTTTATATGTATGTAAATTTATTTGCAAAAATCATTCCATTTGGTGTGTCAAAATCGCATGAAAAAATGAAGTTAAAATCTGGAAAACAGTTTCCAGATTTATCGAACCTTGCTGCCCTGATATTAGTTGCTTTGTTCGCTGTCTTCCTGTGCGAGATTTTAGCTAAATTTTGGTACGGATGTAGCTCATATACTGAGGTTGTTGTCTGCAAAATTTGGTATTTTTCCAGTACCATTTAGTTACTCAAATGATGTTTCAAAACTGCCTCTCTAATCTGGAAAATCTTCCCCAGCTTTGAGCACTGTTTGAGTTCATTTCGGTTTGACATTCATTTGCTTGAATTTATGGTTGAAATTTGGTGTGAACCTAGCCTATATATGTTAGTTTTGGTGTACCAAATTTGGTAATTTTTGGACTTGAATTCGTCACTCAAATAGCAACTTGAAAACTGTCCTGTATTTTCGAAATCCCAGAACTGCAGAATTCCGAGTAGCCTCTGTTTGCACGGTTTTCATTTCATGCTCGGATGTCGGAATTGAGTTCCGTCAGTGGCTGTTGAAACTTCTTATGTAGGACTATATTGTGTATAAATTTCAAAGGTTAATTAATTTTCTGTAATTTTTGGCGGATTTTCAAAATGTGCTGGATAACCAGCCTGACGTATACTGTTGACTTACTGTAGCTGAATGTTCAACTGAAATCTGGGCGAATTTCGTCCATAATTTCAATTTGATGTCTTCTGAAAAGTTTTAGAACTTTTAAAGAGGTTTCCAACGGTACCAAATGACCAGAATTCCGACTTGTAAAACTTGAGTTATGATTTTTCAAAGTTTTCAGCTCAACTAGGAAAATTGTCGAACTTTCGACTTTTGCTTTAAACTTCACCATCGATTAGGAAAACTCATTTTTGTTCTCTTTTAATTATTTTAGGCAAAGTGCTGAATTTTACTGATCAAAACTTGGACCTCACCCTACTTTGTCGGTGAGTGTTCAAGTGCATGTTTAATTGCTTTAATTGATGTAAATAATTTGAAAAGCATGCTTGTGTGAACTGGTGAGCGTGTACTTTATCGCGCTCACATTCTTGAATTGTTTCAAAATGAGTTTAACTATTTAAATGGTTTCTTGCTCAACTGCTTGACTTGATTGAATTGTTTAACTTGTTGATAACTATGGGGACGCCCAAACCCCATCGGGGATCCCTTCGCCTTGTCCGGCAACAGGGGCTAGGACAAGGGTTGGGAAAACCATGGGTTTTTAATGTTTAAAGTACGTCGGTTGGAATGAGTCCACCGACTTGGCATACTCATAGTGGGTTGCCAAACACTTTTCAAATTTAGGAGTTCGGGCCCGGTTAAGGGGGTGTAAGTAGACGGGAGAGGGAGAAAAGTGACGAATATGGACTGTGAGAGTGAGTGGTTGACGGAGTGTCAATGTATGGCCAGAAAGTGATACTTGTGAAGCGGAAAAAGTAACTACCGAGATTTCGGAAACATGGAGCCGGCAACTGTATCCTTTAAATTGTGTGGTTTAAAAGTTTTATTGCTAAATTCACTGTTTCGCTCTTTTATTGCTTTATTAATTGATTTAATTGCTTTGAATTGCTTGTGCATGTTTTCTTGGCCTCACCGAAGCGTAGCTCATCCCAATTTGTTTTCCTTAACAGGTTTGAGGAGAGGCAACGGAATCGAGAAAGTTAGTACTTGTATAGGATTTTCCCTTTTGTATAAGATTGATATTAATGGATGAGTTGATGGTTTATGGTATTTTGAGTTATTATCAATGTAATTTTGATGAAATTGTGGGGTTTGTATTTTGTAGGAGTTTATTAGAAATTTTAATATCTTATGTTGATGACTTTAATGAATGAACGCTTGGTTTATTATTTGGGAATTTGTAGTGAGTCCAGAGTCAAGAGTCCCTGATACCCTTGGTTCGCCTGGGAGAGGTGGGGCTGTTACAGGTGGTATCAGAGCTTAGGCTTCAAATCCTTGTAGTGTATCCTAGACTAGATGTTTAGGGTGCCGGACTGTGGGATTAGTTGAAAGTTAAGTGAAAAGATTACCTGTATACTTTTGGTTAAGACTTGTATCATAAGTGGATGAGTTGGAAAAAAAAAAAAGTTGAACTATATATGATTAAGGTTTGATTTGTGATTAGAAGATTTCAGATGGTATGTCGGGCAAAAATGAGGATTGAGTTAATTTACACTTTGGGGTGGCCAACCTGAGTGTTGATTGACTTTGTTCTTATTTTGGTGCTTGAATACAAATATGTTATAACTATGGATATTCGCCCTACTTGGAGGTTATCCAAGACCCCGTGAGGAAGTAGAAGAGAGAGTGGAGAGCATGGCTCGTGAGGAGCCCCTGAGGAGGAGCCATTCAAGGACCCGCCTGGGATTCCTACGGTTTGGCGTGAACTAAGTTAGGGTTTCCAATCTTTGAGTGTTTTGTAAATGGTTTAGTTGGGGTGAAGCTAGTGAGGCCTACAATTGTGACTGCATGACTGTTTGTATTTCTATGGCATTTGTACGTGTTTTATCTTATAATACCCCATGGTTTGATACTTACTTGTGTAACCTGCAAATATAAATGTATGTTAGTGTTTCTATTTTAAATGTTTTCACCATTGATGTTATACTTAATTTGCTTTTGTGTAATGCCTTTATTTCTGTGTTTAGACGTAACTAAGATAAATGGATGCTCGAGGTCGAGGTCGAGGTCGAGGTCGCGGGTCGAGGACGCATGCGTGTACAACCCCAACCCTCCGCAGGTGTTCACCTTTCTGGGGCTGAGTCTGAGGGGAGACCGGGCAGTGTTAATGAGGATCAAGTGGCTACGGCCATCAATAGGATGACTGACATACTTGAACGTCTGGCTGATAATCAGGGCCTAGGACAGCAAAACCAACCTTTAGGGCCTGATCATGGGGATGATAGGGCTTTGGAACGTTTTCTTAAGTTTTCGCCACCTAAATTCATAGGAGGGGCTGATCCCGAGATAGCTGAGAATTGGCTAGATAGGATGTCTGATATCTTTGCCGTTCTAAATTATTCTGAGGAGAGACAAGTGAGCTTTGCCACTTTTCAATTTGAGAGCGCGGCAAGATCTTGGTGGAATGTAATCCGAGCTAAGTGGGAGCGAGAACAAACTCCTTGGACTTGGGTGAACTTCAAGAGAGAATTTGATGAGAAATTCCTGCCTCCACTGATCCAGGAAAAAAGGGAGGATGATTTTATTAGATTAAGGCAAGGATCTATGAGTGTGGCTGACTATGAGACTCAATTTACAAAGCTCTCTAGGTTTGCACCCGAACTAGTGGCCACTGATCGGAAAAGAATTAGGCGATTTGTACAAGGCCTTAATGTTGAAATCCAAGAGGCATTGGCTGCGGCCCAAATCAATACCTTTACCGAGGCTTTAGAGAAAGCCCAGAGAGTTGAGAGTGCTAGGCAACAGGTGAAGGCTTTTCATGCTAAAAAGAGGAATGCTCCGAGTAGTAGTGAAATAGGATCGACCGAAGAGATATGCCAACCCCTAAGTTGGGAAGGGCACGGGCTGGTAAGGACCACCGGAGTATCGAGGGAATCTATGACTAAGGAAGCCTCTCGTAGGCGTGGTCAATCCTGGGGTACCTCACAAGGAGGTTCTAGTTCAGTATCGATGCCACAAATGGGATGTGAATATTGTGGCAAATCAAATCATACGGTGGATGGTTGTTGGAAGAAAGCTGGAAAATGTCTAAGATGTGGGAGCCCCGAACATCAAATCATCAACGTCCGATGTCACGCCGTGATGGTGGTGGATCACAACAATCCGCTAGGCCGACGCCTAAAGAGTCGAGTGTGGGGATAATCGCCGAGAGTGCCTGCAGAGTCTATACCATGGACCTATCTCGCACCCTAATCCTACGAGGGTATTGAAGGTATGACCTCCATTTACCATTGCTAAGTTAGGGTTTTAATTAATTTTGATTTGATGGACTTTTGTTAACCATAGTTTCATGAGTGGGGTAGACATGAGGTCAAATAAGTTACCTTACAAGTTGGTTTTATGAGAAAACCAAGGTTTGATTACCAAATGGTGAGTAAGGATTATGAAGTATGAATTTCGAGGACGAAATTCTTTTAAGGAGGGAGAATGTGAGGACCCAGTTTATTCCCTATTTTCTCACCATATTTATTTATAATAAGTATTGATTTGTATAATTTAAATGGCCAAAAGTTATTTTGGAAACCCTAAGTGGATAAAAAAAAAACCTAAATTGTTTTGAAAACCCTAGTTTTCGACAAAACCCTAAATTTTCTTTAAAACCCTAATTGTAAATTGAATTCTGTATGTATTTTTTTCCCCCCTTTCTCGAAACCCTAATTTACAGTAAAACCCTAGTTGTATATCAAACCCTAATATGTTTTCTCAAAACCCTAATTATATGTAAAAATCAAACGTTCGTTATTTCAAGAATTTTCAGTGTGAATTTGTACGCGCACGAGAGTTATTAGGGTAATTGGGTGATTAGTAGCCTAAGTAAGTGTGATTAAGCTTTGATAGGCTAGGTTAAATTGAGTACCTATGGACTAATTTGATAGGAAAAGAAATCATGTGGGTAAGAGTGGAAAACAACCTAAGTTGTTAGGTTGAATTGGTGTGATAATTTTGACCAAACTTCGACTAGGTAAAAATATCCAATTGAGATTATCTTTTAGCTACTTAATAGCTTACATGAACCGGCCAAACAAGGAAAAAAAGGAGAAGGAAAAACGTGAAAAAAGAGAAGGAAAAGAAGAGAGGAAAAGAGAGGAAAAAGAGAGAAAAGCTTAGGGATTTTGCCAATTCCAACCATCAATCTTGCTTTGGGACTTGGAAGCACTTGGTAGTGAAGTTCAAATTTGGATTCAAGAGGGGTTTTGGTAGCTTAGGGTTTCTACTTGGTGGCAAGAGGTAAGTTGTTCTTCAAAATCTTTTCTTTTGATTTCATCTTGTAGGTTTAAGTTTTGTAGATTCTTGATGTTGTTCTTGTTGAAATTGGGTTGTTGAAGTGGGCTCTATGAAATCCCACATTCCTTGATTATTGGACTGCCATGATGTGTGTGGGTGTGTGATGGATGAGTTGTGTGAGTTCTTGAAGGGTAGCAAGATAGGAAAAGAAAGGAAGAAGCAAAATTGGTAGAAGAGGGGAAGTGCTGCCAGTTTTATTTCCAATTTTTTTATACCCTATTTTGGCTGTGAGTTTTCATGAGTTTCTTGGTTGTCTTGGGAGCTGAAATGTTGGTTTATATGTATGTAAATTTATTTGCAAAAATCATTCCATTTGGTGTGTCAAAATCGCATGAAAAAAATGAAGTTAAAATCTGGAAAACAGTTTCCAGATTTATCGAACCTTGCTGCCCTGATATTAGTTGCTTTGTTCGCTGTCTTCGTGTGTGATATTTTAGCTAAATTTTGGTACGGATGTAGCTCATATACTGAGGTTGTTGTCTGCAAAATTTGGTATTTTTTCAGTACCATTTCGTTACTCAAATGATGTTTCAAAACTGCCTCTCTAATCTGGAAAATCTTCCCCAGCTTTGAGCACTGTTTGAGTTCATTTCGGTTTGACATTCATTTTCTTGAATTTATGGTTGAAATTTGGTGTGAACCTAGCCTATATATGTTAGTTTTGGTGTACCAAATTTGGTAATTTTTGGACTTGAATTAGTCACTCAAATAGCAACTTGAAAACTGTCCTGTATTTTCGAAATCCCAGAACTGCAGAATTCCGAGTAGCCTCTGTTTGCACTGTTTTCATTTCATGCTCGGATGTCGGAATTGAGTTCCGTCAGTGGCTGTTGAAACTTCTTATGTAGGACTATATTTTGTATAAATTTCAAAGGTTAATTAATTTTCTGTAATTTTTGGCGGATTTTCAAAATGTGCTGGATAACCAGCCTGACGTATACTGTTGACTTACTGTAGCTGAATGTTCAACTGAAATCTGGGCGAATTTCGTCCATAATTTCAATTTGATGTCTTCTGAAAAGTTTTAGAGCTTTTAAAGAGGTTTCCAACGGTACCAAATGACCAGAATTCTGACTTGTAAAACTTGAGTTATGATTTTTCAAAGTTTTCAGCTCAACTAGGAAAATTGTCGAACTTTCGACTTTTGCTTTAAACTTCACCATCGATTAGGAAAACTCATTTTGTTCTCTTTTAATTATTTTAGGGCAAAGTG
Organism: Gardenia jasminoides; assembly: GCA_013103745.1. NCBI lineage: Eukaryota > Viridiplantae > Streptophyta > Magnoliopsida > Gentianales > Rubiaceae > Gardenia > Gardenia jasminoides. The sequence goes on along the minus strand of CM023095.1, from coordinate 38,999,241 downwards.
CTGAATTTATGACTGATCAAAACTTGACTCGACCCTACTTTGTGGGTGAGTGTTCAAGTGCATGTTTAATTGCTTTAATTGATGTAAATAATTTGAAAAGCATGCTTGTGTGAACTGGTGAGCGTGTACTTTATCGCGCTCACATTCTTGAATTGTTTCAAAATGAGTTTAACTATTTAAATGGTTTCTTGCTCAACTGCTTGACTTGATTGAATTGTTTAACTTGTTGATAACTATGGGGACGCCCAAACCCCATCGGGGATCCCTTCGCCTTGTCCGGCAACAGGGGCTAGGACAAGGGTTGGGAAAACCATGGGTTTTTAATGTTTAAAGTACGTCGGTTGGAATGAGTCCACCGACTTGGCATACTCATAGTGGGTTGCCAAACACTTTTCAAATTTAGGAGTTCGGCCCAAGGGGTGTAAGTAGACGGGAGAGGGAGAAAAGTGACGAATATGGACTGTGAGAGTGAGTGGTTGACGGAGTGTCAATGTATGGCCAGAAATTGATACTTGTGAAGCGGAAAAAGTAACTACCGAGATTTCGGAAACATGGAGCCGGCAACTGTATCCTTTAAATTGTGTGGTTTAAAAGTTTTATTGCTAAATTCAAGCTCTTTTATTGCTTTATTAATTGATTTAATTGCTTTGAATTGCTTGTGCATGTTTTCTTGGCCTCACTGAGCGTTAGCTCATCCCAATTTGTTTTCCTTAACAGGTTTCGAGGAGAGGCACGTGAATCGAGAAAGTTAGTACTTGTATAGGATTTTCCCCTTTTTGTATAAGATTGATATTAATGGATGAGTTGATGGTTTATGGTATTTTGGAGTTATTATCAATGTAATTTTGATGAAATTGTGGGGTTTGTATTTTGTAGGAGTTTATTAGAAATTTTAATATCTTATATTGATGACTTTACGAATGAACGTTTGGTTTATTATTTGGGAATTTGTAGTGAGTCCCAAATGAGGCTGAGCAGTCGATACCCTTGGGTTCGCCCTTGGGAGAGGTGGGGCTGTTACACTTGGAGGAGGTAAACCCTTAAAGCTTGCACCATTGTCCATTTCTAACACTTTCAAGCATGAAATTAGGATTGGGATGTTGATGGGTTATTAGAACCTTGACTTGTGTTGGTTTTGGAATTTCAAGTTACTAAGCTTCTTTAAAATTGCATTTGTTGTTGATGGTTGATGTGTGGGCTCTTGAAATTCCCACAAAATGTGTGAATTTATTTACTAGTATGTTAAATGATGAAATGTGTGTGCATATGACGGAATTTGTTGGTTGGAAAGTTGGAAGAAAAACCTCAAGGAAAACCAAGAAGGAGAGAGAGGAATTAGGGTTGAAATTTGCTATTTTTCCCTTAATTTTGTGGCTGCATTTTTGTAGGTTTAGGGATTGATTTTTAATGTTTAAAATTTGAGGTTTGAGATGTTAATTTTTCCCACAAAAAGCCCTCTCAAAGTTGTTGCAATAATGGTTGTTAAATTGGAACCAAAATCTGGAATTTTGAGAAGCTTGCTGTCCTAAATTGTTGGGCTGTTTAGTGCTAAAAATTGATAAAAGCATTCATTATTTTTTACCACCATTAGACTTAGGAAGTTTAATACTATCTTGGTTCCAAAGATTAGGGCAATTGGTGTTGATTAAGATGTGTTAGAGGAGGTTACATGAAGAAGACTAAAACTTCACAGGTTTGGATCAAATTTGCTGAGTACACTTTGAGTGTTAAGAATACTATCTTCCAATGAGATTTTTTGGCTAAATTTTAGTGAGAACATAACCTGTATATAGTAGAGTTAGCGTACCAAATTTGGTGATTTTTGAGTAAGAATTCGTCACTCATTTGAGGCTTAAAAGCTGCCCTGCAAATCTGGAATTTCAGAAAAGCACAATTTTGAACTTGCCCTGTTTGGACAGTTATAAATTCTTACTCAAGAGTCAGAATTGAGTGACGTTGGTGGCGTTTAAAACTAGATACATAGAGATTTAAAATTTGTAAATTTCAGAGGCCAATTAGTTTCCTACAATTTTTGGTGAATTTCCAAAGTTTGCTGGAAAACCAACCTGTGCTGTCCTGTTTTTCACTGTAGCTGAATTTCAAATAAAAATCTGGGTAGTTTTTGACTGAAATTTCATCATGGTATCTTCTATAAAGTTTTAGAACTTTAAATGAGGTTTCCAATGGTACCAACCTTGTGAAATTTGAAATTATACAACTCAAGTTATGATTTTTCAAAGAATTCTGCTCAAATTAGAAGTTTATCGAACTTATTCTTTCTTGAACTAGATTTAGTCGATGAACTAGAAAACTTATTTCCATTGTTCTTTAATTATTTCAGGGAGTGGTGCTGATTTACAAAGTGATCAAAACTTAGATTCCGAACCCTACTTTGTTGGTGAGTTTCCAATGCATGTTATTTGCTTTAATTAAATGCTTTGCGTGAACGTGTTAAATATATGAAATTGAAATTGTTGAACCACTCACTTAAGGTGAGTATACTTTATTGCTCTCTTTTAAGTAGAGTAGGTGACCTAGTTGTTTTGTATGAATATATATACTTGTGGAGAAAGTGTTTATAAAACTACTCTTGGCAGCGTCCCTTGAGTAGTAAGTGTTATGTGTTTGGATTGCGGGCCCGGTAAAGGGGGATGTTCGGTGGAAGGAAATAGCTGTAAAGAGTCGTCTACTTGGATTTGAAAGTCGACGGAGTGTCGACTACGTGAATTGAACGTGCGAAATGGACCTGAGCTCCTGAGAACTCCCGTATCCCACTTGTGTGTTTTGTGTTTACTTTATTTGTTTTAAAAATGTTATTTATCCTGCTTTATACTTGTGTATGATCTTTTGGAAATTCACGAGCTTTTAGCTCATCCCCATTCCCATTTTGTTTTTCCTTAATAGGTGATGAGAATCCAGAGACCTAGATAGGTCTAGTATCTGATTTTGGTTTTTGGTCCCGAGTGTGGAAGAATGGATTGTATATTCTTATGGTTTTGTATATTTTGACTCATGGGAATATAATTGACTATGGATCAAGGCTTTAAGTGCTTTTGAGTTATCATTTGTATTCTAAGTTTAAATGTCAATTTTATAGTTTCCTTTCTCTCTTCTAATGTGGACTTTAGAATTTATCCTTTAGAGTTAGTATTTTCAAATGCTTGAGTCCTGACGAGAGTTAGACAGGTAGCCCGCCAACCCTTTGGTTAGCCTTGGGGAAAGCTGGGACCTGCCACACCTTTGACATTCTGTAGAACCAACCTTAAGAAATAGCGTTCTCCTTCTGTTGGATTTGCAGTTACAATCCTCCCTATGTAGTCTCTTTGTTTTCTAGGTTCCCATAGCTTTTTTCCAGGGTACCATACAAAATGTTCAGGAAACTCTTTGTAGGTGCATTTTAGATTTTCTGTAATTGAACTTGTAGCATTCATTTTAAAGAACTCAGTGAGCATAGTTTTCTTTGCATGTTTGTTTTTCATGAGTTCTCGCAAATCATCATCATCTTCAAAAGTTAATGATTGATAATTTTCTAAATGCAATTGAAGATGAATAACTGCGGATATATCAACATGTTGGGAACCGGTAAATTCTCCAAATTGCCTCTATAGGAGATACCCATCTTGCTGATTGGTACTCCTTAATTTCATCTATATCAGAAGATTTAGCATTTGAATTTACCAAGAAATGAATTTTATCATGCCCTTTATATATGTATTTGTATGTATACTTGACCACTTTAATTGTTGAGCAGATTTCGACATTGATATGACAATTAAATTTTGCTAAAAGGTATGGATTATATGGTACTACCCACCTATTATCCAATTCATGACCTCGTCCATATACTTTTCTTCCATTATTTCTCCGTCTATAAGTTGGATAAGAATTTTCACCATGCAATGTTTTCTCTGCCCAATCTTTTGGATATTTATTTTTGCATTTTTCCGAAGTGGTTCCTTGCATACAAACAGTATCTGGCTTTTTATCACCACATGGGCCATGAATCATGTGTTTTCGGACCATTTTGAGCAAGTGTTCTCTTCTTTAGGATCAGGCAATTCTGCTGAAACTATTTGATCATATGACTCTGTTGAATAAAGCTTTGAGGTAGGATGCAAAATGATCAAGAAATGAGCATGGGGTAATCCACGTTTCTGAAATTCTACAACGTAAGTATAAGCAGAGACTTTTCCGAAAATTTCTTTTTTAAAACGTGCTTCTTTCAATAACTCAAGTTTGGCATGAAACACTCTAGCACATAAATCAACTCTATTTTGCGCTTCATCAGATGGTAGGCAGTTCTTTTCAATCTCTGGCCATGAGGGATTTCAAGTCATAGTAAAAAATAAATCGAGTTTTCCAAACTTCTGAACCAGCGCCATGGCATCAACATATCGCCTCTTCATATCGCGAGGTCTTCCTATAAAAGAAGCAGGTAAGATAACCCGCTGGCCAACTTTTGAGCCCCTAGTCTGACCTTCAATGACTGAATCCATCACTCCTTGAAGTTGTTCAGTTCTTATCAATTTTTGTGTCTTCCTATGAAAATCAAGCCTTTGTGTCTCTATTTTTACATACATGTCGACCACATACTGCTGGAATGCACGAGCAGTGTTCAAAATACCAGGGGTAGTTTGTTTCCTCATTTGAAATCTATATGCATAATATTCTCTCATCGACACATATTTTTTTGAATCTTCATATTGATTAAAGGCTGTTTGACAAAAAGTAGTAATCAGTTTTGGTATTTCATTATAAACATATGGCTAACAATTTCAGGAAATTTTATATAATTTAAAACTTGGTTTAAACACTTACCTTGTTCTTCGGATTCTATGATATGATCAGTAGATCTAAAATTCTGTAGAGTTGCATTTTGTGTATAATGCTTAGGAGTTCTTTTTCGTTTCTTCGTATTCCCAGTTCCAGATCTTCTAATTCCAGGTTGCCATCCTGTTTCACCTAAGGGGAATAGTAATGGGTACTGAAGAGCATCATAGTAGCCATAATAGTCTGGACTCTCTACTGGCTCCACACTTTAGTATACACTTGGATGTGTCTAGAATATGAGTGTTCTGAACTTGTGCCTTCAACCCAAAGAGCTGCTACTTGTGAAACTGTGGGCTTATTAAAAACTCTTTGATCACTATCACAATGTGATTTAAGCACAATTTGATGAGACTCTAGATTAGGGACATGTTGCAAACTATGGAAGAAGCAAGCATAGGGGTTGTTTTTCATGACTTCCATTGTGACAGCCCCACCTCTCCCTAGGGCGAACCCTAAGGTATCAGCGAGCCACCTGCCCAGTTCTGCCGGGACCTCTCGCCGGGACTCACTACCGATCCTTAGTTCAAATGCAAATAACAAAATACATCGATATCCTCAAATCAATTGTAACAAGTAAACCCCAAAATTTTCTTAACGAACCACAAACATCCCGAACTATAAACACAGATACAAAAGTTTATCCATCCATCCAACATTCCATTAGTACAGTTCAAAATACAAGAGCTACATCAAAATACAAAGTTAGGTCTCCAAACCAATCGACCTAGTGTAACCCCTGGAAGCTCTCGATCTCATATCCTGCTAAGGAAAAACAAAGTTGAAAGGGATGAGCTAAAAGCCCAGTGAGTGATCCTAATATCATACAAATCACACAAGTGTTGGAGCAAAATATATCGCTTAAACACTTAGCAGTTAATACAATTCAGTTTATAAGCATAAAATGTATAAACACATAAAGCGGGAAAATACCCGGTGAAAGGATACGGTTCCACTTTGGAAGTAGTTGCAGTCCGTCCTTGTTCAATACTCAACCCCTACTCCACCTTATAACTCCTAGTGGTAATACTCGAGTATACCGCTGCGGCCCAAGTACCAACCTACCCGACCGAGTCCGCTCAATAGGTCGATAACGAAGGGGAAAGGCCTTATTCAGCCCATGTGGTAAAAGTACACATGGCCTACATCATCAAGTAATATACAAGCAATGGAAAAGCACACAGCTTGAACAGGTAGAATAGTAGGCCGGTGTGATAAGTACACACTCGCCCTTCACATAATTATTAAAGCATTTAAACACGTCAACAGAAAGTAATTTATTCACAAACATGCAAGGAACACTCACCAATAATTGAGCGTAAGCAAGATAATGTAGAATCAAACACGCCACAACGCCCACGGACTCACCTGGAACATGCAAATCAAACCATCAACCCTTTTGGTTTCTATTTAAAACAATCTTGTAAGATTGGAAGAAAACTATTTCAAAGGTGAACCGAAATATCGACATGCATACTCTATGAGCTAAGCTCTCATAAAGGCTTATAAACACTTAAAATAGCAAAAGAAGCACATACGTGGGCGTTGGACGGAAAACGGACCATGGCAACTCAAAACGGAAAACACACATTGGAAGGTGGAAAACAGTTTTGACACCTGTATGCCATTGCCCATATCTCAGGCTAGAAGTGTGATTTGAGCGCATCGAGGTGCCCTTAGAAGCTAAGAGAACAACCTACAACTTTCGTGAAGACAACTTCAACCCATATTTACCTATCTAGGTCAAAACGCGAGAAAGCAGCTTTGAGAATTTGGCCGGATGAATGTCCCACAGGACAACTTCAAACGGCATAACTCCAGTTCACAAATCGAAATAAAGAAATTCCAGATGGATTGGAAAGCTAGAACAAAGGGCTATAACTTTCATGTTTTGGCCAAAAGCTAAATCACAAAGGAACAACACCAAAACGACGCCAAAGTCAGCCGGTGAGGTCAAAATCCTGTTTTTCCGTTCAATGCCCAAACGAATTTTACCAGAACTTGTAAAACGCATTCAAATTCCAGCTACCCCGCCGACTACTGCGATTACAAACATGCAAAACAGCTCCTCACACACCCTCACATCACTCCTAATCAGCACGCACATACACACACTACACACAACACACCACAAGTAAATAGAATTCAAGAGCCCACCAACCTTGAATTAGGGTAATCCAAGAGCCCACCAAACAACTAAACATACAATCCAAATCCTTAATTTCTACCATTATTAGCATTAAAGCAAAACCCTAACCCTAACTCAAAATCATGGCAAAGCATACATACATCAAATTCAACCATTCCAATCCATAACATCATTCCATAAGCTAAAATAGACACATAATCAAGCTATGAAACCACAAAATCCTTCAATTATAATCTTCAATCATTCCAGCTTGTAGGAAACTAGAAAAACCTTTCTTGATGTTGTTCTTGATGAAACTTCAAGGGTTCAAGTCCAAGCTTTCCTCCCAACTCAATCAAATCAGATGGTTGAAAGTTGCAAGAATCTCCAAGTTTTCTTCCTTTTTTTCCTCTCTTTTTTTCCTTCTTTTCTTTCTTCCCTCACGGTTTTCCTTTCTTCTTTTTTTTTTTTTCCTTGTTTGGCAGCTACAAGGTTAAAATAAGCCATGGATAATCTCAAAAGATATTTTTATTATTGGTCAAATTTGGTCAAAATATCATGCCAAAACCCTAGCAACTTAGGTTTATTTCCACTCTTACCCACATAATTTCTTTTTCCTATCAAATTAGTCCATAAGTCCTTAATTTAACCTAGCTCATCAAAGCTTAATTACCCCTACTTAGGCTACTAATCACCTAGGAATTGTATTCCCCCCTCTTAATCATGCATTATCACACATAAAATCAAAGAGTTAACAAACTCGTAATTAAACATAAAACTTAGACTCATTTTCAAAACTAGGGTTTTACAAATCCAAACTAGGGTTTTGCATATACATATTAGGGTTTTCAAACTTTGTAAAACAAGTGAGTCAAAACCAAACACTTTTAAAAGCAAAACATGCCATATAAACACCTTGGCAAACCAAAATAACTATAATTAACATTATTTAATATTTTCCAGAAATTAGAAAAATCGGGCCTCACAATCTCCCCTCCTTAAAAGAATTTCGTCTCTAAATTACAATTCTATCACCCTCGGCCGACCTTGAAATCTGGCCAAGAAGGTTATAGGTTCTCGCTGCGTGGATCGGTTTCCTCCTTCAGTAATTTGTTGAGAAGTAGTTACATTTCCTGGCAGAATTACTTTCTCTCGCTTGTTTCTTGGTTAACTTGATGGTCACACTCCCACAACGAAACATTTTCACTTTCACCCAACAGCTTGTCCTCAAGCAGGATTGTTTTCTCCACAAGATCCACAAGTTGGTTGGACAACCGCAAGGCTTGACTTCCCGCTGGTGTTTCCTCAGGACTGGGCCCTTTCTTGTTTGAGTTCCCTCAGATGTAGCCCCTTCCTCGGTTGCTCCATCTTATGAGAAGAATAGGGAGGTAGTCTTATTCCACCCGCCTTCCTCTCCGACTTTTGGTGGTAGTACGTCTCTAGGAACCTCAGGGAACTACCACTAGGTGCATCTCTTCTCGAGCTTTGAAAGGCTTTCAGGTTGAGATTTTGTTATCTCGACTCCTTTGGCTTTCTCTCAAGGCAGCATGTAAATGTCTCAATTTGAGCTGCCAGAGCATCTTGAATTTTCTAAGTTAAGCCCCTGAATAAACCGTCTTATTCTCTTTCGCTCAGTAAGTACCAGTTCAGGGCAAATCTAGATAACTTCATGCAATTGAGTTTCATATTCAGCCACACTTAGGGTTCCTTGGTGAAGTTTTATAAAATCATCTTCTCTTTTCTTGGACCTGGTGGAAGGAACTTTCATTAAATTCTTGTACAAAATTCATCCAAGTTCTCTGAGTTTGTTCCTTCCCACTTATTTTGATAACATTCCACCATGCTCTAGCCGCTCCTTCAAATTGGAACACCGCAAAGTTACTTTGTCTTTCTTCGAATAATTCAAAGCATCAAATATGTTCCTTATATTTTCCAACCACTCTCAAGCTATATCGGGTCGGACCTCCTGCAAACTTAGGGGAGAAAATTTTGAAATCTCTAGTGCCTTGTCTCCTCCTTTCACTTGATTCATTGGTTTCCTTGTTGATTTCCAAGTTTTGACCAGCCAGAAGCTAACAAATCAGTCATACGCTGGATGGTCAGTAGCTACCCCTGATCATTACACAAGCATCGCCCCTTGCTTCACGCATTATTTCCTCTGACTACGATTCCGTGCATCATCCCCTAGATCCCGGGTTGTCTAAGGCCACGCCCATCGCCCACGCCACGGCCTCGCTGCTACCTCTCTCAAGCCCATGTTCATAGCTAATCTATATGCATATTAACCATACTAAACCATATACTAACTTCACACACATGTAAGTAACAATTCTTAAGGCAAGTGAAACAAACACATTTTCACATATAAAGCACATTTCACAATACGCTTCACACTCGGGCCATGTCTCAATGCGTTAGCACAAACTAGAACTCGCTAAACTAAAACTGGACACAGTCACAATAAGTTGAGTATTACAAGTCAAGTAGACAAAAAGTAAAATGTCATCAACAAAATACACTGGCCTCCTGTAGAACATTCTACATCCCCATCCTATCATTCTCTTACAAAAGGTCAAGACCAATCACCGCAGTGATTAATTACGACCCAAGAGATTTTCGCTTCTCTAACACGCTCGACTTCCTTATTTCCTACGCCCAGATCCTCAAGGCCAATTGACATCTTCTCCACTCCTCTCTCCTTAGTTGTTGTGCCATCTTCGAAGCCACTACGACATTGCCAGTCTCTTTGTAATTGTTACCCACCGTTTTCGACTACATGTTGCTCCTCGAAAGACCCTAGTTCTTGGGGCCCTTCAACTCAAAGCATTTGTTCCTTTGTATTTGACTAACAGCACTCATCGCCTTCCATCTACTATAGCTAGCACCACTTGATTGGGGGCATATGAATATGTCTCCGCTAACAATCACACCGCCATCCACCCTTACGCCTGAACAACCAAATGGCTCACCAGTTCCTCACATTATCAAACATAACAGGACGGTCCGCCCGAGGTAAGTCACTCGTGTTCCATTTCCTTCCATTCCTAATCACAACTTAAACTATTACCGTGAATCATATCATTTAACTAAGCTGCCCATCCTGTGTCAGCCCCTACTAAACGTTAAGGGGTACAGATGCTGCAAAACCTCAAAGTTTCTGATACCAATCAAGTGATAGGCCCCAAGGTGAGATCTAAATTCCAAAGCTCGATACCAACCGGACAGCCCATAATCTTACCCTATAGCGGTAACCTTCTTAAGGTATCGGGCTGAAGTCACCGCGCCTCTCACGGACTCACAACCGAAATCTTAGTTCAATGCAATAAAGTACAAACACATCGATATACAGCCTCGCTAAATCATATCAAAATCAGTAAAACCGTAAAATTTTAACGACAACCACAAACATCACTCAACTATAAACACGATATTGTAAAAGTCATTCATCCATCCAACATTCCATTAGCTCAAAATACAAAAGTTACATCAAAAATACAAGCTGTCATAATTAAAGAAAACGACCCATGGTAACTCGAAAACGAAAAACACACATTGAAGGTGGAAAACAGTTTGACACCTGTACCATTGCCCATATCCAGGCTAGAAGTGTCAGATTTGAGCCGCACAGGTGCCCTTTAGAAGCTAAGAGAACAACCTACAACTGTGGAAGACAACTTCAACCCATATTTACTCTATCTAGGTCGCAAACGTATAAATGTTAGAATTTCGCCAATGTCCGACAGACAATTTCAAACGGCATAACTCAGCTCACAAACAAATAAAGAAATTCCAGATGGCTGAAAGTTAGAACAAAGGGGGGTATTATAACTTTCATGTTTTGGCCAAAAGTTAAACTACAAAGGAACAACACCAAAAAACGACGCAAAGTCACGCTAGCCAAAATCCCTGCTTTTTCCGCTCAATGCCCAAACGAATTTTTACGCGAACCAAAACGATTCTCCACGAAATTCCAGCGACTGCCCTGCGACATAAAACATGCAAAACAGCTCTCACACACCCTCACATCACTTAATCAGCACGCGCATATACACACTCACTACACACACCACAAGTGGGAATTCAAGAGCCCACTCAAACTTCGCCATTCCACGCTACGCAAAAGGGAATCCAAGAGCCCACCAAACAACTAAACATACAATCCAACCTTAATTTCTACCATTAGCATTAAAGCAAAACCCTAACCCTAACTCAAAATCATGGCAAAGCATACATACATCAAATTCAACCATTCCAATCCATAACATCATTCCATAAGCTAAAAATAGACACGAATCAAGCTATGGAAACCACAAAATCCTTCAATTCATAATCTTCAATCAAATTCCAGCTTGTAGGAAACTAGAAAAAACCTTTCTTGATGTTGTTCTTGATGAAACTTCAAGGGTTCAAGTCCAAGCTTCTCCTCCCAACTCCGAATCGAAATCGTATGGTTGAAAGTTGCAAGAATCTCCAAGTTTTCTTCCTTTTTTTTCCTCTCTTTTTTTTCCTTCTTTTCTTTCTTCCCTCACGGTTTTCCTTTCTTCTTTTTTTCCTTGATGGCGGCAGCTACAAGGCTTAAAATAAGCCAGGGATAATCTCAAAAAGATATTTTTACTTGGTCAAATTTTGTCAAAATATCATGCCAAAAACCTAGTAACTTAGGGTTTATTTCCACTTTTACCCACATAATTTCTTTTTCCTATCAAATTAGTCCATAAGTCCCATTTACTTAATCTTAGCTCATCAAAATTTACCCCTACTTAGGCTACTAATCACCTAGAATTGTATTCCCCCTCTTAATCATGCATTATCACACATAAAATCAAAGAGTTAACAAACTTATTAAACATAAAACTTAGACTCATTTTCAAAACTAGGGTTTTACAAATCCAAACTAGGGTTTTGCATATACATATTAGGGTTTTCAAACTTTGTAAAACAAGTGAGTCAAAACCAAACACTTTTAAAAGCAAAACATGCCATATAAACACCTTGGCAAACCAAAATAACTATAATTAACATTATTTAATATTTTCCAGAAATTGGGGAAAAAATCGGGGCCTCACATCCATGAGTTTCAAGACCACATTTTCACTCAATTTTGTTGAAAAAGCCATACGATTTTCAACCTCATGTTCATCATGAAAGCATAAATCAAATTGTAAGAACATCCTGCATCCTCCATGAGGTATTAGTTGGTTTATGTAGTGATATGTTTGTCCCTATATCTTGAATGTATATATGCCATTTGTCCTTCTTGCACAATGACTTGTCATAGTGAACTCCAAATGATGTGAAAGCAAACATACTATTATACATTAGTGCACGTATGTTCTAAAGTACAAAGCTTCTTCATGCCGCCTCAGAATAGCTTCTATCAAGATATCCAAGAGTTTATTTTCTTGCAAAACTATTATTCCATCGCAAACAAAAAGTTCTCTCATTTTAGCTTAATATTTTTTGCCCCACAATACTTACAATGGGACCTTAGGTAAGACATCGGTTCTAAGATAACAAATGACAACAACTCAATCCCTTTATCGACATCGCTTCCCTACATTATAATGTTTGTATTAAAATATTATCTTATATATTTGTTATAAATAGCTAGTTTATATTTTAGAATACCTTTTTACATCGAAAGTGCATCGCCGATTCTTTGTTGATTCGCATGCACCTCGTGGGATCAACTATTAATTGATTTACATATAATCAAGAGTTAATTTTTCAAGTATTTATCAATTGTGCAAACTCTATTACTTAAATATTTAAAATTAATATATTTCACAATTGTAAACCTTTTTTTTTGCTTCGCTTGCCTTCTCTCCTTAAGCATGATTGATTAGTGTTTGGTGGCAATGAACTTGAAGATCCTATATCAGGACATTTGAAGCATTATTGCTTATGGACATGATATAATCTACTGAAGATGTCTACTCTTCTATTAGATGTTACCTTGATGAACAATTACACTTGGTAAGTCTTTCATTGCTTACAACAATAGTGTAATACAACTACCGCATGGTGCTGGAATCATCTACAACCATTAACCATATGAAAATTAGGTATCATACTATTCTAGTTACCTAGAGTAAAGTTTAACAAGGTAAATTGTAGATAGAGAATTGTTAAAGGACCTTTATCTTTGTTGGAGTTATGTTGGTGTGTGGCTTCGACAACAAGCTCAAGTTGAACCTATCATGCGATGTCATAAAATGCTTATCTTAATATTAAAGTTGCCTCTTGTCTAAGTGTGAAAATTCTTCTAAATTTAGACTGTCAAACCTTGTTGGCTAGTCGGACTTCAGCCATATGAGTTTTGTCATGGCATTCCGCCAACTCATCAAACACATCTAAAACAAAGCATTAAGGACTTATCAACTTACTAACAATCCGACATAATATTACTATCTATCTAGAGGATCTACCCTTCTGTACTCATTCATGTTTGAAGTCGTACATTGTTAACTTGTAAGAGGTGTAACATTAGTCCGACATCTTCATTGTTCTTATTCTTTCTTTCCTCCTTTATAAGCTTCTCGACGCTTCCCTTTGAACCTCTTTTGTTCCTCACTCAACATGCATATTTCGCCTTTGCTTTCATTCATATACCGCTACTTTTTTGATCTTGTATCTTCGTGTCTTTACTTATATTACTCATTTTCACATTGACAAAACTAACAAGTGAATCTACCTTAAGTCAAAAGCATTCGAAATTTATTTAAACTAAGAAAGGTATTCTAATGACTAAATACATGCATTTTTTACCTTTCCTTAGAATTCCATATAAAGGTTTAAGCACCATTCAATTTTAGAGTGATTCTTTTATGCATCCTTAATGTATATGCAAGAGGATTATATACATGTCATGTACAAAATTTGGCATTCAAATTGATTAAGATGATGTGATGTGTATATAAATTCATTCCATTACTGATACTACATGAAAGACTAATCCTAAATGATACTATCGTATGGACATTACCGAAGTCATTGATTGATGGACGTGATAATCATCACCGACTTTCAATTAAACAAAAGGATTCTTTTTTCTCTATCTCAACTACTTTTTTTTCCATCTCAAGCATGTTTAATGTAAAATAAAAATTATCCATGTCTATTTTGATTTTATGGTATTGATCATCTTTTTCAAAATAAACATGTGTGGGTCAAGGTAGGAATACACACACACACACACACACACACACACACACAGATACATACATATATATATATATGTGTGTGTGTGTGTGTGTATATAGACCCAAACACACATGCATGAAGTAGAAAGTGTATGACTTTCTAAAGAATATATCAAAAATACTCAAGCAATTTAAAGCATTCCAATGCCAGATTAAAAATTATTAGCATCAAGTTTTGTTTGCATTAATCTGTTTAGAAATCCAGATTTAATGTGCAAAATGAACTTCAGGAAATGGAAGCCAACTCAATTAGAGATCCTTTACAAAGTTAACTAATTTGTTATCTTTCCAATTTATTAGGTATTATTAGTTGTTTGAGGAACTCACCTGGCGCAAAATTCTTTAATAAATGATCACTAATTATGACACCACTAAAGGGTGAGACAAAAGGGGTTCTTTGTACCCCTACCCCGGTTGAAACCGGTTGGTGGTAAGCCCATGTATGTCTACTATTCAAACGTACAAAAATATAACCAAACAATGAACCCTTTAAAAATAATGCACTCATTCTCAAACCCTTCATAGCGTGACCTCTATTCTTTATAATGCATTCATATAATGATCTTAATTTTATGAGGTTTTACGCTTTAATTAGTAGCCACTCATTCTTTATAATGCATTAAACACTTTAATGATACAAATATTACAAGCACAAATCTTTATCTTCTACATCATAAGATCTATAAGAATTTAAAGTTTTATTAAGCATTATTAATTGTTGGTCAAAATACGTGAAAGCGTAATCATTTGAAGGTTCCTCAAGAAGATTTCACTTTTTTTAAATGAAAACGTTAGTACACGTGCTCAAGCCAATCTTGATGAATTTTAAAATGATTGTGATATAATAACTTATATGTTTATTGGTCTTCAAACCAATAAAATTTTTTTAGTTTTATTGCATCCTTGTTTATCGGTCTTTTCAATTATCTATTAAGGTTTAGCATAACCCAATAAAATTTGAAAATAGATTACTGATTCAATAGTTAGGGAAGGTTTAAAATCTTTTCTACTATGAGATTTAGGGTTTGAATCACAGTTGGGGTGAAAAAGACATAGAGGAAGAGTGAGAGAGGAACAATATAAAAATAAAAAAGAAAGGTTGTTAAAATTGTTTTAATGGGTGTGTGTGTGTCGAGAGTGTTTAGTGTGTGAGTGTGTGTATGTGTAGAGTGAGATAGAAGGGGAGGAGAGAGGAAGGGATTGAGACGCCAATTAAAGAAAGAGATATCCCCCAAAGCCCTGTAACTTTCACTAATTACTAATGATTATTGTCCCTATAACTTTATATGGGTCGAGTAACTTTTTTCATTTTAATTTTCTTTCAACTTTGAAGCTTAGTTTATCTTCTGATTTAGTTCTTTTTGGTATTATATTTCTTTTTATGTATCATATCATCAAATTAAATGCATTGTAAGAGGGTAAAATAAACATTTTCGATCCTTAAATTATAACAATTTCAATATTTGAAATGTAGAAAATTATAAAAACACAATTTAGGAAATGATGCAAAATAGGTGTACGATGATGATTACAAACAATAATCGTTCAGAATTTTAAACATAAGTTACGTGAGATACATGTTTGGTATTTCAAACCGATATTACCACAATAGTAATAGTGTCTCGTCAGACTAGATTAAAGGACAAAATTGACACCGACATTATAAACGAATATACTCTTATGTACTATGACTCCAATGTTATTAGATGACTTATTTCTTGGTAGATTACAACAGTATGCAATCAATGGGGTTGTTTGTCTCCATTCTGCCTAAATTTTTTTTTAACCCAAATTGAGGTTTTGGTGTATTTACGTGTAAACTGCGTAAAAAATGCTTTCTTTGGTGTTGACCGCTTGGAACTGGGAAACAAGAATGCTGTCAAGTGTCAATGGGTTTGATAGGAAATACTTGAAGATAGTACCAATAATCCTCTTATGTTTGGTATTGATGTAGTGTTTTTTCATCCCTATTAGTTTTATTGCATCCCATTGGTACTACTAAAGATCTTTATATTTGTCCATAGGTTGCTATAACCTTTTAAGAAAAGTATTTCATGGTCTAACCTTCACATATTCTGTACTACTTCAAAGTTTTGAAGTACCAATTAAAAGAATGGAAAAAATTTACGCCAAATATAATAAGATCCTTTATCTTAATAATGATCAAATCAATTATTAAGACAAATTTAACATAATAAGATTCACAACATACTTTAAACAAAAAAATCAATTCTTAACTCCAATATCAACATTATTTTAATATCATTGCAACCAAAATTAATCCCTTGAATTCATGAACTTATCATAAAAGCAAACAAACACTGAATAAATCACACCATCTAAGCATTTCTAATCAAGTATAAGAAAAAATGACATTCCAAATTGTACTATAAAAAGGCGAATTTCAGAAGTCTATTTGCTAACCTTTTTCAAAATACTTGCTGCAAAACTCTTTCCTACGGTGCCACCAAACCTATTTTCACAAACCAGCTAATTTTAATTATACAGGGGCTTCAAAATTGGGGTAAAACCATAATACCAAAACTAAAAATCACAATATAAAATGCTCCAATTTAAAATGTAATTAGCCTTCTACAAACACATAATACAAATCTACAAAGACATTTACACCATGAATGAAAGGAAAAAAGTGAAAAGATGAAAACCCACCTCAAGCTAAACCACCAATAGTAGTCAGCCAAAACCATCATCCACCTCAATGAAGAATGCCAATTAAAATATTTCTTCTCCAATAACCAAAGACGCGATAACGGAAGAAGTCAGTAATCGGCATTTAGAAAGTTGGAGATGAATATAGTGCTAAACCATAAATCCACCGCAACCCATGTTCTCTTGAGTTTGGCTCAAAAAGAAAAGGCTACACAAAGGATTCAATGTGTAAAATAGTACATAATAAAACTCGGAGGTCCGCACGGGGCGATCTAACGCTTAATATCTTTGGTAGTAGTTCAGACAGGGATGGGGTTGTAAAGAGTTGGAAGGAAGAAGACTGTGAAAATCACATGTAAATACTTAAATGGGTTGACTATCATAAATAGTCTTTGTTGGCTGCTTTTATGGGCATTGGGTAGTATTTTAATATGGGGCCATGCATTAGTGCAGTTAAGATCCAGATGATTTCCAAACATAATAAACCTTTATGTTCCCATCGAATTTGTAGGCTATTTTGGTTTTTCGGGGCTAAGATCCACTGAATAGAAGTTATAGCTTGTACTTGTTGCATAAAAGATGGTCAACAAAGATTCTATTCCCAAAATACCCAAACCAACAGTAGACTTTTACTCCTATGAAAGGGCATTTTTTGTAAATATAGCCATACACATGCAATGAAAAGTTGTACCCAACACTGTATCTATATTGCAACCCACATTACAATTCCAACAATACCCTGCACATGCGGTTGAAAGTCAAAACCACTCTTGACCACAACTCATTCGTATATAGTATAAGGATTTGTTTTATAAATTGTTTTATTCCTAATGGATTTGATTTCTAACATATTAAGTGATTTTGGTGGTCGGATGACTCTATGATATTTGCAGTATGGGAGAAATTTATCAATCCAAATGGCATGCATCTTGTTCAGATTGCGAATGAACACCATATTAGATTAATTTGTTGGCTCAGGATTAGCCATTTTCAAGCTAGATTGTTTACCAAATTCAGTATTATTTCTTATAGTATATGCTTGGGAATAATAAACTTATTTTTTAATAGGTAATTTTATTTTTTGTATTTGCTCAAGAGCATAAAATTATTATGTATAATGTCAATATTCCAAATGCTCATGCACAATGAGCGTGGTATGAGACATTGCCAGGAAATAAAGATGGAGGAGATTGGGATGTAGAAAAGGATTGGTCTGTGTTGCACTGAAGGCTACAGTTTTTGGTTAGTATTGTAAAATAGTTTGAGTTTATGTAATTTCTTAACATACGGAAGATTCATTATAGTTTAGTGAAGCAAGTTTTAAGTTGTTTTGTGGTCTGATTACGTTTTATTTGTAGTGTTGTAGGATAGTGGTTCTTCCTTGCTTTAGTGGAAATAAGAGGTGTAGACAAAATAAATGGAGAAAGTGGTACCAAGTTATGTTCTATCCGTGTTTGTATGATATATATATAAGGGGCTGCTTTGATAAATCAAGTCCAAAACTGAAGTCTAAATCAAGTCCAAGCGAGTCCTGAATCTATTAAGTGATTGAATTGTTAAGTACTAAATCTAATACATTTGAATGTATATCACATTCAGTGATAAGTGAATAGCTTATCACTTATTTTTTTCGGAGACAAGTTTTGCTCTAGAAAATTTAAATCTATAAGCCTAATCATGAACGTCGGTATCTATTTTCGGTTATCAAACTTAGGTCGAAGGTGTTAAGATGCAGATCCCATCCATTAAGTTTAAGTGCTGAATTGTGTTATCAAACGGGGCCTTAAGTCTCTATATATTATATTTTGTTTGTGTATATATCCATTTTATATGTATAACGTTATATCATAGTTTTCAAGTATATTTATTACTTGTGCTAAAATTAAAAAAGTTATCATCCATTGAATACTAATTATTTGTGTTTTATACTTTAATGGAAGTTTCATGAAATATTCATATCTTTGAATTATCTAATTCGATATCATTTTCTTTGGGAATATATATTATTTATTCATATATCTATATTGTGTGTGTGAAGGTATATATTTATTTATTATCATACTTATTGTTGTTCTAACAAGATGTATTAAATAAATATATAAACCATAGATGAATAGGAATAAATATAAATCATTATACTTTGGAAGGAAGATGCCATTTTATATATATATATATAGTGGCTTGTTTTAATGCAATTTTCTTCTCAGTATGGAAATTTTTTATAATTTTCTTTAAATAGAAGAATCTTCTTGTGGATTAGGCTATTTCTCGTGATTTTAGTTTCATTGTTTTGTTGTACCCTTTGTTTCAATTAAAAGAAAAAGTCTAGATAAGCATAAGTTATATTTCTTGGTAATGATAAAGGGTCGCTTTTTCTATAGATTTATATATTACCAACGGATCTTTTTTTTATTGGGAATATAATATTTCAATCATTAAACTGGAAGGAAAGATGCCATTTTAAATATTGTTATATATATATGCTCACCAGTTTTAATGTACATTTTTTGTTTTGGTTCAGTCTGAAAATTTTATAATTCTTGTTTAGATAGAATGAATCTCTTGTGTGGTATAAAAGGTTACTTTTTGGTGACTATAAAGGATCACTTTTTTTTTTATAGATTTATCTTTACTAGGTTTTCTAAAGGATATTTGTTGGAAATATATTATGGGTTTTTTTTTGAACCATGGATAAAGTTTTTATATGTATAGATAGAAGTTTATGTTTTTTTTATTATACATGTAACTGCCCCGAAAATTTATTTTGATATTATTACAACTTAATATTTTCAAATAATGTTATTATTATTAGTAAATCGTTTAATTATTTTAAAATTGCATTTAAACGAATTTTAAGAAAACTTAAATGAAAATTCAATTTATTCATTTATTTATTTGTTTAATTTATTTCATTTTGAAAAAAAAAACTTAATTTAGCTCAATATTAATTTTTCAGGTAGATTTTCAACATTCCATTCATCTTATTTTAAAATTTGCCCTTTTGTAGCAATTATACAGAAAATGAGGAAAACACGCTTTCGAGTATAGAAATTGGGCAGTGACGTGGCTCTGTAATCGTGAAGGCTGGATGATCACTGGTAGGTTAGAAATGTAATTTGGTGACTAGAAGTGAATCGTAAATGAGTGACTAGTTAGAATTTTGAGACCTTGATTAAGATTTGGATTAACTTCATTAAACTTAGAATTTCAACCAATCATTATTCCTTTCAACTAATTCCTCCTAGTTTCCTTAAAATTTTCCTTTTCTTTTCCCCTCCTACCCAATTGCCCCAATCTCAAGGCAAATGAGGTAATTTCCTCCAAATAGCTAATTAAGGATTACTATACAAGGTTGACTTTTGGGGATTTAAAGACAAGTTTGTGTCTTGTCTTTCTTGCCCCATTTAATTCTTTCAAAATTGCCAAAAATTTCTCTCTCTCCTATCCCTGGATTTCACCCGACTTCCTTCCTCTCCTCTTTGTTCTTCCATCAAAATCTTCTCCATTTTCTCACTAAAAATCCCAACAAAACTTGCACCAAATTGGGCACAAGTTTGAACTTGAATAAGGAGCTTGAGGAGGAAGTCTTGGTGGTCAAGCTTCCATTTTCTTGGTGATTTGCCAACTTCTTGAAGAGGTAATGATCTAAAGCTTCCATCTTAGTTCATTGATTTCATTTTAAAGCATGCCATTAGATTGGGAGTTTGAGAGGTTGTTAGAACCTTGATGAATGTTGATGAAAATGAGTTTGTGTTGGTTACCCTTGAAGATGTTAAATTCACCCTTTAAATTGTCTCTTTCTTGATGTTAGTTGATTAAGTGGGCTCTTGGACTCCACAATTGTGATGATATGATTTCTAGCATGATTAATGATGCAATGAATGTATATATGTTGGAAATGGTGGCTGAAAATTTGAGGAGAAACCTCAAGGAAAATCACTAGGGAAGGAATTTAAGAAATTTTCTGATTTTTTTTGGCTTAATTTCGTGGCTGGATTTTTGGATAGCTTAAGGGCTGAATTTGATGTTTAAATGTTGGTGGTTAAGCTGTTAAATTGCCCCTACAAACTCCTTCAAGGATTAAGCAAAGTTGATGATTAAATGAAATAAGGGAAAACTGGAAAATCAAGAGGGCATGCTGTGCGATTTTTTTTGAGGCTATTTTAGTGCTAAATTTTGAGCTAAACTTGTACCATTTTTTATCATCATTAGGCTTAAGAAGGTTAATACTAGTTTAGGTTCGAAAATGGGGTCACTTGGTGGTGATTTAGATGTGTTAAAAGTAATGGAAAGAAAGGAAGAGAAGTCTGCAGGAATGAATCAAGGTTGTTAAGTCCACTTTGGGCGATTAGAAAAACCATCTTCCCAAGGGAATCTTTAGTTGAATTTTGGTATGAACCTATCCTATATATGGAAGTATTAGTGTACCAAATTTGGTGATCTTTGGGGTAGAATTCGTCACTCAAATGTAGCCTGGAAATCTGCCCTGTATCTTCACGTTTCCAGAAACTGCAGAATTTTGAACTGCCCATGTTTGCACTGTTGTCATTTCATACTCGGATGTCAGAATTGAGTTCCGTCAGTGGCTGTTGAAACTCCTTATGTAATACTATATTGTGTATGAATTTCAGAGGTTAACTAATTTTCTGTAATTTTTGGCCAATTTTCAAAATGCTCTGGATAACCAGCCTGACGAGCACTGTTTCTTTACTGTAGCAGAATGTTTAACGAAAATCTGGGCTCATTTCATCCATAATTTTAATTTGATGTCTTCTGAAAAGTTTTAGAGCTTTCAAAGAGGTTTCCAACGGTACCAAATGAGCAAAATTATGACCTGTAAAACTTGAGTTATGATTTTTCAAAGATTTCAACTCAAATTAGGAAATTATCGAACTCACTTTCTTTTGAGATAAATTTGGTCGTGAACTAGGAAACCTATTTCCACTCTCTTTTATTATAGGCATAAACTTGGAAACTTTGATATGGAAATGGTCACCCTTTTTCTTGATTTTCGTGCTAACAAGTGTCTTCCTTGATTTTCAAATTAGGAAATCTTGAACTTGACTTGAGTCTCTTTGAGACATTTTAAAGACATCTATCAAATATTATTCTGCGCTTTTGAATGAAAATACTCACTTGTCTCGTGTGATCGAGAAGATCCCGGAAAACCTCAATTGATCTTGTGCTTTTGGCCTTAAACTCATGAACTCGTGAGTGTCGGCATGACTTGTTGTATTACTTGACTTGTTTATTTGAATATAAACCGCTGATTGAAGGCGAGTGTACTTTATCACCGTTCTCTTTACTTGACTTGCAAATGTACATGACCATTACTTGATTTGACTGGACTGCTACTTGACTTGACTGGAAATGAATGTCGCTTGGAATAATCCATCGACTTAAAAGTTAAAATGGGACGCCTTAAACCTCTTGGGATCTTTGGAACCCCAGCAAGGGCTTGGTCAAACTTGGTGAACCTTAGGTCCTGCTTTTAGAGCTTGATCTATTGCGGAGATCTTGCTTGGGTATTGATCGTAGCTTTACCTTTAAATTTACCTGCTTTGGTTTGGGCAGAGAGGGTGAGCTGGACGGAGGTTGTAATAAGGGAGTTTCTAATGGACTTTATTTGTTAAGTTGACTGGAGGGTCAACGCTTTGGGGATGGAATGAACTCAACCCGATGTCGGAAATTGGCTCCCTGAGAGCCCCTAGTACCTTCCGCATCTTGTGTATTTTTTTCCCTCAGATGAACTGGTTTCACTGTGCTTGTGCAAATTCACTTGAGATAGAGAGGTTCAAGAGGGTTCTCGAACCCACCTCAAGACTTTGTCTCCAAGTGAGCCCTCAGTAGTGATTCCTTGAGAATACAATCTCCGTGAAAATTGCAATAGTACAAGTGAATGTTTGATTTACATGCTTTTATATATCTGAATTCATCGGCTTTCCTACTTACTCGACCTGTGCTTGCATGTTTCTCCTTAGCCTCCCGACCTTAGCTCACCCCCAGCTTGTTTTTTTCCTGTGGTCTCGAGGTGGAAACATAGATCTAGGATTTAGTTACTTTGGTAGGATTATCATAGTTTTGTATAAGATGAATATTAAATTTCAAGTTAAAGATTTATTGTACTGGAATTGATGTTGTAAGAATTTTAATAGATATTATTGAGGATTTACTTTGTAAGTTAATTATCATTTATTGTTGGACCTCAATTAAGGCTTTAAGAAGCGTTGCACGTGTTATTATTTTGGAGATCTTGAATTATGATTATTTGAAATCATGTATGCTTGAGGGATTGTAGTGAGTCTCAAAGGATAGTGGTACAGAGCCCCACCCATACCCCTGGGTCCTTGGGAGGTGGGGCTGTTACAAGTGGTTCAGGATCGTGAGCCTTAGGCTTTGATCCCAGAAGGTATCTTAGGCTTAAAGCTTAGGATATCCGGTTGTGGGGTTAGTTGGAGTGTTAAGTAAAAGTGAAGTAGTAAGTATTTGTGATTCTGGGTATGGTAGGATTCAACTCCGAGTTCATAAAAGTCCTTATATTGATTTCCAAGAATTGAGCTTTAAATGGTTAGAGCTCATTGTGATTAAATATTGACCAAGGATTTTGGTTTTCTTAGCAGGTTAAATTTGGGAGTTAAAGGAATTAGTGACATGGCGAACTTATGGATTCACACGTAAGATATAGAGACTCTTCAAAGGATTTAGGGTTTGGACGAAACTTGCTAAATATTGGAAGGACGATGAACAAGAAAATAAGGAAAAGGCTGAGTTAATAAGCAAGTACGTGGAAATGAAGAAGAAATATGAAGCCATACTAGAGGAGATGCAACATAAATTTGATCTGGTGCACTCAACTACCCAAATTGAATTTCGAGATACTCCTAACACTCAAGTTAGAAATCAGATTGGGAAGCCCCTCACCAATGTTAAAGGGAAGCGTAAAGAGATTAACCAAGATGAACATGCTTTGTTGAAGGTAAAAGAAGGAAATCAAAATCTAGTGGACCTCGCGTGGCGTAACTTCAGAAAGCTGGCAAGTGTGATTGCCAAAAATCTCATCCTACAGATGAGTGTTGGAGAAAGATGGGAGCATGTTTAAGGTGTGGAAGCCTCAAACACCAAATAAGGAACTGTCATAAAACCTAGAGTTATATCAATTCTAGGAGTTTTGAACTTGGTACTTGATGTAATGATTAGTACAACCAAATGTTGATATTGTTTGGTTTGAAATTCCCCTAGATGTAGGGTGAAAATCCAGTTATGTACTAGACTATGAAGGTCTTAGTCTTTTGAATGTTTTGTAAGTGGATTAGATGGGGTGAGGCTTGTGAGGCCTGCTTGTGACTACATGACTATTTGCATTTTGTAGCATCTACTTATATATGTTTTATAATCTTTTTTGTAAAAAAGAAACCATCGTATGCGATTCTCGCTCGGTGGGTGCATGCTTATTTATCGCTTTCTTTGTTGTGTTTTTGTGTGGTAATATGGTCGTGCAAGCAACTTTTAGTATGTTCTTTTGTTTTAAATATGCCACTGTCACGTACTTGATTCTCTCGATATATATATGTATGTATGAAAGTTGGGCGGTTCTAGAAAATTCTCTGGTTCAATCCAAAAATTTAATTTGCTAACTTGCTTATTCTATTTTATGTTAATTCATTACATTCCCTTTTATTTCTATTTTACCTTGCTTAAATGTATTTTAATTTAGTTTATTTTCACATTTATTTTATGTCCATCTACTATAAAATTGTGGACAAAGAGACTAGGCTGCGGGAACTGAGATCGAGGTTGAGAAGCGAGGGTGTGGGTCAAGACACCCAAAGCAAGGGAGAGAATCAAGAGCGAGTCTAGGGTTAGTCAATAAGGGTAAAAAGATAATTAGGTGGAGTGTATGTTGTCTTTTATTGGAATTAAAGGGAGTTAAGTGAGAAAAGGCTAACTAGTAAATAAGATAGATTTCATTAGAGTCACGAGCAATGGAAGGGTGGCCATGGTGGCATCATCTCCACCACTCATCCTTTACAAAACTTCAATTACTCTTCATTTTACCATTTTATTTTGACTTCATAGGAAAATAACTAGAAAGCGGAAAAGAGAGTCTTGCTTCATATTTTATCTTTATTCATTCTTTATCTTTCGAGAAAATCACCAACCCAAAACTCTATTCTCTCCCTTCCTGTGGCTAGTTCTATAGAGATGAGAGAGGTGAGATTTTCAGTAATTTTCTCCCACTGCTTACTATTCCCTAGCGGGTTATTCAAGCTACCAATAGGGAAGAAAAGATTTCATTTGTTCTTCCATAAATTTTGTTTCAATCCAACTTCACTTGCCACCCATCAGTTTCGAGAAAAGGTAAATCTTGGAAACCTTGAGGTTATTTACTGACTTACCGACTAGGATAAATACTATGTTAGTGGGAAGAGCTTGAACTTTGAGACCTATAAGTTTTATGGTTTAAAGCTAATGATTTATGGCTAGATGAGCTTAGGTTATCGAAGGAATCTTTTAAAACCCGAATACTAGGTTAGATGATTTGAAGATTTTCCATACTTTGTAGTGTAAACTTGATGGTGAATCTTGACGTATGTCTGATTGTTATGTATTATGGTTATTTCATGAGATTGATGAATTATGGTTGTGAGATTGGTGCGAGAATCTTGGTAGAATCTCTAGAAATACCCCTACTGGCTGAATCCTTTCAACTACTTTTAGCCTTATTGTCTTACAAATTTTTGGTAAAATATTGTTTAATGATCTTTGTTCGATGTTGGCTTTTAAATGTGAGTTTAGTAGTTAAAAAAAAAAAAGATAATTTCTTGAACTTCATTTTACTAGACATCTCCTTAGGGAGCATTGTGCAATTTTAAAATTTTGACATCGCAGTTGTAAAATAAAATTTTGAATTTGGTTTTGT
Organism: Gardenia jasminoides; assembly: GCA_013103745.1. Classification (NCBI taxonomy): domain Eukaryota; kingdom Viridiplantae; phylum Streptophyta; class Magnoliopsida; order Gentianales; family Rubiaceae; genus Gardenia; species Gardenia jasminoides. Next base: position 38,973,494 of record CM023095.1, on the reverse strand, counting down.
ATGTTAGATTTGAAACTAGACAAGAATTTTTCAACTTTGCAAATTTTAGATTTTGTTCAAACTCCATAAGCACCAATAGTTTTAAAATTCACTAAAATGTCAAACCGATCTATTTTTCTATTTGCGTAAGTTATTCTTGAGGTCAAGTTTGTCTATTTACAAATTGAGTTTTGAGAAAATGCCTTTTGAATGTTTTGTAGTATATTGATTCTATTTTCCTCGGTGAGTATACAATGGTAATTTTTGATTTATGGATATAAAAAGTTAGAATTTTCTGGTTTAAAAAAAAAAGATGTTCTTTTAAACTGATGCCTTACTGAAATGTTGATTTGATCCGAGTTTGATTTCATGGATGAAAATGAGATCTCTTGTAGGTTTAATTCTCTTTTAAATGATGGTTTAAAACTTTAATCTCCCTTTAGGTTCTATGAGTTGAGTTTAAGAGTGTGGTCTCCCTTTTCAAATGAGCCTCTATGATGGTTTAAGAAAATTAATTGAGATAATTAGATTTGATGGTCATTGAGAGTAATCTTTAGAAGCAGGTGTTAAGGTGACTTCTAGAGACTTCGCATGTGAAGTAAAGGACTGAGAACTGAGAAAACTCTTTGGTTAAGAATTCTTTGGAAAATCATGTAAGTAAAGAGAAGCGACTTGGGAAGTGGGAGAAGAAATGCAGACTATTGAATTATTTGTTTAGCAAGGTGAAAATTTTGAGGAACAAGTAAATTCCTTTATTGAAAATATTGTGGATGAACCAAGGTGTGAGTAGCTTCGAGGATTAGAGGGGAGGAAATACCAAGCATTAATCTATAATTCAGTATGAATTTGGAACAAAATTCTTTTAAGGAGGAGAATGTAACGACCAAAATTATATTGATATTATTACAACTTAATATTTTCAAATAATGTTATTATTATTAGTAAATCGTTTAATTATTTTAAAATACATTTAAGCGAATTTTAGAAAACTTAAATGAAAATTCAATTTATTCATTTATTTATTTGTTTAATTTATTTCATTTTGAAAAAAAAACTTAATTTAGCTCAATATTAATTTTTCAGGTAGATTTTCAACATTCCATTCATCTTATTTTAAAATTTGCCCTTTTGTAGCAATTATACAGAAAATGAGGAAAACACGTTTTTCGATATAGAAATTCAGGCGGTGGTGATGGCTCAGAATCGTGGATGATCATTCGTGGGTTAGAAATGTAATTTGGTGACTAGAAGTGAATCGAAATGAGTGACTAGTTAGAATTTTGAGACCTTGATTAAGATTTGGATTAACTTCATTAAACTTAGAATTTCAACCAATCATTACTCCTTTCCACTAATTCCTCCTAGTTTCCTTAAAATTTTCCTTTTCTTTCCCCTCCTACCGAAATTGCCCTTAATCTCAAGGCAAATGAGGCAATTAATTTCCCCTCCAAATAGCTAATGGGATTACTATACAAGGGTTGACTTTTGGGGATTTAAAGACAAGTTTGTGTCTTGTCTTTCTTGCCCATTTAATTCTTTCAAAGCAAAATTTCTCTCTCCTCTCTATCCCTCTCACCTTCCCTTCCTCTCCCTTCTCTTGTTCTTCCATCAAAATCTTCTCCATTTTCTCACTAAAATCCCAACAAACTTGCACCAAATGGGCACAAGCTTGGAACTTGAATAAGGAGCTTGGGAGGAGTCTTGGGTGGTTCAAGCTTCCATTTTCTTGGTGATTTGCCAACTTCTTGGAAGAGGTAATGATCTAAAGCTTCCATCTTAGTTCATTGATTTCATTTTAAAACATGCCATTAGGATTGGGAGTTTGAGAGGTTGTTTAGAACCTTGATGAATGTTGTGAAAATAGGTT